>JABTXL010006268.1:14300941-14409479 GCA_025134845.1 Neodon shergylaensis
AGAAACTTTGAATTTTAGAAAAAATGAATAGGTGTTGAAGAATTATGGCTCAGTGGTTAAGAGTGAATACTGCTCTCTTAGAGGATGGCATGTTCCTATGTTGGGCAGGCAAACAACAATTTGAGAGTTCAGCTGCAGCAGATGGATTGTCCTCTTCTGCATTCCCCACACAAATAACATGCACACAAATATGCATAAAAATTAAAACAAGTGATTCATGTGGCCATGTGTGGAACTAGACACTGATTTGCAAATTGTGTCAAGTACAGGCTTTTAGAGTATGGCCTGATGATTCTCTGGATTTCCTCAATTTCTATTGTTATGTCCCCCTTCTCATTCTGATTTTTTTTTGATATTTTCCCTCAGTCTTTTGTTTCATTTGGATAAATATTTGTTTATCTAGATGATTTTCTTAAAGAATTAGCTCTTTTTTATTAGTTCTTAGTATTGCTATCTTTGTTTCTATTTTATTGAATTCAGCCCTCAATTTGATCATCTTCTGTCATCATCATCTACTCCTCCTGGGTGAGTTTGCTTTTTTTTTTTTTTTGTTCTAGAGCTTTCAGGTGTTTTGTCAGTTCAGTAGTGTGAGATATCTCCAAACTATTTATGTAGGCATTTAGTGCTATGAACTTTCCTCTTAGCACCGATTTCATTGTGTCCCATAACTTTGAATATATATGTACTGAAAATAAAGTGTTTACATTCTTGCTATAGCTCTTCTTTGACTCAACAGCGATTTATTTGAGCATTATTCAGTTTCTGTAATTTTTGTTGTTTTTGAATTCTAACTTTAAGCGATGGTGACCAATAAAACAGGGGTTTGTTTGCCTGTTTCTGTGTTTTGTTTCTGTTTAGATTTGCTTTGTAATAAATACATGGTCAATTATATAGAATGCTCCAAAAGCTGCTGAGAAGAAGGTATTTGTGTGTGTGTGTTTGGGTGAAATGTTCTATGGATGTCTGTTAAGCCCATTTGAGTCAGAATATCTATTATTTCCCTTATTCTCCCTTAATTTTCTGTTTGGCAGGCCTGTTCATTGTTGACAGTGAGGTGTAGATGTCTCCCACTCATAGTGTATGGGGAAACAGAATAAATAAGTGTGTAGTTTTCTTCATCAAAATACAAAGGATGGGGTTCATATCAAAAAATAAACCTCTGTTGTCTAGTTAGAATAAAACTACTTATGTTTGCAAATATCCTTTTATAATCCTTTTGTTAAGATCACAATAATCCTCTTGTTTTCATGATTTCCTAAAAAGAATAAAAAGTCAAATCGCTTTTTATTTCTTAATATATGTGATAAAATTGGGATATAATGTTATCACAGGTCAGAAAAAAATAGAGAAGAGATGTTAAAAATATCCTCTTCTGTCTCTTGCCACATCACATCCATAACACATTGCATGGAAATGGATCTATACTATGTACTTTCAAGCACAAATCTGTAAATTACCTTGTTTTTTGACCCTTTTGTTTTTAAATAAGCCAGGTTAATGCTTTTGTTAAAGAAGAATAAATAATTTAGTGGGTCCAACTTTAGCTAGAGCACTTAAGTAGGAATAGACACATTGTTTATGAAAGAAGTCTCCTTTTCCTACTTTTTCACATAGAGTTCACTGAGAATCCTACATTTACTTCTTTTTAAAGATTCTCATAAAGTTTTTAAAATTTATTATTTCTGGAAAAATTTATAAAAATTTCTAATTTTATTTTTATCTTTTTTCTAAAATGAATAATTTGCTACTTTAGTTTGCATATAGTAGTTTTTAACAATAAAATACTTTTTCATTAAAATTTACTGTTTCTATTATTCCCATTTTTCTCAGTATTTTATTTACATTCTTCTCTCATGCAATAGATTCTGCCTGCAGCATCCCCTCTCTCCACTCCTCCAAGTCACCTCAATACATCTTCTTGCCCCCAGATTTACTGTCTCTCTTTTTCTGCTCAGTAAAGTATAGGATTCCCAGAGATATCAGCCAAACATGGCATAAACAGTGCAGTAATATCAGATAGAAACTCTCCTATTAAGTGTGATTAAGGGAAAGTAGAACCAGTAGAAGGAAAGGGGTCCCAAAAATAGGCATGAGTCAGACAACTCGCATTCACACTGTTAGGAGTCCCACAAATACCCCAAGCTAAACAACTGAATGACAGAGTGCTTGCTTTCCATCATGCTACTTTTCAATGTAGTCTTGAAAATACCTTTAACCTTTAGGTCTATATTCTGGAAATTGTACTTTGATTCTGTTTCTATCCATCTTTTAGATATGATTCAATTTTCTGTAATATAAATTGTAAACTTGTTACTCTAATTAAGATTTGTTTTACTTCTGTAGTTCTGAGTTTTTCAAAGAGGCTTTTTATATCCTTAGTTTTCATTTGTCATGTAAATTTACACATATATTTTAAACTATATGTCCATATGGTCTTTTGCTTTCTGAGGATGAGAGTTTTTTCTGATTGTGGTAAAAAGAAAAAAAAATAACAAAATTATTTTTTTTCAAAATTTTAAGTTCATATTTGCTATATTTATATTGTGTAATAAATGTGGCAAATGATTAGATCATGATAATATTTTTGAATATATTTCTAATTTTTATACTTGCTTACTCACTTATTTGGTGTGTGTATGTGTGTGTTATCGCTGTCAGAAGATAACTTGTTGCAACTGGTTCCCTCTTTTCATTGTGTGGCATCAAATTTAGTGTCAAATCCCTTTACCAAGTGAGCAATTTTAATGTCTTGCACATAGGTTACTTATTCATTTTAAAGACTTCCTTTAATTCTCACAGTTCCTGACAACCCACCCATTTTTCTTCTGTGAATTCACTCACTATAGGTCACTTATGTAAATTCAAATTTACATTTTGTCACCTTAATTTGTAGCTTATTAATTTTTTTCATCTATGTTATAACAGGACTCAAGTGTCTTTCTATGTTTACAGTAAACTAATTTTCCTTTTAAACACATAGGTCAATTTATTTATGTATTAATCAGTTAATGGATGTAAGAGTTGAGTCTACTTCTTGCCATTTGTGGGAAGCACTTTTCTGAATATTTATAAATCTCTCATTGAAACTCTGCTTCCATTTATTTTGAATTTATATCAATAAATGAGATTTCTAGATCATATAATTTTAATTTCGAAGCAATATTTCATACTGTTTCCTATATTGATTGCAACATTTTAAAGACTCATTGATTAAATTCACAAATTATAATTTCTTCCTATCTTAGTCAATTCTTTTAGTTTTATAATTCTTTGAGATGATGACAATCTGATATGCAAAGTGATCTCACTGTTATTTCTCTTTGCATTTCTGTAATATCTAGAGAGTTTAAATCTGTTCTCATGTTTATTGGCCATTTTGTTTGCTTTTTGAAAAAAATCTAATCCTTTTCCAAATGTGTTATTGGGTTATTTGATTTTTGCTTTTTCTGTGAAGTGTAGGTGTTCTTCACTTGTAACATATGTTTTTATGTATGTGGTTCACAAATGTATGCTCCATCCTCTAAGTGGATTTTCACTCTCTTCATGGTGTGTCTTGGAGAAAAATGTTGTAAGTTTGTATCATCCCATTAGTGTATTTTTTCTTTTACTTTTTTTTAGATGTTACTCCTGACAATTCACCGAATCAACTTTAGGAAAATGTATTCTTTACTATTTTTTGTGATTGCTGCTATTTGATGTCTTATATTTATATCCTCAATACTTTTTTCTTATTTTTACATGCTATGTAAGATAAATAGGCTCATTACTTTACAAATGAATATCCAGTTTTCTCAGCACCTGTGCTGAAGAAATTATTCTTTCTCTATTGATTGATTTTGAGACTTGGTAATAATCATTCAATTGTATTTACTATGTCTACTTTTATGCTCTTTTTAAATTCTATTATTACATCTCTCTGTTTTTATGACAGTTGAGCACTGTTTGATTACTATGCCTTTATAATATGTTTACATCCAGAAAGAATTACATCCATAATTCCTCTAATATTGGCCTCTTCTTAAATTTCTTCTGCTGTTTGTGATATCATGAAATTCTTTTTGTTATCTGTGATATTTTTCTACTATTGTAGTAATGTTGTAGAGATTTTTCTATGAATTGCAAAGTTACATTTTTTTATATTTATCTTTGTTGACTAATCACTTACTGGTATGTTGTTTTTATTCCTGTAAATTTATCATAAAAAAGTTTCTCTTAAGTGCTCAGCATGCTGCTTACTCAGTATTTCACTTTCCCTTTTCTTTTATAGATTTTATGTTTTGATACACTGTATGATAATACTCCTTGTGTACTGTAAACAATTTGTCACTCATATAGGTTTAATAAAATGCTGCTTGTCAGCAACCACCAAGTATAGGCAGGGCAACCATATTAGAGAATTCTGGGAAGGTAAAGGAAGAAAAAAAGTTGTCAGCCAGAATCAGAGGAAGCAAGATGAGAAAGCTTTACTGAGAAAAGATACCAAGTCACATGGTGAAACATAGATAAGAATTATGGGTTAATTTAAGTTATAAGAGCTCATTAATAATAGGCCTGAGCTAATAGACCAAACAGCTTATAATTAATATAAGACTCTGTGTGTTTCTTTGGAACTGAATGGCTGTGGGACTGGGAGGGACAGAAACTCCTGTCTACTTTGATACTTTTTTGATTTTATTTCAGTCCTTGAGGAAAATGATATATGAATCTCTCATTCTCAATACAATGTCTGTTCCTATAGCCCAAGGAACACTGCAAAAGAGCAAGCAGAAAGCATATAAGAGTTAGAATACTCAGAAGTCTGCGGTGAAATAAGGTTCATAAAAATAGCTACATAAACAAGACCAGAACCATGGTACTATCAAAAAACAGGCTAACCTAAAAGGAGGGAATTTTCATGGGCTCCCACCATTAGATAATGAACTATAGACAACTACTAACTACTGTGAGATAAAATTACTTTTGACCATGCTTGAGACTCTGATTAGTTACACAAAACAAAGTAATTAGTCCTAAAACCACATTTACACAAACAATAAAATTGATTCAGCAGCATACTTACCTGCATGTATACATACAAATGCATAAACAAGTACACACACACACATATTTGTATGTAATATCAAGGAATATCAAAGAGAAAGAATCTATCAATTTAGAATGTAGGGTACAAGGGATAGACTTCAGGGAAGATAACGTTTGGGGGCTAGATGGATAAAGAAGTGATATCAGTCTATTTTAATTTATTTAAAAGTGTATAATTTTAAAGAATGTATGTGAATACATTTTATTTATTTCATATTACTTTGCATAAGTCAACTCAATTTTTAAGATTTCTACTTGAGAAGCTGCTAGATAAATATGCACAAAACTATTCAATGTATTATAGTTATACCTTTCTTCACAGCATAGAATTTCTTTAAGTTAAACTTCCATTTTTAACTAAGATGTTTGTAAAAATTATAACATTCAGAAGGAGTTATAACTCCCAACATTCACTACCATCTATAGCCTTTAACTCACATACGTTCACACTGAGTTGAGAATCTGAGAAACAATCCAACCCTAGAGCAAGAAAATCCATTGTATTCTTTGTAGAAAACTAGCCATATATTGCAATTATTTGTTAGAATTCGAGATCATAAGAGGCAGCATTTTTTCTGGTATAAATTGTGCTTTGGCTTAATGATTGATGGTATATTTTTTCTTAATTATCTTACATTATTATTGATATTAATCCACATTTTTATAATTGCTATAATTGTGATTTATTTATTTTCTAAGCATTAGCTCAATGTTGGAACTGTACAGGTATTTTGAAAGATAAAATGCATAACTTAATCAAGTGATATTTAATATGTTATTCTTTCATTTGCTGTGATTTGACTGCAGCAAATTTTAAAAGCAAAACAATCAAAAACAACAACAAACAAACACACAAAAAACATTTAATTTGAGATTAAGGTTTCTGTGGTTGAAACATTACTGTCATTACCATGGCAAGGAGCATGGTAGTCAACAGAAAGACAGGCATGATACAGGTGCTGTAAATGAAAGCATACATATTTAGAGAATAACTGTGAGTTAGAGGCGGGGGGAGGGAGGGATGGAGGGACGGAGAAGGAGAGTGAGCATGAGAACTATGGAAGCAAGGGCTCTTAAACTCTCACAGCCCATTCTCAGTAACACAACTCCTACAACAATACCATACCTCTTAAACCTTCCTACATAGTTCCAGAAAACTGCAGTCAAACCATTTAAATATATGAGACTATGAGGAACACTTTTCTTCAAATTACCACATTTCACTACCTGCACATCATGAGTTCAGGGCAATATTATCAAGCAAAAGCCATTTTTCCAATCTCAAAAGAGTCTTCCTCTTTTGAGTAATCTCCATAGTTTAAAATACATAGTCCAAAATTGCTTCTGAGATTCAAGACAGTCTTCTAATTGCATCATTACTCTGTGAAATTAAAAAAACAAAAACAAAAAACAAAAACAAATTGTATACTTCCAACATATAACAGCACACAAATTCATTACCATTCCAAAGGGAACGGATAAGTGTGGAAAAGAGAGGTGAAAACAAGATTGCAACCTATCAGGAAAAATTTAGAATCTTGTACCTTCCTCTGATGTAGATGGACTTAAGTGGTTTCACCCTTCCAGTTTTGCTGGGAGCACCATGCTTGTTATGCTGATTTCACCTCGTGCACAGCTGTACTTCCCTGCACAGCCTGGCTCTAGCACCTCTAATGTTCTAGAGTATCCACTGTTTTCCAGGCTTCACTTTGACTGAATCATCCAATGTATTATTGGGGTCTTCATTCAGGGTCCCTCTCCCAGTCGCCTGGCCTTAGAGGTGCGTTAATTATGCTCTTTAAAAAAAAAAACTGATTGATAGCAGGACAAGAAAGCTTGGGTGACTCCTTTCCCCCTCCCCCTACTCCTCTCACCCTCCCTCTCCAGTCCAAAGAGTAGTCAGGGTTCCCTGCCCTGTGGAAAGTCCAAAATCCTCCCCCCTCCATCCTGGTCTAGGAAGGTGAGCATCCAAACTGGCTCCCACAAAGCCAGAACTTGAAGTAGGATCAAAACCCAGTGCCATTGTCCTTGGCTTCTCATCAGCCCTCATTGTCCGCCATGTTCAGAGAGTCCGGTTTTATCCCATGCTTTTTCAGTCACAGTCCAGCTGGCCTTGGTGAGCTCCCAATATATCAGCCCCACTGTCTCAGTGGTTGGGTGCACCCCTCGTGGTCCTGACTTCTTTGCTCATGTTCTCCCTCCTTCTGCTCCTCATTGGGACATTGGGGAGGAGTGGGAGGAGGGGGACGGAAATGGGAGGCTGGGAGGAGGCGAAAAAAAATTTTTTCCAAAAAAAAAAAATTTAAAAAGAAGAAAGCTTGGGTGAGACTGCGTGAGAAGAGAGAATAATGGAAGGAAGAAGGCTGGAGTCAGGAGAATCAGGAGAGAAGCTAGGAAGCCCCTGAGCAAGCAGGATGTATAAAAATGAGTTAACAAGCCGGGCGGTGGTGGCGCACGCCTTTAATCCCAGCACTCGAGAGGCAGAGACAGCGGATCTCTGTGAGTTCAAGGCCAGCCTGGTCTACAAGAGCTAGTTCCAGGACAGGCTCCAAAGCCACAGAGAAACCCTGTCTCGAAAATCAAAAAAAAAAAAAAAAAAAAAAAAAAAAAAAAAAAAAAAAAAAAAAAACAAAAAAAACCAAAAAAAAAAAAAAAAAAAAAAAAAAAAAAAAAAAAAAAAAAAAAAAAGAGTTAAAAAGCCATGAGCCACGTTGCAAAGCATAAACAGAAATATGAATTAACTTAAGTATAAGAGTTTCCTTGGAACAATTCTGAGCTATCCACCAAGCATTTATAATGAATATAATTAATATAAATGATTATTGGGGATCAGATAGTCAGACAAGAAAATGTCCAAATACACGTAGCCTCTCATGACCCCAAGGAAGATATTATAACCCCTTACCCTTGTGTGTTGTGTCATTCGTGAATCTAAAACCAAGTCTGACCATCACTGTGACATGAACCTACCACCCTTGAATTGTATCCATAGCAGCCTTGATTTTTTTTTATGCTTTTGAGAAACAGAAAATTTCTTAGGCCTTTTGTTATAACTAGATGGAAGCTTAGCTAGGTGGGGGTCTTTCCTTTATCTTTATTTCAATTCAGATCAGTCTTCCCTAATCTCATCTTTTTCAGTACATGCCTCGATACCAGCATTACATTTTCTGGTGTTCTTTTATTTTTTGACTGTTTATTTTTTATTTCTTCCCCATTTCCTATTTTTTCATTATGACCTGCATAAGAGTGATTACACATAACCAGATGACAGAGTCAATTTTAGGTTGTTTTGAAATCTCTCCATCAAGGAAATTATTCCTGCTCTTAACAATTTTGCCTTAGGAAAATTCTTTATTTTTTTTTTTTTTTTTTTTTTTTGGTGTTTTGGAGCCTGTCCTGGAACTAGCTCTTGTAGACCAGGCTGGTCTCGAACTCATAGAACTCACAGAGATCCGCCTACCTCTGCCTCCGGAGTGCTGGGATTAAAGGCGTGCGCCACCACCGCCCGGAAAATTCTTAGGAGAACAGAAAAACCAAACTCTGAAAAAAATCACATTTTTTTCTCTATTTCTGCTGTTTCGTATTGGTCCCCTCTAAAAACATTTGAGCTGGTCCATGTAGTCCATTTTTCACTCAGACCTACTGTCTTCCAACTTTTTGCTAGGATTTCTTAAGACCCATGTAAGAATTCAACGTATTGTCTAGTCCAAAGTCCCTAAAGTTCCACATCTCTCCATAAAATAGGTTGATCAAGCCTATCACATTAATAAGATACTTCTTGGTGCCAACTTCTTTCTTTGGTGTTCGATTTTTTTTTTTCTATTCTGTGATACAACATCATGCCCATTAGAAATTACAAAAATTAAATTAACTTTAAATCAATTTACGTTTAAATTAATTTAAAGTTTCTGAGAGTTACAGTCTATGGGGGTAAAAAAGAGGAAGAGCTAACATCTCACATCTTGATTCACAACCATATGACAGAGACGTAACACTGGCAATGTATGTCTTTTGAGATCTCAAAGCCCTCATCCTCAGTAGTACATCTTCTCAAAGCAGACAACACTTCGTAACCCTTCCCACACAGTTTTGCCAGTCTGGAAACCAGTATTCAATTACAAGCCTATGGAGGCCATTTTCATTCAAATCACAGCAGAATATGATATATTTAAGTAGATTATTTTTAAAATGATAAACGTATACTCCTTATAGATTAATGTATAATTTCATAAAAATGACTAAATGATTTATGAGGAAGCTAATATGCTATTTCTTTTAAAAGATACATTTGAAGAGCATTTATCTCAGTTATTCATAGCTACAAAGAATGAATCAATATTTGCATTTTGAAGACTACTGAAACTTGTTTTATTCAACCCATGCTAGATCTAGATTTAGATTATAATATAAATTCCCTTTTCAGGAAAATGTCATAGTTTTTATCTCCAGATGGCAAAATCCTTTCCAAATTAGTCTTTCTGAAACTGACTTCATTCACTGTGGTATAATTCATTTTCTTCTTAAAAAGAGTCTCGGAATGTTGCTCTTTCATCCATTTGAGTTTCTTGGTTTTATCACTAATCAAATAAAATAAGAATAAATCTCTGGACTTCTCATTAAAAGAAGCCCCCAGGACCAAGTGTCTATTCACTGAGCTATATCTTCATGAATATTTTGATAATTTTATTGGTCCTTTAATGACCTTGTAATGACCTTTTGCCCAATCAACCACTTTGTAATGCAAATAAAATTCTGGCTTCCCAGTAGCAATGTGGCTTTTCAAAAAGTCTGGGTTCATATTTTATTTTTACATATTCAAAATATATATCCCCTAACTTTATATAAAACATTTATTACTATATTTTTTATTGTTACTATTATTTGCTTGTTTTGGACATATTTTGATATGTAGCTCAAGGTTTTTTTCCACTCATAGTCATATTCCTGTGTCAGCTTTTCTATGCCTGAATTACAAACATGAAATTTAATACTAATTTTGATAAGGCAATTTCAGGGTGCCTTTTATAAAATTTTTCGATTTTTAATTAATATAAAGATGTATGTGTTAGGGAATCAATATAAGCAATTAAATTTCCTCAAATTCATTGTCTGCTACTTCGTGTTAAGCTTAAAAATTCTTTGTAAATTGTTGAGAATCTGCTCAAATAAGATCTGTAGATATTTGTACACAAAATATTTTCATTTTAGTAGAAGAAAATTTTAGTTAAATTATTTTATTTTATTTGATAACATTATTCACGGTCATTTGATGGTTCTGTATAATATAAAGCCATGACAAGGAGATAAATATAAAATTCTGTCTCTCTGTTAAAAATAGAGTTATCATATTATATTGTCATTTAGCAATAACTTACTATACAGTCTAGAGATCACTCCTTTTAAAGTGAATTTTTTCTCGGTAATGATCAGAGTTAGACTAAGTATTTAAAAATATCCATCATTCTCTTTCTTTATTTTCATTATAATTTATCTTTTATGGATTATATTTTCATTCAATTATCATTATTTATAATTCAATGAGAAGACACAGTTTGAGAAATATAATGAGTATATCTGGTTAGTGAACTTAAATTGATAATTAGATTTATTAATAAAAACAATGACTTTGAAATCTGTATTAATAGTCATCTCAAGGAATGTTATGTAACTATATGGTCCAAATTTTTATTTTTCACGTTTTTGTCTGCGTCACAATGAAAGAAATTTATAACAAAGTTTATAAAATATAAAGTATATCCTGATTATCAGTTAGTATTTTCAAGTAAATATTATGAAGCCTTATCCAGGTGTTTTTGTGTTGTTGCCACAGCATTTCCAGAATGTGCTCCCAAGAATTCTTCCCTGTTTTCTTTTACTAACACCTTTTCTTCACTGTCCTCTTTTTTTTCCTCCAGCCCTCCAGCCATCACTCCATTACAGCTGTCAACCTCATTGCCTCTTCCCTAGGCTATCACATTAAACTTCAATAGACTTCCTGCCTTCTGTTCCAATTCAGATGATGCAATAGTTCCAGATTAATTTTCTTAAAGCCACCAAAATCACGTTACAATTTGCATGAAATCTCCTAAAGAGTTTTCATTACATACCAAATGAAATTACCTCACTCTTTAAATGTGAAGGCCAAAATCATGTGTTCCCAAGCTCAGTTTTCTAATTTTATCTAATCTTATTTCTTGCCACAAAATCTCTCTGTTTTATTTTGCTTCTAACTAGAAGCCAATTAAACTGTGCAATATACACTACTTGAGTTTCTCCACTGGTCCCTTTTATGTTTATGAAGTCCCAGGGTCAAAATATTTGCAAATTTGCACAGTTATAAGCAAATGTTCTAAAACTAAGTCAACTTTTGTTCTTTCCCTATCAACTTCACATTTAAAGTTGGGTAAAAAATTACTTGTATGCATTCTTCATATTCTTTTTTGAAGTGTGTATTCTCAGCTTATAGTATCTGTTTCAACTATACATGACCTCATAACCCATTTAAATCAATATAGCATCTATTTACATTTACCAAAAAGTAGATCTGGGATTTCTGTTTTATTCTACTGCAACAGTGTCTACACTGATGACCTGTTATTTTTACCTAATTAGAATATCTAGAAATGTATTCACTAAATTTAGTATTTAATAAAAATATACATGTAAATTACTTTTCTGGGAACTCTTTAGTGCATTGGATATAATTTATATTTATTTCATGGATTTCTTAAATATAATAAGCACATATAAGTGGACCAGGAAATCATTAAGAAATCTCATTACCAAATTACATCGCATTGCTTGTTTAAATTAGAATATCCCCATAGCCTCGGGTAATTGAACATTTGATTCCTAGTTGATTCCTGGTAGTATGTTTGGAAAGGTTTATAGAAAGGTGCAGCCTTTTGGGGGGAAGACTGTCACTGGAGGAAATATAGTTTTTCTTGTCTATTCATCTTCTGCATTGACTCTCTTTTCCTCATGTCTTCTCTCTTGCTGGACCATTTATTCCTCCAAATAGAAACTTTAGTCTGTTTCCATGTAACAAGTCATCACCCCTACATCCCTTGTAATAAGTCTTCATCTAGTTACACAATATACCCAATCCATTTACATGTACTTTCTATATATTTGAGTAAAAATATATATGACAGTTTTTTCCTAAAAAGGCTGCAACTCCCTACAACCTCTCCTAACTTACTACCAACTAAAGGTCAAATGTTTGATTACCTGAGCCTATAGAGATATTCTCATTCAAACCAGCAATGAGATCTAATTTGATAATTTGCTTTGTTTATAATTTCCTGGTCCACTCATATGTATCTATGAAAATAATACATACAAAAATATATGTATATGTTGTCTTTTTGAGTTTGGTTTATTTTTTTCCTTCTAATTTTTGCTATCAAGCTGAATCAAATATATACCCTATTTACTGAATTTAATTTTGTTGGTAGACTGGCTGAAGTAATTCCTTGTTGCTCTTCCTGCTGTAACAATAGATATCAAAGTGCAGCTATCCTCGTCAGCTATTGCTTCAGTATCATTCAGGTACATACTCAGATTCTGGAACAGTTAAAAACTGGAAAATGATGAAAGTCAATTACAATTGCATATTTCAAACCAAACATTCTAAAAATAGGGCAATACAACTCTTACTATGAAAAATTTAAGTAGAGTTAAAGAGGGGGGATAAGAGAAAATTATTGGGAGAATTTGGGCAAAATGATGATAGACAATATATATATATATGTGTGTGTGTGTGTGTGTGCATGTGTGTGTGTGTGTGTTAATGCTTTGGTCTTTAAAGAATGCCTCAAGATTAGAGCTATTATTTTTTATAGTAAATATGGGAAAATTTCAATTTAGGTATATATTCCTCAAAAAAAGAACTTTTTGTTAAAAAGAAAAGAATGTACATTTTATTAAAATAACTTTTGGTATCCTTATTTTTGATAAAAATTTTAAAAGTCATATGATGGAATTGTACTCTGAGTTTTAAATTTTCTTCTACAAAGCTATATGTAGGTTAGATAGTGAAAATTTTCTGTATGTATTTCTTTGAATTTTTAAATTTAATTAAAATAAGTTGGCTTTTGAGTGAGTTTCACTGTGTAGCATAGGCTGGATTCTCCTTATTTTCCTAATTCAGATTCAGAAGTGTGCTGCTAAAATTATACATAACCATGTTTGTGCTTTGTTCATGGCTTAGGAAAATACCGTTCATTTCTATATAGATGTCATACTAAGACAGAGTACTAGAAGCTCTTGAGTGTAGGTGCAGGAAAGAGCTCATTTTCAAATACTCTAACAGTGTAGAGCAAAGCAATAAATCACATGATCCATGATGCCTTCATTTGCCTTAGGCCGATTTGTCTGGGTGCCCTAATCACACCACTAATTAAGATATTTTATGAACACTTTTACATTGCCTATGAAATGATGAAGAAAGTATGTAAGGGAAGAGAAGACAACATCAAGTGAGCACATGGATGTGCGGATTAGTGACACTACTCCCTACCTCAGTTAGCTCACCACGCATTTGAGTCTCAAACTTCATAGCTGCCTGAAGTAATAAGAAACTGCACACAAGTTAAAGCCACTGCTTTAAATTTGTTCATGTTAATACACTTTGGTCTTCACAGAATGCCTCAAGGTTAGAGCTATTATTTTTATAGTACATATGGGAAAATTGCACTTTAGAGAGATTTAATCGTTATCCATACCCTAGAGCTAATACGAGGCACTAGTAAGGGAAGTGTGCAGAAACATAAAACAATTCAGAAAGTGGGGGACCATCTTATATAGTATGGCATCCCTCACATTTTCTCTCATTTTTCTGTTACCCAAAAAGGTATCTTGAGGTTTCTATCTCTATAGCTCAACAAATAGCTATATTTGGAAACAGGATCAATACAGGATTAATTACAGAAGTTTAAGATGAGGTTATACTAAAACAGTGTGTGTCCTTAATCTAATATATCTAATATATATTTCAATTGAAAGAGAAACGAGGAAGTGTATAATGAAAATGAATGAGTAACATGATATTAAAGTGCTTGTGAGAAAATAATCAATACAGATATTAGTGTCCTGAATCTACAAACCCCTGAGATAAATGAGTCTGGAGGTACCAGAAGCTAGGACACGTTGCCAAAGCTTGTCCTAGTAAGTCTTTCAGAGGGAAGTAACTCTAAGAGCTTCTTTAGTTTGTGTCTATGCTCCTATATAGATGAGAAAAAAATCATAATTTTAATTATCATTTAATTACTGTTTTTATTTAATAAAATGGCTAACTACATACACAATAGAATCTTGAAAATTATAAAAAATGATATAGGGATAAAATGGAATATAAGATATATTAATAGAGTCAACATATCATACTTGTGGATTCTATATCTGAATCCAGCCACATACAAACTAAAATATATATGGAAAGAAATTGTACTGAAAATTTACTGATGTTTTGTTGTTGTTCTCTAATAAGCACAATATTGTAAAAGCTACATAATTTGTATTACATTAGGTTTCACAAGTGCTGTAGAAATAATTTAAATCATAAATAAGTATACCTATACATATTGGATGATCCTTTCTTATTACACAATAGGAACATGCGCAACTACAGACTTTGGTATCACAGTGTTCTAAGACCAATATTCACAGACTCCAATGAATCATGATGGAGGATTTGGGACTTCATGAGTGTTTCCAATCAAAACTCACTATTGGTCAATGGGGCTTTAAAAAAAGATGGGCATGAGGTACATGAGAGACAGTTCTATACAAGGTTATGAAGAAATGACTGACACGATGACACTTTGTCCTTTGCAAATAAAGTATTAACATTCTGTTTGCCATGAGAGTTCTGAAGTTCTGGAAGTGACATTACCAGACATCTGCCAGCACACTGACAGTTGACTTCTAAGACCTCAGAAATGTTTAAATGCTTCTTTCCTGAACCACCTCTACAAGGTAATATTCTATCAACAGCAAGTATTCAAGATGGTAAGACTGAGGAGATGAACATTGTAATTTCATGAAGTTCACTACTGAAGAACGGGGTAGAGAATGTACTCTGCCATTTTCCTTGTACCGCTATTAATATATTTAGCAAAAGGCATAAAGAACCAAGAAATGTGCTCCAAGAAGATAAATGTAACTGCCAAGAGTTTGCTCATATGGGGTAGGAATAACCAGAGCCATCAGGAAAGATTAAAACATTGTAACTAATTCCTGGAAAGGATAATATCGATGAGAAATAAAAAAGATGTCACATCATATTTGTGCAACATCATAGGATGTCATCTTGAGGAAGAAAAATTTATAGAATTACATATTATAGAAACATAGAAGACTTGGATAATTTCATGTTTTAAAAAGGGTGAATGAGAATAGGAGTTTTAGGGAGTTTCAGGCAATGAATTTAGCGGTAAATTTTGGTTTTATGGTGCATAGCAAGTGATGTAGATTGACATAGAGAGATGAAGATGTCATAAAGGTTTACTGGAAGTACACAGAAAAGTTTAAAACACAGAAATTATAACAGCAGACCTCATTGGATGTTCTGCGTTTTCTCTACCAGGCAATGAAAAGAGTTTGCAGACTTCTCATGAATGAATGAATCAAATTTATGCTCTGGCAATGCTGAAGCATGCAGGGGCAGCCCATATATGGTGGTTCTCTTGAACTTGTCCATATTGAACTTCATGATCTAAGTTGATGATGACGACTCACCAGGTCTCTTCCTCAAGAGGGCACCAGATCTCATTACAGATGGTTATTAGCCACCATGTGATTTTTGCAAACTGAAATCAGGTCTGTTCTCCCGTGTGACACAGCGCAGTAGGGAGAGCTCCCATTTCTCATTTGGGATTGACATATATAGACAAAAAATATAAGCCAGGTTTATTTAGGGTCAAGAGGGTTAGTTTTGCTGAGTATAGGTTATGAACTACTTCTGCATTACAATGTATGGAATACTTCTACTTCTGTGCATGCCCCCTGCCGTCCCCCCAACCAGTTATTTCTGCTCTTGTCTAGACCACAAAACTGGGTGTTGACAGGTTCTAGCTGCTAGGGATGGTTGGTCTGCACTTTTGCAAAGGTTTCTGTTTGCAGCTAACTCTTGATGCTGCAAAGAGCTCAAGGCATGTGTTTTAACCAGCTCCTAACCAAGCAAAGCTTTTTAAACTTTTTTATGTCCCTACAGGTCCTTTGGAGGAGCAGGCAGGGTTCTTAACCGCTGAGCCGTCTCTCCAGGAATCTTCGCCAGACTTCTCACAGTCACCTCAAAATAGTACCTTGACCTGCATATACTAATATCTGTTTTATACATTTGTGAATATTCAGTACTTATTTTAATCAAAGTTATGTAAGCAGATAATAATGAGTCAAATGCACATAAGGAATGCTGTTCAGAAAAAGAAACTCCTACTGGTCTGTTTGCTATATATTTAATATCATGTATATTATTATTTTGCAAATTCTATTTCTGGCTACCTAAGACATCAACATTTTCTGATTTACATGGCTATAAAACTTCTTCCACATTGCTAGGCCTAGAGAACATGTAGGTGGATTATTAATTTGGAGTGAAAAGAGGTTATGCACTTGAGTTCACCTAACATGTACATTCAAAGGCGAGGTGAAACAAGACAGTAGAAGCTCATCTGTCAGTGTGATATGTTAAATGGAGAGGGAAGATGGGAACAAAGCAGTAGTGTTTGATGACAGGTTTAAAACATAAGAAGTAAAATAAAATTATGTATTTATAATTTTATTTTACTTTTTTGAGAATCTATTTTTAAACCACTCTGGTCTTGATCTCATGGCCCTCTTGCCTCATTCTCCAGATTATTAATATTATAGGCATGTATCACCATTCCCAGCTCCTAAACCAATTCTTTTGATGAGATTCACAGAAGTTTAAATAGAGATTCAGGAGATTTAGAGATCACAATGTTCTGAATATGTGAAGTAATACACTAAAAAGAGAACACTTTCTAGAATGAAAATATAGTTATTAATATGTAAGAATTTTAAAAAGAGAATAATTAAAGGTAACATGCTATAGACTAGTCCATCCTAAATTTAATAAATGTGTGGATAAGGTGCACATCATATAAAATGTGTTGGTCCTTTATAGGGTGCTATATTAAACCAGCTCAGTGAAAAACAATGAAATGATAATAGCAGTGTGCCAGAAGGGACACACTCCTACATGCATGCTATAATTCCAAGAAGATTCAAAAGGCATAGATTACTTTTTTCTGTTGCTTCCTTTAACCTGCTTTGACATGCATGTGTTGGCTGTCGCATTTCTGTATTTACTTCAGATCAGAATGAATTTCACTGAATTGAAAAGTAATTTTATATTTGTTTTGTATAAAAAAGTTACTGAATTTTAAAGTACTCTGTAATCATGAGGAATAAAAATTGCTTGGTACATAAATGAGTGTAGGCTGAAAAGTTCTGACCACATAGTCTTAATTCTAATTAATTCTATTTAGGTTTCCATATTTCCCAATAAAGTATGATGGTTTCTAGTTTACTTACAGTAAATTTGAGATCTATTTACGAAAAAATATTCTTCCATTCAAATTTATAACTAAGCCAGATCAATTTGAGAACAATTATCATGACCCACCTTGTCATGTTATTTGGGAGAATTTTGGAACCATGTATATAGAAGAAGTGGGGTTGCCATGGTAGGTGTTCATCTATTCCCTTCTACAGTGACACTCAATTTTGTAAGGCAGTCAACTGATAAAATCTCTAATTGTCACAATAATCTTTCTTGGATTGATCCTGCATGTCTTCTTTTGAAACTTTAGGATATTAATTCAGTCTTAGTTCTCAGAACATCACTGAAATGTCTAACCATTTTTCATCCTTCCTCAATATTTGATTTTTTCTGTTGCGGCCAAATGTCACTTTTTTACATATGTCATACCTTTCAAGATGTTTATAACAATGCATTCTTCTCATGCTCATTTTACTTTGTAATTTAGGATTTCATTTATTTTAAATCTACCTTGTTCTGACTTTGTCATTTCACACTTTAAGACATATTTTCTGTCACCTACAGATTTATTTATTCTATAAATATTCCTTATAAATATTCTTCATTTATAACAAAATATTAATTAAGGTAACCCAATGAAGACAAAGGGTTTTGTGCAGTGCTGATAGGCATTTCCTCTTTTCCCAGAAAATCGTCACATTATATTAACTGAACTTATTCCACTGTGAGACTTGAATATGCTAAATAACATTTGTCAAATACAGTTTTCATATGTAGAGTTGAGCTTCTGAGAAAAATGCAAAAATAACTGGGACACACACTACAGAGGAGACTATAAGCCAAAATAGAG
Organism: Neodon shergylaensis; assembly: GCA_025134845.1. NCBI lineage: Eukaryota > Metazoa > Chordata > Mammalia > Rodentia > Cricetidae > Neodon > Neodon shergylaensis. The sequence continues at coordinate 14,319,403 of JABTXL010006268.1, forward strand.
GCAGCAAATTAAAAATTAGTCGACTTTTTGTGTGTGAGCACATGTACCATCTCTGGAGTTGTCAAGGGATATGCATTTTAGGAAGTAATACAACAATCCAAGTTATGGTCGCAGGGTTTCAAAAGGGGCGGTTATGTTATAGGAACCAAAAACAGGTTTAAATGACATTATAATCAATGACTGTCTTGTGAAAACATGTGCTAGAGAAAATAATCTAAGGAAAAAGTTGATGAGAAGCCTCATAGACCAACTCCTTCTGGATTCCAGAGCAACAAAATGCATTACTGAAAATGTTCAATCTTCGTTCAGAGCACAACGAAGTTCTTAGATATCAGTAGCATAATATAATAATTGTCATGTGTCAATTATAAAAATATGGACCAAAGTTTGAGAATCTATAGTTGGTCTTCATGCTTTCTTTGTTCTTTTGGGTTCTACGTTCTCTTGTGCTGAAACAGAATAGAAGACTATCTCCTGAGTCCTGCAATTACCACCAACCAGGACCAGGGGTATCCCATGTGGAATCTTCTAAATACTTCTATGTGGACATTCTTTTTTCTTCTTGAACTACTTAAATTTTCTGTGAAGTTTTTCAACCAAGTTTCAATGCCATTGTATGATCTTTTTACATTTCTGACAACTATTTTGAATATAAAAATTAAAATTTAGTATGTTTTAATTTTATGAGTATCAGATAAATGAAATAAATTCCCCTTTCTACTAAAATATGATTATTTGAAAACATAGTCTGCTCATAGCATGGTTGTATTAATGGCACACAATGTTTTACTCTTTACTAATGTGCACTATGGGAGACTATTTCCCCATTCTCTAGGGTCTTGTGTATTTCTAAATCAATAGCAGCTTCTTCTTTTTTTCACTGCATTTTAACACAAGTTTTTTCTCATGTCTCTATTATATATGAACATAAACTGAGAGAAATTGCTATTTCATCCTTTCTCCCCAAATATACCCTATACATGGTTGATAAATGTTCATGTGATTTTCCCCCTTTGTTAAATTTTATTCTAATATAATTTAATATTCATCCATTTAAGGAGTTCGAAGTTGTTTATTGAGTTTTTAAAACAGATCTATAGATGTCACATCTCCATTTATGGCTAGTTTTACAATTGTGGTTCTCAGTCCTATCCTTTCTAATGTCTAAAGTTCCCATAATAAGATTGTTGAATGATATGCCAAAAAATTGAGAATACATTCATTTCAAGGATCTTGTAGTTATGTTTGTTAATTTAACAAAAACTTTCTGAATATAGCAAATATTATTTGACATAAAACAGAGATCCAGATATTTATACCCTACTTATTTTTATAAGTCAGAATTTTCATTAGAAGAAAATGTAACAACCTATCCTGAAACTCAATTATTATTATTATTATTTTTAAAACAGAAAGTGCTAACTCATCTGCTATTTTATTTAATTACTTTTCAACAAAGAACTTCTTAATTCTTTGTAAAATCCTTTTCTTCAAAAGAACATTAGCTTTGATCTCATTGCTTTCATTAATTACTCTACACGGGAACCTGGTACAAGACTTACTCAGTAGAAAGTATCTGTACTTTATTTCATTGTGGATCTTTGTTCTCTTCTTCGTTAAGCTTTTATTAAGCTGAATAAAATGAAAATTCTCAGAAACTTGTTTCACTTCTCCAGCTGGCCAGAGAGGAGAACTTACCACAGGGAGACATCTAGACATTGCACACAGATTGTACACATATTCATAATTACCCTTAATCAGCTTTATCCATGGGAGAACAGTCTAAAAATGGCTGAATGGACCTAGCTGATGAAGAATATTTTCTGAAATGAATGTACCAAACCTAACCATTTTTTTTCCCTCCATGAAGCCAGATTTGTATCCATGTACACCATCTGTTCCTCCAGAAAATGGAAAATTAGCTCCATGTTGACCTGGCAACAGTTTGTGCCATTATCTCCAACTGGCTCATTTAAAAAAATGCTAGAGTTTCCCCTATGAAAACATAACAATAACATGATGATACTTAAAGAAAAATAAATGCAATCACTAAATCATGTTTCCAACATACATTTCACTCTTCAAAATATGATGTCATTATCTTATTTCACCTGTAGTCTTATCTAATATTTCCTCCACTGGCAACATTGCTTAAATTCAGTCTTCCTGCTTACCTAGGAACGAAGTTGTCAGTTTCTATCAATCTCATTTAACAAGTGTCCGACAAAGGGTTTCAAAGACATTTTCCAAGCATTGTCTAGTTGTAATCTTTATTTGAAAAAAAATTATTTTAAAGATAAAGTAGCATGTATTTGATGGAAAGTAATGACAGATGGATTGGTAGATATTAAACATTTGAAAAATAATCAATTTTATAATTTTAGTGCTCATCAAAATGCAATATGCATATTTAACAAAATAATAAGAAAATTTACTTTTTTGTGAAAATTAATTGAAAATGGGTGTTTTGTTGTCTTAATATTTTAAAATTTGAAACATGTATATTTTTCATGAAGTTAACTTAGCAAAAGCCACCAAAGGATTGTAACAGATTGTAACAAATTATCTAACATTTGTGAATGAATTGAATTAATTTAATTTCATTTTCCCAGCTTCATCAGATGTCTTCATGACAAGTTTTTGAATAACTAGTAATATTAGAATTATGACACTTACAGATAAGTTATAATGTAAACAAACATGGGGGAAAATAAATAATATTGACTGTGATTTTATTTATTAGAACTTCAATAAGTATTATCACAAATGATCTTTTAAGAAGAGATATAAAGCTTTTCAGAAGAAATATATTAGTACTATCTTTTTCAATAAAAATAAATATTTGTTAAAAATGTGAAAAATTTTAAATAGATACAAATCCTATTAAGACATTAATTAATATTGCACAACCTATTGAAATATAATATCTTTGAAGGTAAAAGTATTATTGTTCACTTAAAAATATAAATGGAGAGTAGAGAGTAGAAGTTTTTAGGGGTTTCACATGCTGTGAACAGAATTGTACTACCAGTAGTTTAGTCAGCTTGTGATAAAATAGGAAATCATCACACATGCCTAATACGATTGTCACCACAGGTTTGGGAGCAAAAAATCATCTCAAAAGAATGAGTAAAACTTGCAGACAGGAGATCTGGGCCAGCTCCCAGGATATCAGCCGTCAATGATGTCTCTCTGGTGCACAGACAAGAGTGGAAATAGTAATGGGATGTGCATGTAAACTGTGCACACCAGGAATGACGGTAAGGTAGAGTATTATGTAGCAGGTTGTGTTCTCAAAACAACATCTTGGTACTCAGTGAGTCTGTGTGAAACAACAAACAAAAACAAACCTATTTTTCTCACTACCTGAAGATCTTTGGTGACTATGAGAAGTTTCTTCTTGTAAGTCATCCCATTCTCCCTCTAATTGTTAAGTCTTAAGTATTTCCGTTTCTAGGAGGAGACGCTTCCTTTTCCACCCATCTCATCAGAAGATATATATGTTTCAGTAATTTTATTTCTTAGACACACAGTTTAATATATTCATGCAATATTTTCAGAAAAGAAATGTTCAAGAAGTTAAGAAAAATGTGAATTGCATTATTTTAATCGATTACTTTAAAAGTGAGATACTCACATCTCTTTTAAGGCTTTTTAACTTACACTTATTTGTCTTTGCATATGCCTAACTACCATTACACAAAATAATCATGTTTTCTCGGTTTGTCATGAGTTTGCTTTTCTCTTCACAATGTGTATATTCAGAAGGACACATTCCTCTTCTGTTAACTTCGGTTTCATGTTCCAGGTAGCCTGGTGTGTAAGTAATAAGCTATGTTTTCACTAAATATCAACACAATAAATATGTATTTAATGGGTTCTTTTTGCCTTTTACAAAGGACTTATTACAAAGTCTGTCTGCCTAGACAAGCTTACAAGACAATTAGAAATGAAAAACAGTATAATATGAAGACATAAAGAGCCCCTCCACAGGAGCAGAAAATGATGTAATTCTCTTTTAATTAAAACATTCTATATCCTTAGTGTATAGGAAGGCAACTGATTTTTTGGAGTTGATCTTGTATCCTGCCACATTACTAAAGGTGTTTATCAGCTGTAGGAGTTCTTTGGTAGAGTTTTTGGGGTCGCTTATGTATACTATCATATCATCTGCAAATAACGACAGCTTAACTTCTTCCTTTCCAATACGAATCCCCTTGATCCCCTTATGTTGTCTTATATACATATTAGAGTACTACTCAGCAGTAAAAAACAAGGACTTCTTGAAGTTTGCAGGCAAATGGATGGACATAGAAAACACTATCCTGAGTGAGGTATGCCAGACCCAAAAAGAGGAACATGGGATGTACTCACTCATATTTGGTTTCTAGCCATAAATAAAGGACATTGAGCCTATAACTCAGGCTCTAAGAGAAGCTAAATAAGAAGGAGAACCCAAAGAAAAACATATAGGCATCCTCCTGAATATTAACCTTCATCAGGCGATGAAAGGAGACAGAGACAGAGACAGAGACAGAGACCCACATTGGAGCACCGGACTGAAATCTCAAGGTCCAAATCAGGAGCAGAAGGAGAGAGAGCACGAGCAAGGAACTCAGGACCGCGAGGGGTGCACCCACACACTGAGACAATGGGGATGTTCTATTGGGAACTCACCAAGGCCAGCTGGCCTGGGTCTGAAAAAGCCTGGGATAAAACTGGTCTCGCTGAACATAGCGGATAATGAGGACTACAGAGAACTCAAGAACAATGGCAATGGGTTTTGATCCTACTGCACCTATTGGCTTTGTGGGAGCCTAGGCAGTTTGGATGCTCACCTTACTAGACCTGGATGGAGGTGGGTGGTCCTTGGACTTCCCACAGGGCAGGGAACCCTGACTGCTCTTTGGGCTGATGAGGGAGGGGGACTTGGTTGGGGGAGAGGGAGGGCAAGGGGAGGCGGAGGTGGGGAAGAGACAGAAATCTTTAATAAAAAGAAAAAAAATAAATTACTTACTTTTATGTGAAAAAAACATTCTAAAGGACTTAAATAAGATTTAAAGTCACTTTTAGTTTTCTTTTCAATTACTTTGTTTTCTTCACTATGTGTTTTTTTCTAAACCTTAATTATCTCTTGACACTGTCACTTAGTTCTAGTTTTACTTGTCCATGCAAGGTTAATGGTAAATCACTTCAAATGCATAACATGTCATTATTCTCATTGTTTTCTACTAAAACTTTAAGTCAATGATTTTTAGAGTTCATATTTCTCTCTTCTCCCTTTTATTTACTTCAGTAGTTTCATGTAAATTTGAATATTTAAGCTCATCTAGCTATTTCTATGTTCATATATATTCCCTAATATCAAATGCCCAGTGACTGGTGACTGATAACACTGTCCTAAGGCAACACTGCAGGCTGTTTCTCTTAGGACAGAATCATGAACAACACATGCATTTTTTTCACTTTTAACTCTCAAAATTTTTTTTGCTTGCCAATGTAGCCCTTCTGTTGTTTGAAATATCTCTATACATAATATCCTTGACTTTCTCATGGACTTATAAAAATGTTTTATAAAGACTATAGTTCAACCACTAAATATGGGGTTATGATATAGTAATTAAATACACATATTTAGAAAGAATGCATATTGAAATATATTTAATTCCCTATTTGAGGCTTCCTGGAATTTTCAGAGTATACAAATGATGAGATGCAGCCAATGAAGGAAACTGTTACCATGCTATTTTTATGTGTGTGAGACTGTCGGGGAAAACCTGTTTTTTTAAGAATCACTGTGCAGAGACCTGGGGGAAAAAGCACTTTTTCCCTTTTTTTCTGCAGCTTATCTTTTGTATTATCTTGCATGTACCTTGTTGTGCCCAAGATATCAATTTATTTCTTGCGAGTTTACATGTTCTCCAGGTCCACACATAGTCCTTGCAACTTTGGGGTTATTCCTTCTCACATAAAGATAATCTCCCAGGTATATAGCGTAATTATCAAACTTTCTAATCTGACATCTTAATTTTATTTGATGTTTAAAAGATAATTATGTAATCAATAATAAAATTAATATTATCATCTCTATTTTAGCGTATATTTCTTAACCTAGGGCATAGATTCACTAGGAAATTATTTTGTCTCATTCTGTGAAGCATATAGGTAAATATACAGATATCTATTTCTTTATATAGTACAGTTTGGATAATAAAATATTCTCATATTAACTTGAAATTTCATCATAACTTTAAACTGAACTAATATAGATAGATATATATTTGAATTCATTCTTCTCTCCCCAACTGAAAGAGTTATTATTGTATATCAAATGGTGTTTAAATACTATAATAAGGTATAATGTAATATATATTAATATTAGCATATTAGCATATATATACATATATGGGATTATAACATCTTTTATTTTTTTCCCTCTTCAAAACCTTTCCATGAGGTCTTCTTGCTCTCTTTCAAATTCATGTATACATTTCCTTTATTTTGATTATATGCACACACATGCACTTGTGTGTATGTTGCTATGTGCAGAGGTGTGTGTGTGTATGTGTGTGTGTGTGTAAGGGAGAGAATCATTTGGAAAGATAATCAAACTAAGAAAAAAAAAAACAAGTAAGCCAGTATCTCTCTTTCTTTCTCTTTGTGCTTATAAATATCTGTGTGTGTAACCATAAATTAAAGCTAGAAAGACAATTTTTACTAAAAATACACTAAATCATTAAGTTTCAGATTATCTTTATTAAACACTTCACTGTTTTGATAATTTATATGTCTTTCTCCTGGCAGAATGATCATGGTCTTTAATTTAAGAGCATAGAGCCCAATCACCACAGTGTGAACAGTGTTGCCTGGTTCTTTTTTCTTGAGTAAAATTTATTCATGAAACTTTTGTTCTGTTTTAGCAAGGCAGTTTAACATATGCTGGCTAAATTTTGTCTTCTTGTTACATCCTAAATCTGTTTTCATTCAGGTCGGTTGCTTTAGAGCTTCAAGCTAAAAAAGGGATATTTAAAATCTTGAGAGAATTGATTCACACTCTCTTTGGCAGCAAAAGTTACAATCTTTGCCTTTTGCTCACTCCTTGAATTTGATGAACTAAAAGATTAAGACAGACTCACCACATGTGTAAACTAAATGCTTTTCGTTCTCATATTGACAACACAATTAATTGCTTGTGGCATCCCAGAAAAAAGTCTCTCATTTCTGTTGGTAAATGGTTTCATAGACAAAAAGTAATGGGTGTTGTATTTAGAACACTATTTTATTTTTCTTCTTCATTTAAAGTGACCCTGGCCTGGATTTTCCTGTTGACAAAATGGAAAGGACAGTCAGCAGTGATTGTTCTGTCATGTAAAGCACACGGCTTGTACTGGGCTTCTCTGAGTATAAACACGCTGAGCTCCAAATGAAGCATAATTAAGTTTGGTGCTGTCAAGAAAAATTATTTGAAGGTGAATTTGAAACTCTGACTTATCTACAGATGCAAAGCAATTCCTCCCCAAAAGAATGTGAAATATAGAATTGTTCAGTTGATGTTGTGAACACATTAAATTTTTATGTTTATGTGTATATTTGTATCAAACGTGCATTTGTGTGTGTAGCTGTGTGAGTCCACACATGTGAATAAAAATAGAAAAAAAGAAAGAAGATTAAGCATCCTTCATCTCTATCACTTTATTTTCCTGATCCCAGGGTCTCGCTGACACTAGAATCAGGCCTTCCTCTCTGCCCTACATCTCTGAATGTCAAAGATCTGTGTATCATCTCTTTACAAAATATTGCAATAAATTCTACATAAATCACAGAGGTAAAAAATTATAGAACTGAGATCCAATAGATGAATTGTTTTCCCATATAGGGTAAATATATTATCTTTAAGCACAGGGTCTTTAACACAAATGGGTTACACATGTATTAGAGAAGAAAATGAGATAATTGATATATGTTTTCAAAAATTGCTAACTAGAGTGAGAGAAAACTAGGCAAAATGAATTAAGGTTCATTGATTCTAGAAGCTTGTCTTGTCAAACCTTGTTTTAAAATTAGTAGACTAAGTTCAAGCACCATTGGTCAAAATTCCAGTAATATAACTTGGATGATAATAATAAAATTGGATATAATGTTGAGTCATTTAGGCCTGTAGACACAGTTTCTTAAAATATTTATAAGGCAGTATATAAAAGAATGAATGAGAAAGCATGGCCATAATTGTAAAACCAAATCAATTTGTTATTTTTATTTCTTCTTGTTATATCACATTCCTAACAATAGCCTGATATTTGCCAAGGAAGGTCACCATCACTGTCTTTAAGATTCTAAGAATATTTTGAAGAAAAATTCTGATATAACAAGAAGAAATAAAAATAACAAATTGATTTGGTTTTACAATTATGACCATGCTTTCTCATTCATTCTTTTATATACTGCCTTATAAATGTTCTAGGAAAACTGCTTGTTTGTTCCCGACTACTCAGCCCTGAAATAATCACACAGAAACCATTTTATTTGCAATACTGTTTGGCCAATAGTTTAAGTGTATATCTGACTAATTCATATCTTAAATTACCCATCTAAATTAATCTGTGTATCACCACGAGGCCGTGTCTTACTGGGTAAAGTTCTGTACTTGGTCTCTGTTTCCAGAAGGGCTATATGTCTTCTCTCAACTCTGCCTTCTTTCTCCAAGCATTCAATTTAGTTTTCCCCACCTACGTCTGTTATGCCCTCCTATAGATACAAAGCAGTTTCTTTATTAATCAATGCTAATCACAGCATTCAGAGGGGAATCCCACATCAATACCTAATGTTGAAGGTGTGTAATCTGAGTTAGGTGGCACATACCTTAATCTTGGTAATCCTCAGTACTCGTTAGGAAGAGGCATTCTTAGTGATTTTGAGTACAGCTTGGTCCATCTATCCAGTTCAGGCAATCCAGAGATACATAGCATGATTCTGTCTCAAACAAACAGCACAACAGCAATCCAGCAATGGTGAACAGTTAGAGAAGACAAGAAACAATTCTTAGAGCCAACAGAGGAAAAAAAATACTTCTTGACAAAGTGCTATAAAATCTTATAAGAAATAGTGATCTTTAAGTGAATGCTTTAATATTGAACAAGAAGTGTTGAACAGGTCATGATTAAGCAGTGAGGGAAAAATTTTCTGGATATTTGGAGATCTATAGTTCTGAGAAATATTTATAATAATGTTTGGAAATGACTTTGGGTTGGAATATATAGACATTCTACTGCCCCATGCGAAATAATTTCTGAAAGGAAAATTTGAGAATATTTATTGATACAGACTGAGAGAAGGCAACGTGTCCAAATGGACTGTGGCTAGAAAAACATGTTATCATTAGTGGTATAAGCTAGAGGAAGCACAGTTTGGCATGAAAATTCCTTTGCAAAGTTAATTCTTTTGTGATCCACATCTTAAATTTTTCATACTTATTTGTTGCTAAATCTATGATAAAGGCTATTATTACCACATTTAAAATGATATCTTACTCTAACATCATCACCCTAGACATATGGCACACATTATAAATAAATATATATATACACAAATTATTTCCTCGATATGTATTTGGACATTTTAACAGGTCTTTTTGTAAGAGGCAATTTTCATGAGTTTATCACATTGGTCATAAAATTATGCATCCAACGTAACCTGAGCTGAGAAGCATGTTGTAATAATCAGAAGGCAATCACATTTGGGAATTCAGTGTTCCTAATGTAGCTCAACTCTCACTGTAACTAGCTTCATGAACTAGTCTTGGCCACCTAGGAACCAGAGAAAATTTTGTGATCATTTCTAAGAAAACTGTAGGGACAAGAGTATTTTCTGGTAATATATGGCCACAAAACTAAAGTATTATAATTCATTTGGTAAATTGACAAAGTGACAAGTTTAAAATTTGTTCTATATAGATCAAGGAAATAAAAGAGGTGTATTATGAAACACTTTGTGGGACTCTTCAGCATCTTTATCAACTTTTTGAAACATGTATGTCAAGTTGTAGTCTTCATTTCCTACATGAAGCAGCAAAAGTAATTTTTATGGAAATTGCCTTTCAAAGGAATGTATCCTAAGCCCTCAAATGTTCTACTTCATGAAGATTTTTAAAAAGAGTGCACTGCTTTTGCCAGTATTCATGTTAATCCTTATTCTCTGACATAACATATTAGAACACTGGTCCATGAGTTTTAGCAATGGAAAAAAATTTGGAGAATTGAGCGGGTTAGAGATTCTAAGTTAGGAGGCTAAAACAAGATTCTTCATTTTTAACAAGATGTTGGGTGATAGCTTTTACTCCCTAGGGGTCACATTCTGTGTGTTTATATGCGAAAGATATCTTAAGGTTTGTCTCTTTGTAGAGGACATTATGAGTTACACTGTAAGAATCAGGCCAGCCATGATTATAGAATCTCCTAAACATAAGAATAAAAAAATATTAAAAGATAATTTTAAAATGTTTTCCACAGATTTTTAGGTTTTAATGAATGCTTCTTAAAACCATTCTACTCCTATTATTTACAATTAAAAGTCTAGACTCATGTCTCATATTATATCTTACCTCTTACATATATTGAGAATTTAATGACCTTTACCTCCAAGCATGGAGTACTTTTGTATACTACCAAGTCAGTGGACATCTTAGCAACTTCTTCCAAGTTAATCACAATATTCTAAGTAGTTCCTTTAATATTTCCTTTTCCCTTAAAACCTGTTTGATACATTAGAATCTGAGGTGAAGCATATGACTTTTTCCTCAGTACCATCACAATACCAATTTAATTTGGAGTAGTTTTTGCTTTTCAGTGTCTCCCAAGGTCACATATAATCTTGTTTCCTATACTTCCATTAATATGTCTTCTTTGTTTTCTTGCTTTCTTCTAGTCATCCTGTTTTGATATTCCCTTCAATAGGGTAGGTTTTGGAATCCCAAATAAATGTACAGCTGACAGATTCTTAGACAAACCCACAAGTTTACAACTTGTGGGGGACCCAACATACAGAGCATTGGGAATACCTGTCTTTTGGGTAGTCATTGTCAATTCTGTAGAAACCTTGTAAGCCATGACTCTTCTCACTTTCAAAATGGAATTTATTCCTAAAATACTACAGCAGTGTAACTTCCTCCTACACAGGCAATGGAATGACCTTCCATGGAACTTTAGAGTGATAATATTCACCCCTTTTATTAAAAAATTTTTATTTATTTAAAAATTATTTTTTCTCATTTTCCATACCAATCCCAGTTCCCAGTTCCTCCCCTCCTCTCATTTCCTCCACTTTCCCTAACATCCCACCACCCAATCCACTCCTCAGAGAGCGCAAGTCTTCTCGTGGGGAATCAAGAAAGTCTAGCATATTGCTTTGAGGCAGAACCAAGGACCTCTCCCTCCCCACTATATCTAGATTGAGCAAGTTATCCCTCCAACAAGAATAGTTTCCAAAAAGCCCTTAAAAACAATAGGGATAAATCCTGAGCTCACTGCCAGTGGTTCTACAATCTGTCCCAGCCATTAACCTGTCACCCACATTCACAGGGTCTTGCTTGGTCCTATGTTGGTTCCTTCCCTTTCACACTGGAGTGGGTGAGCTCCCATTAGCTCATGTAAGCTCTTTCAGTGGATGTCCCATCATTGTCTTGACATCTTTGCTCATATTCTCATTCTTCCTACTTTTCAACTGGACTTTGGGTGCTCAGCCCAGTGCGCTGGGGTGGATCTCTGTCTCTGTTTCCATCAGTGGCTAGATGGAGGTTCTATGGTGACATTTAAGATAGTCATCAGTCTGACTATAGTTCAGGCACCCTCTCCACTAGTGCTTAGGGTCTTAGCTGTGGCATTTTTTTGGATTTCTGGGAATTTCTCTGAAGTCAGGTTTCTTGTTAGCCTCATAATGGCTCCCTCAATCAAGATATCTTTTTCCTTGCTCTCTGTCTCTGTCCTTTCCCCATCTCTATCATCCCTTTCCCTCAAGTCCTCTTCCCCCAACCCATCTCATTTCCTCCTCCGTTTCTACCCTCCCTCCTCTTCCCATGCTTCCAGTTTTCTCAGGAGATCTTGTCTATTTCCCCTTTCCGAGTGGGGTCTATATATTTTTCTCTTAGGGTTCTCCTTGTTACACGGACTATAGACTTGTAATCCTTTGCTTTACAGCTAGTACCCACTTATGAATGAGTACATGCCATGTTCATCTTTCTGGATCTAGCTTACCACACTCAGGATGTTTTTTTTTCTTTTAGCTCCATCCATTTACACGTAAATCTCAAGGTATCATATATTTTTCCTTAGTAGTGCTCCATTGCACTACTTTTTTCCCCATTTTTCTACGTTTTTTTTCCCCATTCTTTGGTTGAGGGGCTGAGGTTGTTTCCAGGTTCTGACCATTACTAATAATGCTGTATGAGCACAGTTGAACAAATGTCCTTGTAGTATGATTGAGCATCTTTTCGACTCTTTGTTATAATAGTCACAGTCACATAAAGTCAATCACTCACAATTAATTACCTTTGCTAATTTGTAGGAATTTCAAAAAGATACCCATCCTTACTGACAAAGAGGTCTGTGCATTCGCGAAGCTGATTATCACGATAAAGATTGAGGTTGAGGATAGTGGGTGATTCAGGGTTCAGGGAAGTCTAGTGATATTATCTAATGGTTTGGAATGTCAGGTATCCCCGTGGATGCTGTCCTCTTCTGGGTGTATCAGCTGTTCCTGAAGCATCACTTTGTAGGAGTCTACCTGTTTATTTTTATTCCAAAATGCATGTTGATACCACTGTTTATGTCTGAGTGGATTACATAGACTGAAAACCTCATGGGAGGAGAAACAGCAAACACAGCAAGAACTACAGGAACAGCAAAGAATGAGGAACATGAGCATTAGAGAGAGAAAAAAAAGAATAAATAGAACATGATGAAAAGATTTATGTGAGTTAATTTATTTCATTTACCCTCAGGCCCAATTAGCCAATTTTCACCTGATATAGCAAATCTTATGAACCCTGAGAGGTTTAATGTGCTTAACCCCAAAATAAACCTCAATAGGTAGTTATGACCTACTTGCCATTACTTGAATACTTTATCATCCCTGTAATATTTTTTCATGAATCACTTTCTGAGAAACATGTATTAAAGCCAATCAATTTAAAATCATAGTTCATTACTTTGTCTCTCCCTTTACATTTAAATTTTTATCACAATTTCCAGATATATGATGTAACTAATTGACAAAGGAAGTCTGTTAAATATTTGGTTTAAAATTCATTTTTTATTTTTCAAATTTCTATTTTATTGAAAAAAATTTCATACACTATATTTTGATCATATTCTTTTCTCTTCCCCTCCCCTATCTACTCCCAGATTTATATATTTCTTTAAATTTCACTTTATTTTCCAACCCCAGTTCTTCTTCTCACCCCTCCATATTTCCCTTCTTTACCTTCCTCCCAGCCCACCAGATCGGTCCTCCCAAAGGGTAGGGCCTCCAATGGTGAGTCAACAAAGCCTGGCCTACTGAGTTGAGACAGAACCAGATTTCTCCTCTTCACAATGAGTTTGAGCATGATATCCCACCATAGGAAATGGGCTCCAACAAGCTAACTCATGCACCAGGGATAGTTCCTCGTGCTACTATCAGAGACTCCCGCAGATAGACCAAGTTACACAACTGTCTCCAACATGCAGAGGGCCTAGTTTGGTTCCATGGAGGCTCTAACAGCTGTTGGTTTAGGGTTTATTAGTTCCTTCGAACTTGGATCAGCTGTGTCTATAGATTTATCCTTCCCAGACTACAAGCCACAGCTTCAGAGTAACTAGGTGACAAGGAAGACACTAAAAGAGATGCATGGATCACCCTCGAAGGGGAATTAGATGACTTAAAATTCTTAAAAACTGAAATTTCATCTGATTTTTGTTGTATGTTCACTGATTTAAAAAGTAAATAAATGATTTAGCATCTTTTAATATTAATCAAATACATATTAAATAATGTAATCAAAATATGTATTGTGAACCAGGCATAATTTTCTAGATACTATATTTATTTTATCAGTATGTAAGTTGTAAAAGAAATGGAAAGTAAGAAATCAGCTTTATGTGATGAAAACAACATGTGGGAACTAGAATAAAATCATTTTCTTTTTTTAAAAAGAAACTAGATGTTTGAGCACAGATGAGGTTATGGCAAAGAATCATTAGATATTAAGGTTTAATTGCTTATCAGGCACCTTTGCTAGCTTCTTGAAACATACTCAAGACAGCTAGAAGCTCTGATACATAGCCTGACCTCCAAGAAGCATGAGAATTGCGTCGTTTTAGGAATAAAATGGTTAGTACAAGAGAAATATCTATAGATTAAAGGTCAAGAGTAAAGGAAGTCTACTCCAGTATGTCTCAACATTAATAATTAATGAAAGTTATGTGACTGGAATTGAGAAAAAGCAAATGAGAAAGAAAAACAACTGCATATGTTGAGATATTGATAATTAGCTTAGAGAGAAATTTTTTGGAATTCTGACTGGCAAAGTCTGTACAGTCAGCTGTGTATTATCAGCAAGATGGGAAGCTGAAAGGACATCCAGTTGGAACTTTGAAACATTCATGTAGTTGAATATGCAAAATGGTCAACGTGCCCCATTGTTATGACTCTACTTGTCAGGGATTTAAAAAGCAAACAGAAAACATATCCAGTAAACATTTCAAATGTATTTTTCTATCTGAGAAGATGAGTTGCATTCAGAACCTGGAATGGTATACTTTAAGAGAACCAGAGCGACGAGGGATGGTATTATAGTTGAATGACAATGTTGTAGGAGACGTTAGTGAACTGGAGATATAGAGGATTACGAGAAAAGAAAGGTCACTGTTGGCTTTCATTTACAAAGAGATGGAGTGCTTGTACCTCCAACTGTGTGGTAACAGAGGTCTCTGTGATTCCACACCTAAAGTAGTCATAGATTCCTTTGAATTCACGTGACTTTCAGCTTTGGTGGTACATTTTTGGTAAATGAATACGCTATGTTAAGCTACATTCTTTAATCATTTTTGAAAGTCTTACTCTCGCAGTTAATAAGATATGCTAAGTGATAGGTGACAGTTAAATGCAGCAAATGATAGAGACACAAGCACTTAAAATTAGTCATCGTGTAAGTCATGCAGCCACAAATGTCTCTCTGAATCTGTCATGCTTCCTTTGTAATTCTGCACCTAACGTCTACCTAAAGGGGAAAAAAAAAGTATTCTTAGCTCACCCAGGATGCCCAGCCTTAGAAAACAGGAATGTTGTAACTACCATGATTCGATTTCGTTTTACTTAAGAGCTTCATTTCTTCAGTGTTTCTCATTAAAATGATTTTTAATATTTTGTCTGTGTTTGTTTGCAAACACCTGTTATATGCAAGGGCTCTAACACTGGGCTGTAACTCCACATTCTCTAGTGCTTTGGTTATTTTTAATCAAAAGTTCAAGATTTCATATATACTAGTTAATATCAAATAGCATTGTCAAATTTAAATGCTAACAATGCCATTGTCTTTGATTCCCCCACCCAATGCTTTCCCCATTATTCTCCACCTTCATCTTGTTGATCTCCTTTCTTCACCTAAGCAATACTCACCTTTCATTTCATATGTGTATTCCTTTACCACTTTTTTTTTTTACTAATTAATCAATTAATTTGTTTCTTATCATCCTAATACTGTTCCCCTCCCTCCTTTCTTCCCAAACTTCCCTAGTTCCTCTTCCACTCCCTCTCCCTTCACTTAGGTAAAGTATAAGCTTCTCATGTAAAATAACCAGTCATGACATAACAAGTGGCAATTGGCTAGGAGTCTCCTCTCCTATTAAGGCTAAAAGAGGCGAACCAGTAGGAGGATATGCTCCCAAGAACAGACACCATAGTCAGAGATAAGGCACTGCTCCTTCTTCCAGGAGTCACACAAGAAGACCAAGCCACAGAACTGCAACACATGTATGTGCAGAGGTCTCAGGTCAGTTCTATGCAAGTTCTCTGGCAGTTCAGTTCCCATGAGTTCCTATAAGCAAGTCTAGGTCAGTTGATTCTGTGTGTTTCCCCTTGGTGTTCTTGGCACCACTGGATCCCATAATCTTTTTTCCCCCTATTACATGAGATTCCTGGATGTTCACCTAGTGTTTGGTTGTTACAGCTGTTTCCAGAAGTTGCTTGGTGAAGCCTCTCTGATGACAATGGGAATAGGCAATGGTCTCTGAGTATAACAGAAAATCATTGGGAATCATATTATTGATTTTTTGACAGTCATATTTATTTTTGGCCTAGGTCTCAAAGCTGTCCATTCTCTGTGCCCTGGCCGTGGAAACATTTTTGGGGGAGGGGGGGCATCCTATAGTGTAGGTCTCAAGCTGGATCAGTCATTAATTGGCATTCCGTTAATTTTTGTGCCACCTTTGTCTCAGGATATCATGTAGGCAAGGCAAATTGTAGGTCAGAAATTGTGTGGCTGGGTTGGAGTCTTAATCCTCTGCTGGAAGTCTTTCCTGGCTACAAGAGATGACCATTTAGGCTCTGAATCTTCCATTGATAGGAGTCTTTGCTAGGGTCTGGGAGTTTATATTGCACTAGGTTTTGAACTCATCCTAGAGATGCTCTTGATTCCAGTTGTCTCCCCCTGCACATCTCCCTCTATCCTCCCTCTTCCTGATTCCTTCTGCTCCCATGTCCACCTACACCCAGACCTCCCCTTCTATCCATCTGTGATGTCTGTTTAATTTTCCATTTACAGTGAGATTTACGTGTCCCCACATGAGCCTTCCTTGTTAATTAGCTTTTGTGGGTCTATGGATTATAGCTTTGTTATCTTTTATTTTATTCTATGGCTACGATCTACCTATAAGTGAGTTCATACCATGCTAGTCTTTCTCTAACTGGGCTACCTCACTCAGCATGATCTTTTCTAATTCTTTTCAATTGGCAGCAAATTTCATGATGTCATCCTTTTTAGTAAATATGCAATATCCATTCTGTAAATGTATGATATTTTCTTTATTTATTCCTCATTTGATAGACATCCAGGTAGTTTCCAGCTTCTGGCTATGACTAATAGAACTGATATGAACATAGTTGAATAAGTGTCTTCATAGTATAGTAGAACAAGCTTTGAGTATATGCCCAGATGCTATAGTTGGATCTTGAGGCATGTTGATTCCCAATTTTCTGAGAAACTTCCATAGTAACTTCTAAAGTGTCTGTACAAGTTTTCACTCCCACCAGCAATGGTGGAGTTTCCATTTCTCTTCGTCCATGACAGCAATAGCGGTTACTTGTGGTTTTGATCTTAACCATTCTGACAGGTTTAAGATGGAATCATTGGTCATTTTGATTTGCATTTCTCTGCTGGTTAAGGGTATTGGACATTTCTTATGTGTTTCTTGTTCGTTTGAGAATTCTCTGTTTATATATGTATATAAAATTCTCTATAATTGGATTACTTGATTTGTTGATGTCTAGTTTCTTGAGATCTTTAAATATTTTAGAAATAAACCTCTGTCAGATGTGAGGTTGATGAAGATCCTTTTGGCAGTGTCCTTTGCTTCATAGATATTATATAGTCATTATGCAGCAAGCCAATAGCCAACATTAAAATAAATGGAGAGAAATGTAAAGCAATTCCACTACAATCTGGAAAAAGACAAAGCTGCCCGCTATCATCACATCTGTTCAAAATAGTACTTGTAGTTTTAGTTGCAGCAGTATGCCAACTAAAGGAGATCAAGGACATACAAACACTATTTGAAGCTGAAATAACAGTATACATTAGCAACCACAATTTTTCTACCAAGGAACTCCTATAACTGATAAGCACATTCAGAAAAAGGACTGAAAAATCAGCAGCCTTCCTATACATACATACATTATAAATTGTCTGAGAAATTAAAAAAAACTTTCTTCACAATAGTCACAAATAGCATATAATAATTTGGCTTAACTATAACCCAACAAATGAAAGACCTATATGGCAAGAACTTCAAGTCTTTGAAGAAAGAAATTGAAGAAGGTATCAGAACAAAGAAAGATCCCCACACTTATGGATTGATAGGATTAGCATAGTTAAAGTGAATACATTATCAAAAACAATCTACACATTCAATGCAGTTCACATCAAAATTCCACCACAATTCATTACAGAACTTGAAAGATCAATACTCAACTTCATATGGAAAAAGAAAACAACAAGCAAAACCAGGATAGCTAAAACAATCCTGTACAATAAAATAACTTCCGGAGGCATAACTATCACTGATTTCAAGCTGTATTGCAGAGCAGTAGTAATATAAACCTCAAAGAATTGGCATAAAAACAAACAGATTGATCAATAGAAGCAAATCAAAGACTCAGAAGTAAATCTCTACACCCAAGGACACCCTACACTTGATAAAGAAGCAGGAAATAAACAGTGGAAAAAGGAAGGCTTCTTCAACAAATGGTGCTGACGTAACTGGTTGTAGACTTTTAGAAGAACGCAATTACACACACACACACACACACACACACACACACACACACACACACACACCTCCTTGGAAAATACTCAAATCCAAGTGGACCAAAAATCTCAACATAAAACCAGATACACTGACGCTCACAGAAGAGAAACTCGGGAATTGCAGTGAGGTCAACAATAAACGGTATCGCATGGAACTGAAATGTTTCTTGACCCTCTTTCTTACCCATATCATTTCTGTTAAGATTTCTTCATTACTTTTCAGTTATGCATTCTAATATCATGACCTATCTATAAATTTTAATCTAGATTCTTCACAACTGAGAAAACAAGCCATTCATTTTTATGGAAAATGGCTTATTTTGTTTAACATAAAGATCTGCACTTACACCTATTTTCCTACAAATGCAATAATTTAGATTTTCTTTATACTAAAATAAAATTTACTGTACATTATTTATCTATGTATTTAGAGGTAACATATAGGTGACACATTTTGAATACTGTAACAATAAACATGAATGCAAAGGCATCTCTGGAACACTGAAATACTTTGGGTATATACATAAAAATAATGTATAGTTTTGTGATGTGATAGTTTCATTTTTTTTTGAGAAATCTCTGCATTGATTCAGTATTTATTAGTCATGCATTTCTTCTTTTGAGAAGTGTCCATTTGTAAATTTGATTTCAGGGTACTTAATTTTTAAATGATTCTTTTATATTCTAGATACTAATCCATTGCCTGATGTGTATTTGATGAAGTATTTCCTTACTCTCAGGGTTGTTTTACACTCTGGTGATTGTTTCCTTTGTTATACATGAGTTTTTTTTTAACATACTATATTTGTTTCAAAACATTTAACTTTGTGTAACCTCATTTTTTCAGGTTTTAGAATTGCTTCCTGGTATATCAGAGTCCTTTGCAGAAACTTCCTGCTTATACATATATTTTGAAGCATTTTAAAGTTTTTCACCCTTTGCATGAACAACTTGGATATATTTTGAATTATTTTCTGTGCAACATGAGGACTACCGATCATGTTGCATTCATTTCACATATCCAGAGAGGGACCCCAGGGAGAGTCCATTACCTGTGGTGTAGCAGGCACCAGAGGGCTAAAACCAGACCAATGACTCACAGCAATGAATGCTTGCAAGTAAAGATATTTGGAGTAAAGGGTAAATTTTGTGACTCACTGGGAAAAACTACAACTTCCATGACAAGAATCTTCTTTTGTTGTTGTTATTTTATGCTTGCTTGTTTGGTTGGTTTGGTTTTTGGTTTTGTTTAAATTTAGTTTTGTTTTAGGAAGAAGTTACAATGGCAGAGAGGGAATTAAAGGAAATATGGAGATAAGTGGGGTTAGAATGAATGATTTGAAATCCACAAAGAATAAATAATTTTTTTTAAAAAAGTGTAAGTTCATTTCTAGGGGACTCTGAAGCAGTGAACATTAAATAAAAACATTGAGAAGTTTATATACCAAATGTTACATGTTAAAGGCTATCAGATTTCAGAATTAGTCTCTGTTGCCTAGTTCTGCTTTGGCGACTGAGGTGATTTCTTTAGCCATTTACAGTTAGAATTTAGCTGCCTATTATGCTCCAGTTGTTGCTTGCATTGTCTACCTCTCCTTCTTTCCAGGACTACCTACTAGGGACATATATCATTCTTTTTCTGGTGTTAAGTTACTTTTAGGTTCTCAACTTGATACTCTTCACAGTTGTTAAATGACCATTTAGTTATTTTAGTGCTTATTTTAATAATTGGTTGCCTATTATTATTAGATTCTATGTAGAAACAATAATTAGAAGTTCTAAAATATGATATTAAAATGCATTTTGTATTTCTTTTACCTTTTGAAGTTATAATATATTGCAACTTTTCCCCATTACCTTTTAACCCTCTAAACACTCCTATGTAGCCTCTTGCTTTTTTTTGATTCATAGCTTCTTTTTACATTAACTGTTTATAAATACAAATATCTATTTAATAGTTACATAAATAATAGTTGTATATACAGATGATACATTATATATACTAATATATATGTTCTGAAATATATAAATATAAGGGATTGATTCTGTGCATTGTTGTTTGTGTGTATATGTTCTTACTGTTGATGATTTATTATTTGATAAGCAACTGGTGTGCTCTTTCTTGGGGAAGACTATTTCTCCTGCTCTAAGCATTCCTTAACTG
The DNA here is from genome assembly GCA_025134845.1 of Neodon shergylaensis. Lineage (NCBI taxonomy): Eukaryota > Metazoa > Chordata > Mammalia > Rodentia > Cricetidae > Neodon > Neodon shergylaensis. The sequence goes on from JABTXL010006268.1 coordinate 14,340,120, forward strand.
TCTGTAGAGATTTGTGTAGACTTGAGGCCCCTGAGCTTTCCTCTGTCCACATTACTCTGTGTCTTCTTGTCATCATTGTTCAGTTCATATTTAGAAACTCATGTCAGTGAGATGGGTGTAGCTTCTGACATTCCTAGGAAACATATGCTTAAAGTAAATTCTGTGTTCCGACAGTTCTTCCAATAACTCTGCAACCACTCTTGAAATTATATATATGAGTGTGTGTGTATTTTGTGTGTTTATTCATATATGCTATTTTCTTAAATATAACCTGTTCCTGTAAATGGAGATTCTGCTGCTTCTCAGCAGCCTAGACACTAATAATCACACAGAAACTATATTAATTGTAACATTGTTTGGCCTATCAGCTCAGGCTTCTTATTCACTAACTCTTAAATGTTAAATTAACCCATTTTAATAATCTGTGTATTGGCACGAGGCCATGGCTTACTGATAAGTATTTGGCATTTGTCTCCTTCAGCAGCTACATAGCAACTCCCTGACCTACCTACTCTTTCTATATATCTCTTTCAGCCTGGCAATATTCTGCCTTGCCATAGGTCAAAGAAACTTTGTTCATTAACCAATAAAAGCAACATATACAGAAGGAGATCCCACATCATTTTCCATCTGTATATTATTACCTGTATGTATGTTTTCAGGAATGATCATTTGATATTGCATGAACAATTAGTTTGTTCATCACATGGGAAGACAATCCAGTTCTCAGCAATCAATAGTTTTCTATAGTATTTTGCATAGTGATGAGGTCATGTGGACTTTCCCAAGTCCATTTTGTCATGTAATTGGTGTATTCATTTTTCAGCTGACATTGACATGCCTCAAGTGTTTTGTTGTTAGGTATGACATAGAATTCTCCCATATGGTTTTTAGTTACTATTTAATTCACATATACATAATTATTACTACAGATTAAAATTATGTATCATTATATAGGTATATTTATATATTTTTACTTTGATGTTCATTTAAAAATTAAGTTTTTAAGCTTGATTTTATGTTCTTTTTTATTTTCATTTTATTTTATGTAAGTAATATATGATTCATAATATATGATTTAAAACCAAGTTCATATATGTAGCTGCCATTTTGATAGCTTCCCTAGAAAGTCAACAACATTTACTTACTTACAGGATCTAAGCAAAATATGATTCTTTCTTAAATACCAAACTGTAGTTCTTCTGTGTTTCAATTTCTTCTTTACTGCATGCCTTTTCCAATATTGTATCATCTCCTGATAATAGTACACTGAATTGTACCAATTGTTCTTTGTACATATAGTATTCATCTCTGTGTAGTTGCAATATTTATAATATGAATCGATATTAAGGGAATGTGTATATTAATACTCTTGTTTATACTTTCCCTTGTTCTCAGGAAAATTATTGTTTCCATATGTTTTGCTTTAGGTCCAGTTTTATCATATCACATCTTTTCTACAAATTTTATCCCTGATGACTCTCAGTTAGTTTGAAAATAATGAATGGCGAGTCTATGCACACTGAAGAGTGTTTGCATTTTTCCTACTTTAATTACAGCCTCTTGGATATGCATATGGCTGTTTTTAATGAAAATGTCAACACGTAAGCTAGTCATATAGTGATCCTGAGACCACCACCAGTTCTTCAGAGTCAAAGTATGACATGTATTTCCTATCTCCCATATCTCATCCTCTGAATAATTCTGCTATTTTGTTGGTACTTTAGTTTCTGTACTAGGATAAAAGAAGTCACATGTAGTAAACTATTTTTTCTTCTATTAAATCTTGCATCCCTGTATCAAAAATGTGTCTAAGACTAGCTTACTGTGTTTACATAACAAGAATGATTGAAACAACTGAAAATTTATGGTAGTTTTATAAACCTAGTATACATAAACAATTTTAAGGCTGCTTTTATAAGAAAAAAAATAAGTTGGATACTTTCCTGGTATGTATAGGAAATGAGACTATGTAACCATAGTCTGAGTAGCAGAAATCTGTTTCCTAATATTCATGATGGATTTGTAACTCATTTGATTCTTTGCAGGATTTTGAGAAAAGCACAAGGATGAGGATTATATTGATTTTCTTTCTGTTAAAATCAACATGGATTAGATATAGCAATATTCTAAAGAGCTTAAGCAAGTCATGGTTTAGGGATTTTTCTACTTGATAGACCCTGAGTATTACTTAATGTATTTTATTCTAGATTAAGAACTAAGCAAATCTTCTATATATACTTTAATCATATGTCATGTACTATAGAGCTAATTGCTGAATTCAAAAATCATATTAATGGGATCTGAACTCTAACCAGAGATTATGTATTCAGCATATCAATACATTTTCATATATATTCATTCTTTTGTTATATTTTTGCTAGATATTTTATTCTTTCTGCACCTTTTTACTTTTGTTTCTAAAATGTATGTATGTAGGTTCTTTGCATCTATTTTGTATAAAAACACACAAATTTAAAATCATGCTTTTCACTATTTCTGCTTTAGTACAAAAATTTAAGTGCTGGATAACTTGAACTCATTTTAAATTTCCTCTTTATTTTTTCACTTTTTTATTTGTATATATATTGGAAATAAAGTGAAATATTTTCTAACTTTTTTATCATTTAAGTTATTCCTTGTTAATCTAGCAATATTCTCCCTCATTTAGGCATTTTCAAATTACCAAGTTGTCACAGACAAATGTTTTGAACACACTCATTTATTTATAAATCATTAGGAATTTCGATGTGACATATACAGAAACACATACACACACACACACACACACACTACACACACACAATCAAATAACCAGTTTTGGTGCCCAGTTCCAATAGATACACCCACAATACAAGACCCATACCTAAGGCTCAGCAAAAAGACCTTAAGAGTTTCAGAAATGAGGGGAGTTTGCCGTTATACCGCACCTCCTAGAAATGTTAGAATTTGCACACATAAAGTTTCACAGGCATACCTAAACATGGGCTGATCAAGTACAGCAACAATAGACACGTGAAGTTGTCAAGTTGATGGAAGACGGTCCAGGAGGTCTCAACTTAATACTGTCCATTCATCAGATTGATTTTCTCTTTTAATGACTCATAATGCAAGTTTGCAGTGCTGCAGCTAAAATATTTCCTTCTTTTGATACCATTTGAATTCTATTATGTGTGACTAAAGGACAATAAATTTTATTTGTCGTTATTGACTTTGTATCCAGGAATACTGAAAACAGTTAATATTCTAGTGTCAATGACTGACTTACATTATCCTTAAGATGCTTGCTAAATACAATGTAATTTTCATGTATAGATAACCCCCTTCATTTTATCTTCCTTTTCCTGTTATCTTTTGTTTTCTTTTTCTTTAATTATTTTATTTTTACTTATTTTTGTTATAAAAAGTAATATCTCCAAAACATATGGAATAGTGACAATTGCAGATCTTCAGGGGAAAGTGTTCTCTGTCCTAAAGAGACTGTAATGTTAACTGTATTTATTTGGAAAATTATCTTTACCATACTGAGAAAGTGTCCTCTACTTGCATTTTCTAATAGATTTAATCAAGTTATTAAACATCTAAATGTGTTTAATATTGTTTTTAAATTGTTCATTTTGTTTTCTTTATTTACTCAATTCATTTTCAAATGTTAAACTTTTAACTCTTATTAGGCTATCATATATAATGTTTTATGTTTTGCTAGATACAGTTTGAAAATTGGTAAGCATTTGAAAATTTGAACCAATTATGATAGTTATCTCTAATCTCATTTTTAAAGTCTTTCTGGGAATTAAAGATGTAATGACGAAAACATTGAATTGGCAATAAGTATATTCTCTTTCTTCTCTAAAGTGTGATTCAATTTCACCTTTAACTATGACAGGGTTCACCACCTCAGCATTCTTTGTCAAAGTGTACCTGCTGGCAACAATTTTGGTAAATTTAATCATAGTCAGTAATGGAATATTGAAGTTTTCTGTATTCTCTTTTCATGGACTTTGTAAGCAATAATACACAATGTATAAAATAATGGGTTTAATTAGAACATTTCTAAAATGATATTTTTTAAGCAATAGAGTCCCACCATACTGATTTCTCATTACACGTTTCCAATGACTACCTCATTTTGATGCTGTCCTGATCCCTCTAGCCCTAGTTTTAATTTTGCATGTTTCTTTGTTTTTAACCTAACCTTCTTGTAGAAAAGAAATCTTGTGAAACCTGTCTTTATAACACTCCACAATGTGGGAAAAGTGGGCAGAAAAGAAGGGTTTAATTATAAGTGGTTTGCATTTTGGACAACCTCTTTTTTGATCTATCATACAAGAAGACTGGTGTAGAAAAATAATCATAGAAGACAACAGCATTGTTAGTTCACTGATTTTGTGCTTTACTTGAAAGGAAACTATGAAGAATCTTAGGAAAGAAGAAATATTAATAACAGTAGGTAGATGAATGGGTACCTAATGTACATTTTTTTTCCAGGTTGGATTTCTGGGCTTACTATCAGCAACACACAATGATCTGAGTCTTTAGGCAGAGAATGAGTTATAAGTTAAGCTTCTCTGATTCTGAAGCTTAAACTTGGCCTCAATTCTATAAATGGCTTCACACGTTCGCCAGTTTTAAGTAACCTATCCTAGGACATTGCCTGCATAATTACAATAAAAAATTCCAAATATATATCACTCATATACCTATTATCTCTCATCATATCTATTTACATATCTTTTCTCATCCATCCATTATTTATCATATATAACTGTCATTTTAATAATCTATCTCCAATAATCATTTATTATTTATATATTTTATCTATTGAACTATCTATCATCTGTTTCTCATCATCTATCCCATTTGCATCATTATCTATTATGTATGTATCTTTCCACCTATATTTTATTTATCATTTATCTTCTATGTGCATGTTTCTTAGTAAGTATGAATTTATCATCTATCAATAAATGTCGATCATATATCTGAAATATGTACATCTTTCTTTATTTACCTACCTATCCTCTTGTTTTTTAAATTAAATATGAAGTCAAACATAATGTAATCTGGACAAATTCAATGATATTTAGTAGAATATGAATGTGGTCACTTTCTTTAAGCAACATTGAGTTTTGAGTGCTATTTTGTTTCAGAAGGCAATCAGTAAGTTTGTACACAGAAAAACATTTAATTTTTGGAGAGAAATGCTAACATCAATAGGGACATATCACAGTGCTATGTTAATTAGAAAACACTTTGAAGATGGTCATGTACCGAGTGAGACATTATTATATACATAAATCATATTTACTCTTCCTAATCTGTCCTTCCTTAAGATTTCTCCATCAGTTTAAAATCGAGTTAGTTGTAAATTTTATGCTTTTGCTTTTCAAAGAAAAATTACTTCAGGTGTAATTACATTTTTCAAAGACTTAAAAACATGCAAACAAACGACTTAGGACGATGTCCTTCTTATAAATATTTAATTGCAATCAAAATCTTCATTTTTCTTTTCTAAATCTTTTTTGTTATAAATCAGTTTGATATTTTGAACCCACTCTAATTGATTTTACTTGCATTGATATAAAAAGTATTAAAATACTTTAATAAAAGTTTTTAAAGTTCATTCTCAAAGATTGTAAACTTTGTACTGCAAGCTTATTATAATTCGGTAAAACATTATTATAGAAAAGTTTATTTCTTAGTAAAGAGTAAACTCACTAACAATATATATTTTTATGTTTGCAATAAACTGAAGCTTTTTGCAGACACTAAGCAAAACATTAATAGGACTCAATTTATGCTGAACTGATTTGTTTTAAGACATTGAGACCAAGAATGAATAGAATGTACTTCATGAATTTTTTCACTCATATAACTAATATTTACTCAGGCTTCACTATGTGCAAAGCATTTTAAGTGAACAAAATAGTAATGTGACTAAATCATGCATGTCTTGCAACATAATAAGGAAGATATGGAACATGTCATCACACATGTAAAAACTGACAGTAAGAAGAGTGGCAAAAGTTAGCATCAGCTCATCAGAGAGTGTTCTAGATAAAAATTCTTACACATGATATGATATCCAGTGGTAGGTGACCTGGATTAATCATTGAACTGATTTCTGACAGGAAGGAAAATTAACCTGGCTGACAATTGTGAGTTGTGAATTCGTAAAGAACTTCCTCTTCAAATTTTCCACTGAATGTCGAGCCTGAGACATTCAGGTTGGACTCGAAGGAAGTCATGGGAGTTCAAGCATGTTGCTTGATGGGAAACTGTGTTGGAAGACAAGTGCTGTAAGGAAAGTGGTGGCTGACACAGCAGGGCTACACAGGGAAGTCTGTACATTATGTATTTTTGTTCTTAGAGCAATAGACATCTACATGATCTCTGTTACCTGGCCTCACAGCTGACTGATAGGTGGACTTTATAATTTTTTTATATATATTGATAAGGAAATGTAAGCGAACAGTCACAAGACAAATACCAAGGCAATAATATCAATAAGGCAGCATATCTACATTCTAATTAAAAAGGAATTTTAGCATAATGAAAATAAAATACAAATAAGTGAATAAGTACTGCATGCAGAAAATATAAAGAAAGAAAATTAATTATATATATTTATATTCTAAAAACTAACATAATGCTAATAGATTCAGGACTAATTGATGGATATATAATAGTTTACACAGGAAAACTTGTTTATTTTAGAAAATATTTAAAACTCATTTCTTAAGTTTATACATGAGTACAATATGACATGTGTATAAGTTCTGAGTGGCTACAGTGTTTTCCTAAACCATGTTTTTGAAGCCACTGAAACATAACCATATCTTTGTTTCATAAGGAATGTGAATTATGTTTGCCCTTTGATGGAATCTGACAGAAGTCATAATAAGAAAATTATACATTGGCAAAATTGAACACATCAGCAATAAGAGTTAAGTACTATTTGTCATTTATGAAAAGCCAGGATAGATATATCAACATTATCTATATATCTCTATTCATGGGTGGGAAGTGACCCAATATGATAAATTAATTTTCTCTATAAATCTCAGGAAAAAGTGAAATTTCTAGAAATACTAAATTAAATTCAGCTGTATACTAATCTAATTTTATTGTTAAGAAAATAATTACAATATTTTCTAGGATATGCAGATGTCAACTCTCTAACTATAGATTTAGATTTACGCTATGATTTTATTTCCTACTTACTCATTTTCACCTACAACATTTGTTTGAGAAGCAACATTTACTCTGTGTAAAATGAAGCAGGATGTGATGTTCCTTCAAACATGTCAATGGGTGTACTTGGGCACAGGAAATATTGTGAAAGTCAAGGGACAGAGCTCTGCTCTTTCCTTGAAAGAGGAATGATATAGGAGGGTCCAGTCCATAATTTCTAGTACCACGGATTGGTGTGATAGCCCTGTGTTGTTGGAGAAGACAAGTTGAGATCACCATGGAGAGTAAACTAGTAGGCAAGACTTCACTGTGTCCTCTGCTTCAGTTCCTTCCCCCAGGTTCATGCCTTGAGTTCCTACCCTGACTTCCTGAAGGAGGAACTATGAAGTATAGTTGAAATAGGCCAATTTCTCTTCAATTTGCTTTTGGTTACAGTGTTTTATCATGATAATAAAACCTTTAAGACATCAAGGGAGAAGAAGTAAGGCTAAAGGCTGGAACTTTTCAGTTTCAAACACTTTATGTAGTGGATATTTGAAGATGTGGGATAAGGTGAAGAATTAACAACAGGTATGTACAAAAGTGAACATGTAGAACTGGTTGTGCCAAAGTATGATTCCTTCAACAAAGCCAACCCCTCAAGTTTCAGGGATGCACAGAAATGAAAATATCGTAAGTGCCAGAAGTAGCCGATAACTCCAAGAAAACGGTGGTTTTCAAACACAATAGTTTTAACACACACATAAACTCAGACAGCGGCATCAAGCACAAGATCTACATTGGTTCAAACAAGACAAGACTGCAGCACTGAAGAGCAGCAGTGGATGCAAAGTCCCACTACTAACCAAGATGCTTTTGTAGTTAATTACTGCTGCGAAAGGGAACACCACATTTCTCTAACTCTGTGTTTCTGGGTATATCAACCTGGGAGGAGTTGCCCAGATTAAAACAAACTCTATGCCTCCTTTCCCTTTTATATAAGTGAGTTTTGTTTCATATAGTTTTATTTTGATTTATTTATTTTATGTTTTGTGTTTATTTTCATTTTGGTTTGGAGTAAAAGAGACAGATAGTAAAAGAGATAGTAAAAGTCAGAATGAAGTTGTGTGGGTAGAAAGGTAGGGAGGAATTATGAGGAGCTGTGGGAGGAAAAGTATTTTAAATATAAAAGGGAAAATAAATATATTTTCTCCTTTACAGACAAGTGAAAGGAAAGTGTATTACTGCTACCAGTGGTTTCAAGCTTGATACTATCGAACTCATTTTAAATTTTGGGCTGTAGTTAATTACCCTTCTATTGGATCTGCAATAGGAGAGCATGGACAGAGTTTCCCCATCTAACAAAGACATCTTTCAGAAACGCACTTCTTGACAGGATGTAGAATGAAAGCAGATCACTTCCAAAATCTCTGTGACACAAATTATAATGAAATCAGATTAAAAAAATATGAGAAAGTTCTCTCTCATCTTTGATTCTACCTCCACATCTTCATATACAATATGCAGTAGCCACAGAAACAAGGAAAGTATAAAGGTACCAAAGGCAGTAGTGGGGTGGCTGAACTTGAGAGAGGACTAGCAGGATGATATAAATTAGGAAAATAAAAGAAAAAAAAGCAGTAAATCCAACTTGTGAAGGGATGAATCAGTACAGGAAAAGAAGTGTAGCTTCAGAGGGTAGGGATGGTGGCGGTGTGAAATTGAAAAGGAAAAGTTAAGTAGATTTATTTTAATCAAAAATATATAAGACACCAAGCTTCTGATTTGTATGACCAGAGCTGATGAAACACTGGCGACTTCTCACTGTTTCCAATAGAAGTTTTCCTTTGATTTTTATTTTTTCATTTTTTTTGCTGTTGCTGTTAATTTTAGTGGCAAAACACAGGCACATCACACACACACACACACACACACACGCACACACATGTATGTACATGTCTTTATGCTACAGCATACTTGTGAACATGCCAGAGAAAACCTTGTAGGAATCTGTCCTTTACTTCCATCATGTGGGTGTTAGGGACCAAACTTGTGTCCTAAGGCTCTGCAGTAAACATCTTTCCCTCCTGAGCCATGTCACTGACATACACAAGAGTATTTTGCTTATGACCAGAGTAGAGAAAAATGGTCAAATACATTCTTTTGATTTCATATATATATATATATATATATATATATATATATATACTTTTTACACAATATATATATATATACATACATACACAGATGTGCATGCTCACATATAAATATACACACATACTCACTTAGAAAAATTGTTACTCCATTTAGGAAAAGAACATAAATGTGGACTCCTGGGAACCCCTCAGAGCCCAAAATGGCTCCCTCAATTAAGATATCTCCTTCCCTTCTCCCATATCGGTCATTCCTCCATCTCAACCATCCCACTTCCTTAATCTCTCCCCAACCCTCCCCTTCTCCCCTCTATCCCCCACCCCCATGCTCCTAATTTTTGCCAGCAATCTTATCTGCTTCCAGTTTCCAGGTGCATCTATATATGTTTTTCTTTGGGTTCAAAACAGCAATACCAGGTCGATGCATGGAGTGGACGGATCAAGCTCCTATTTCAACTCCTAGTTCCAAAATCCATTTAATATATTGTCCTCGGATAGAGGATGTATCAGACATTAAACTGATAAGAACAGATACTACACTTGATCTTAGCCAAAAGGCCGAGAAGGATCCTGGGCAGTGGAGGAGAGGGTGCCTGAACTGACCTTGTCCCATAGTCAGGCTGATGACTATCTTGAATATCGTGGAACCTTCGTCTGGCGACAAATAGAGATAGAAACAGAGACCCACATTGGAGCACTGGACTGAGTTCCCACGTTCCAGTTGAAGAGCAGAAGGAGGAAGAATATGAGCAAGGAAGTCAGGACCACAAGGGATTCACCCACTGAGACAGTGTGCCTGAGCTAATGGGAGCTCATTAACTCCAGCTGTACTGGGAATGAACGAGCATGGGATCAAACTGGTCCCTCTGATTATGGCTGACAGTTGGGGAAGACTAAGGGCCAATGACAATGACACTGGGATTTGTCTCTACTGCATGTACTGGCATTTTGGGATCTTATTCTATTTGGATGCTCACCTTCCTAAGCCTGGATGGAGAGGTGAGGGCCCTGGACTTCCCACAGGTCAGGCACCTTGCCCTCTCTTAGGACTGGAGGGGGAGGGGGAGTGGGGAAGTGGAAGGGAAATGGGAGGAGGGGAGGAAGTGGAAATTTTGATTGGTATTATTTTTAAAGTAATAAAAAAGAAAAAAATTTAATCTGTAACTCCCCCCAAAATGGAAAATAATATAAGCAGTTTGTATCTCAATTACTGTTACTTACTTAAAATTAATACAATAGGAGTCAGCACATAATGCATAGCTTTTGACTGTCACCTGTCTGAATAATTTATATTTCCATAGATTGTGAAAAGCTGGAAGAAGAATACTTTACACAAGAATAAAATGAAATTGTAGCTTCCATAAATAAATAGTTATATAGATAAAGTTTTATTGGAATACAACCATATCCAGGGATATAGATACTGCTTTTGGATGCTTCATTACTTAAACAGCACACACAGACATTGTCTGATATATTTAAATGTCCACCAAATTTAACAATAGCTACTTGGTCTTTACAAATTTTCTGACACTTGTTCTAATTGTTGTTTAATAATTCCACTAAGAAGTTTAAGTTTTAAATCCCTTCTATACACATTTTAAGAGAGGAATCCAGCCATAGTGATTGAATACTGATATTACAAAGGTATCTATGAAAATTAATTGCAACAGGTCTTAATCTATAATCAGTTTAAACTTACCTTCTCACTTGCAAAGTACAATTTACTTTCAAAGACAAAGATTGTAGTAGTATATTATTTGTGTTTTAATAAATATAGCTTTTGTGAAGATCAGAGTGCAAAGTAGCCATAGTAGTCATCCATCCAGGCCAGAAAGTAGTGGTACACACTTTAATCCCAGGATTTGGGAGACAGAAGAAGAGAGATCTCTGTTAGTTCAAGATCACCCTGGACTACACAAGACTGAATCTGTCTAAAGGCAAAACAGAGCTCACACAAATGTGATCCCAGGACTTGGACTCACATACCTTCAATCCTAGCACTAGGAGCATAGAGGCAGGAGCAATATGACTGGGCAGAGAAAGGAATATATCAGGTAAGAGACAGAAACTCAATGGAGTGTGGAGTGTTGAATGTCGGGTGTGGAGTCTTCAGGATTTGTGGAGACAGGATCTCACCCATTTTTGATCTGAGGAAGAGGTAAGAGCCAGTGGCTGGTTGCTTTGCTTTTCTGATCCTCTGGTTGAACCCCAAAATATGTCTTTAGGTTTTTATTATTCATGCTCCAAAAGATCACCCCAGAATTGACATCTAGTTTTAGAGATAATTAAACTTCATTTATTTGGACCAATTCAGCTGTCCAGCAAGATGACTTACATACAAACTGTCAGGAGTTCAGATCTCCTTTGGATAAAGAAGTGTTTAGCAGAAGACGGGGGCAACACAAGAAATAAGGCTACAAACACCCTCACTCAATGCACAATTCAACATTTAAATTACAATGCTTTTTTTCTAATCACAAAGAAGAAATTTATTTATGGAAGAATTATGTGAAACAAAAATAAACATATGAATTTTAGACACTTGATGTCTTAAGTATTTTCTTTGCTTTAAAAGCCCAAATCCAGTCAGTACAAACTTTAGTAACTTTGAGACAAAAATTGCTCTTCATGGAGCTAGGCTCTCAAGATGAATGTAGAAAACGGGGACCTTATTCAGTAGCTTTCTAATGGGTCCTGAAAAGATTCCCTTTTTATTTCCATACCAATCACAATAGAGATATTTTAAAAATTAGTAACTCTTAACTTCCAATTCTCCATTTATGAATGGAGAATATAGATGGATGCCCACCAGAGAATCTGAGTCCTGTGGAAATTGCATAGATACCAAAGAGGAAACAAAAATAGTACTAACTGAGGATTGGGCAATGAAACGTTGGTGCCACAGTCTAATGTGCCTCCTCCTCTTATGCCTGTCATATGCTTCACAATTAAGTCATCTCTCAATAAACCAAAAGTAGTGATAACAGAGGATATGCTATAGGACATAATAAGAACTAATACTGCTTTCAGAAATACAAGACAAAGAGGTTGGTTCATTACCAGCCATCAAATTCAGTATTTTTTTTTAATCCTTGGAAACACAATCATGGTCAATGAGAGTGTAAAGACAGAAACACATGTTCACAATGTACACATTGGCTTGATTCCACATCCATCAACTACTTCTATACTTGGAGTAAGATAATTGGAAATTGAGTCTACCCATAGGCAGTTACTATAATCAAAGATTGTTGCCAGCAAGAAAGAGAAAAAAAATGTCTTTAGAGTATTCAAAGAGTTAAATCTCAAGATTACCAGTGCTGTCCATTTATTAAGAGTAAAAGTAGACATTAATAAGATGGTAAAACTCTAGGTATTAAAAGTTCTTAAAATAAGAAACAATTATCTTAATGGTGACAAGCTTGAAGTATAAAGATAAATTTATTAGAGAGAGTGCTGAAATACCTATATATGTATTTATCCTTATTTTGATATGTGAGGTCTGAATTATTTTATGAATATTTAATTCCAGATTTCTGTATATACTAATGTGAATATCAATATTTGTTGTATATCTGTAATATACCCATAAGCACATATTATTCCATTATCAAGCTTAGAAGTTCATTATACTTCTAATGAAATGATGTTCTCATCATCATTTCAAAGAGAACTCCAAGTACTATTCAAATTTAATTCTAATTTTATGACATTAAATATTGTGAAGCCCTTTTTAGTCTACCTTTGTCTAACTCGGATGAATTTTTAAATTTTAACTTATCAAACTGAATTTTGTTTGTGAACTGATATATGATCATGAGTCTTTTCTCTTTTTATAAATAAGTTTACCATATAAATTCAGACTATGTCCAAGGTTATATCTTTTCTGTTTTATGCCTCTCTTGCATTTTCTATACAGTGATTTGTGTTTTCCTGCTTAATGAATTTTAATTTTACTGTTATCTATTTCAAAAACCTACACTGTAATGAAAAGATAAAACATATGATAATTAAAATTTTAAACTCTATACATACAGAAGGAAGTGTTAAGAGAGAACCATGTATCTGTGTGTGTATATGTGTCTGTGTGTCCATGTGTGTGTCTATATTTATGAGGTAATGTCAATCCAAATCAGGCCTTTCATAGATTAAAAAGGTCCTCCACAATTAAATTATATCCCCAACCCTGTGGAAGTACTTTTCTTACATAAGAAAATGTTCCATACCAGTCTTTTCTTTGAATATGACACAAAATTTAATCCTAACATTAGGGGTGGCATTAGCATTGTGAATTTTTCTCAGCATATTACTCATTAAAATTTTATTTAAAAAATAAATATTTAAAATCACTATAATACTACAAATTATTTTAAAACCCTTCTATTTCTGAAATTATTGTCCATTCTAAGTTGCTGCTATGTTTTCTCATGTTTATGTGATATAGCCATTGGGAAATATTTTGCTTCATTTGCCTGTATAAATCTCTATGCTCTTGTCTTAATAACAACCTGTCTTAATAGAGCTCAGTTTCTGATTTGGTTGGAATCCACAAACCTTTTAATCTGTTTTTTTCTTTTCTTTTTTAACTTACCACTTCCAAGGACAGGTTTATGGATGGATTGACTTTCTTTGTGTCCTGGTTGCCAGATACTTCTGAAAAAATTATTAAACTATTAAAAGACTATTTTCAAACTTTAAGCCCAACAAATTTATAGGTTGAGTCAAAGTAAATTTGACGCTGGCAAAATTGTTTTTCCATCATCCAAGTTATTTCTTTTTCTGTTTGCTTTTGTCTGTGTCAGTTCACTTAGCTGAGGAACAACCATTCATAATATGGAATTGTTTGGATTATTCTTAGTTTCTGCAAAGAATGATGACAATCTATTGTTTGATTTCCATTGGATATAGTCTAAATGATTATTTTATCTTTATAAACTTAATTAACTTATATTTCCTCAATCGTGTAACATCACACTTGAATAAGTGCTCAATTTGTGTGAATTAATCAGATGCTTGTATTCTATTATTCTTTTTTTCTGGAATACATTTTTGAAATGAATAACTTTTTCATCAATTCTGTTTCCATCACTTTTGCAGCTTACACCACTCCTTTGTTTTAAAGAATAGTGTTTTTTGGAGGCTTCTAGAGAATAAATAGTTTCAGCCTGTAATTTCATTTCATTTCTGCTGTAATCCATCAGTACATTTTATTCAGCTCTGTGCAGTCTGACATTTCCCTTTCCTTCTGATTTGCTTGCAAAGGTACTATGTAAGATTCATTTCATCAGTGGGTTTTTCCCTGGGTTTATTCATCTTTGAATAGATGCCATTCTACTTGATCCTGAACTTTAGATAAAAATGAAAGAAAGCGAAGCAAAGAAACCATGATTGGAAATGGCTTTATCCTTCTCCCTGATTGTGTGGACAGTTTTTCAATGTCCACATAAAGATATCTAACTTAGTAGTCTCAGAATTGATAGTTTATATTTTATATCACAAACTCTTATTTGGATAGGCCTGGTAGAGCAGAGCAAATGAGAGTGAAATGGTAACAAACACACTGGAAAAATGTTTTCTAAAGTAATTATCTCTGATTCTATCTAAACTGCATGGAAATCACTTCCTATAGTCCCAGCAAATTTAACTACCATCCTGTTCATCATGGGGTCCTTCTGATTATGCCTTCAGTTCTTTTTTTTTTTATCACTATGTCCATCTAGTTATTTGCTAAGATAGACGCCTGTGTCCTTGGTCAGAAGCTTTTTTCCCCCCTTGGGCATTTCAAGTAGAGAGCACTTATAAATGATATGAACATCAATAGAATTAAGCCCACATTTATTTTCCCTCAAAAGCAAAGGAGAAGGAGACTTATTGTAGTCATCACCTTAAAGGGTCTAACATCATATACTTATCATTTACTCCTCCTGTTGTTTAATAGAAAGTTTCAATAGCTAAAATAAAATCTACCCTTTTCCTGCATTTCCTCTCCTTTTAATTCATAATCCTCATTGTATGAATTTGCCACCACACAAATATATGCAATAATAACTTGCCAATATTTTATAAATGAATAAGGCAATAAAATTTATGATAAAAATACAGTAGATCAAACAAACTAACAAATGCCCATGTCGACTATTTGCATAAAAGTGAAGCAAATAAACAGTAGTTCCAGTCTGATGTTTATCTCCCAATACTTTAAAACTTATAATTATTACATGAGATTCATATATCATTAAAATTATGCTCATCTTCTATTTCAGAGAGATTCTATTTGCTCATATAGATACACAGTAATGTGTATTAACTATGTTGAGTGAGAGCAGAATAAAAAGTTATTTTTGCTCAGTATACCTATGATTCAAAGAAGAAGCAATATTCTTAACCTTTTTATTATTATCATTCTGGGAAATGATTGGTTGTAGGAAACCAATTGCCCAACTTATCTAAAGGAATTTCGTATACAGGTAACTTTTTCCCACTCAGTACTAATATAAAGAAAAAATGCAAACATGATTTCTAAAAAATTGCTTCAGAAATTTAGGAATCCTATATAAATTTATTATATATTTTAAAATAAATGAGATTAATATTTCTTTTAAAAGACCAATGAGATTCATGTGCATTTAGTTTTTATTTAAGATAAACTAAAGACCTGTTATAAATGCAAAGTAATTTACATGTATATGTAATTATACATATTATAAATTATATATATACAAAATTTACATACATGTATTATATCAAAGGAATGAATAATCTTTGGAGCAGAGGTTGTCTATGTTATTATCAACCTACAATTTTTGATAGAGAGCTAGGTTCAAAAGCGTAATAAAATAGTCTGAAATGCTAGTAGAATTTCAAAAGAAAATATTTGGAGAGGTCAAATTTTAGTGGAGTTTTGTTGTAAATGTTTGTGTTTGTATCTTTGGAAGAAGGGCGTCTGTGTAGTGCAGTCTTTAATATGCACAATGCAGATCAGTGCATTATCACAGTTGAGGGAATTAAAAATGTGCACATTAAACTTAATTGTCTGAAGTCTCATAGCTATTTGTGTTACTCCTTACCGAAGAGAATGAAACTTGAGTGCTAAACTAAACTGGAAAAGGAGATGTTTAAAATCAGCCAATCTCAGTTTAATTGCTTATTTTTGCTAATGACCATTATAAGGAAAGTCTGAAAAAGAGATATTGTGAGGAGATAAAGGAAAATAAAATCTATTTTCCGGGACAAAATATGATGACATTTTTTGAGGGTGCACGTATAGTGAGTAGAATACTAATCTTTCAAAGATGTACAAGGCTTGTTTTGTGTCTGCAATTTTGAGTATATTTTTGTATATGGCCAAAGATTGCAGGTTTGGTTAATTTAAGCATATTTAAATGGATTGTACAAATATGATCAATTTGATTGCTTGAATTTTGTGACTAATTAAACTTCTTTTTCTGTATTAAACCATGAGAATGCCTGAGAATTATTCTGAGGTGTAATTCGGCTGCTTTTTGATAAGAAAGAAAAGTGTTTTGGCTTCTTGATCACAAATGGCATATAGAATATGTGATTATCTATTATATTTGGTTTCTTATGTTTTCTTAAAGCAATGAATATAGGTGTGACTACACCAAAGTGAGACTCCTGACACACTCTTGGCTTAAAGAACTGTGAGATTATGATACTACAAGTTAATAAAAATGTGGACATTTTTGTAATATCACTAGAAGACAAATGCATATGATAATTTCCAAATATAGAACCAGATGTAAGACTTCTGTACAATTGCAAACAGATGTTTGTAAGTGTCTAAATCTTAGCCATTGTCTTACACGAAATAAGGCCCTACCCATTCCTATCCCTTTTAGTGTTTTCTACTTCTTTCTCTAGACTTCAGAGCAAGAATCATCAAATCTTCACTAACTGGAAAACGGGAAGTAATAGAGCGACACTCTGTGGAGGTTACTTCCTGGGAGGAGGGATAGTTAACCAGTAGATGATGTAGATCTTTCAGTCCCAGGGGTGTTTTTGTATCTTCCACCCATAAGGAACTCTCTTTAGAATAGATGCTTTAATTCTGTGAAGTTGTGAACATTTGCGCTTGGGTGCAGATCCAATATTTCCATATAATTTGTTACACAATGATAAAGTCAGCTTAAATACAGGTCTCATGTTACCAAAACAGGAAGCTGGAGGAAAAATACATGTTAATGCTTTTTATCAAGGTAGCTTTTTCTTTGTTTTATGTGTTTTATTGCTGTGACATTGCCTTTTCTCTTCTCAGCTAGAACATCTCTTTTCTTTCCAAAGTATAGAATGGGTGATAACAGTGGACTCCAAATTGTTTGCTATATCTACTGAAATATCTCCTGATTGGCAATGAAAACAACAACTTGTATGTTCATCTGAAGAAAAGCTTTGCATTTCTTTTAAAATAATGTACTTAAAAGAGAGGTGTTATTTAAAACCAAAGATACGTTATGTTCCTAGAACACCCTGTATACACTATCCTCTTAGGTTTGTACACTGAATTTCTGAGGGTTTTCTGTTCTTGAAAGTAAAATTTAACCAGCTTCTTTTCCAAAATATTGGCAAAATTACTATGGGTCTGTAACAAAAAACAAACAAACAAAAAAAAAACATCTGAACAAACAAACCCTGATCTTCTGAAAGTCATGATTCCTGAATTACTACCACCACCACCACCACCTCCATGGCAAACAGTCATGCTAGGAAAAGAAGAAACTTGGGAGAAAAGGCCTTTAAGAAAAATAGACTGAAAATTATGAAACTGTATCAACATAATAAACTGGGGATAAAAAACTGGGGGCAATAATATAAAAGTTTAAAATGGAGAGGAGAAGCAAATACTCAAGTTTTCTGAAGATTCATATAAAGTTTGAGCAAACTATAGGTATCTTTTGAATGCATAATTGATGTCACATAATGAACTTTTAAATATTTTTATTTGTCATTATTTCATTATAGCATGTTAAAGTATTTTTGGAAAGAAAAATAAAAATAAATTTGAACATTCTAAACATTACATAAAATCGGTCTTATTTCTACAAGTAAGGTCAGGTCACATATAGGAAAGCAGAATCTTGGAAATCTTTCTCTGTATGCACTTTTGGAAATATCATTGTCTCTAACACAAATAAACCAGTAAATTATAACTATATCTTCAATCTAAAAAAGGGACAAAATTCTATCCAAAACAATAGCTTCACTCCAAAGGCAAGAAAAAATTGATAAGATTTCATTAATTATATAAATGAACAAGTTTGGGGATTATGAATGATTAAAATGTTACCCCACTACACAGAATTTGACATCATATGATTTCATATTGACAGGGTATTAAAAATTTGTGGACTGTTAATTTTTCTATTACAAAAGTACTGTTGTTAATTAAATAAGGAAAACATTTCCATAGAATACAGCTGTAGATATAATTGTAAAATAAAACAAAATCTGATTCAAAATTCAAATTCAGTAATTGCTGAATTTTTTGAAATTTGTGAAACAAAGTGCTATATAATTTTTTTGTTTAAATCATTGTGTTTCATATCTTTCCTTTTTTCTCCTGTTTGGATTCTTTGAAATAAAAATCACCACCCTCACAGATAATCTTAATTAATATCAAAATCAAGTAATGATTAATTTTATATGTTACCATATCTCAGGTAACTTCTAAAGTATTAATTGATTCATCCTTAAGCATGCCTCCAAAGAATAAGCATAGACCTATAGGTCTAGCTTTAAAAAAAGGAATTCATTCACAATTGTAGACATATCATAACTAATCTGTGTAGGTGCCTGAAGATCTCTTAGGAGACCTTAGCTTGAAAAATGATTAATCTGCTTCCTCTCCTACAATTCTAACACTCATTTGCTTTTGCAGGAGACACCAACTCTTCTAATTCTTGGACCTTTGGGTTAAGCCTGAGTTATACCACTGTTGCTAACTATTCATGCATGATATACTAGAAATTTTTAATTGTGTTTGTTTATGTTCATGCTTCATTATGCCTTTTAAAAAATACCATATACTAATAACTAAAGACAATGATTTAATTGTAACATTTGTAGACATGTATAAACTAGACTTTAACCTTACTCACCTGTTGGGAACTCTGAACCCCTCCGCTTAGATCCTAAATTTCTGGTAAACATCTTGTAATGCCTGCAGCTGCTCTGAGCATGAGACCCTCAGGAGTTCCTGATGGCAGAGGAGTGATTTCTGGTGCATTTGGCTGGGATGTGGCTATTCCGATATAAGCTGCCTCTCAACACAATAAAGGGGCATTCATGGAGCATTCTGGCAGCAAGGATGACATGTGTCTCTGTGTGTCTTTGTGTGTTTCAATCTCTAGCCCCTTGCCCAGCTCATGAACTGTATGGTAGTGCATAGAGCGCAGGGGGCACTCACACCCATTATTCCCCTTTTTCACTCAGGTATCCCATTTATGTTTTTAAAAAGTTCTCATTCTGCTTTCATATCTTTCTTTGTCTTAAATCTAGATTAAGATTTTACAAACTGTTCTATTTCTTTTCTGAACTTTATGACAAAATATATGGTTAAAAATTAAATATGAATCATTTTAACTATCCTCACTATATGAGGTTGCTGCCTATGATGCAGAAGTCCTGGCATCAGGAATCAGAGATAGCTCATTATATCACACCAGTCAGGAAACAGAGATAGTGTATGTTTGGTCTTAGCTTCCTTTCTCATTTATACATAGAAGCAGATGCTATAGATGTGACCAACAACTAGTTAGAGTTTTCTGACTTTATTTAATTGAGTCTACAAACTTACTTAATGTCATTCCCAAAAGTACTTATAAATATAGAAGGACTTCTAAGAAAAGGTTAGGAGAGTAATTCTTAAGGTTTTGTTTCAGGATATTTTAATCTCTTTTTTGTGAAGGAAACCAAATATTTTTATTTTCTTGTCCATAACTTTTTATATGTACCATATTAGAAACTTAAAGGGTGTTTTAAAAATATAAGGATTAGTTTGTTAAATAAAACCATAATAACATCTTTCTAAAAATAAGCATGTCAAACAAGAAATCGCAAGAAAGAAGAAAAGAATTTCTCTGCCTTTATTTCTTTTAAATCTTTTAAGATTGGCTTACTAGAAGATGGTATATTCTTTCATAACTTGTATTTGTTTAATATACACTGCTATAGCTTATATGTCTGAAAAATCAACTTTTGCAAAAGTATAGTGTCAGGGACTAGCCTTGATAAAGATACCTCTCCCCAGGGTATAGGCGTGGGGACTAGAAATATAGTAAAGAACATGAAGATGCAAAAATAATAAAATGGTGAAACATATAGGATAGTATTGGGAGGGAATTCCCGTGAATACTGAAAATCTGCCTGCATTTCATTTCTAGCTGCTTAAAATATCCTGACCCCCAAAAGGAAGGAGTAAACAAAAGACTGCATTAACATGATACAAGAAAATGAACATACCATTTGAAAGTAATCAGTCACATTTATTGCTAAACATTCTGTTGCTAGAACAAAACAAGTCACACTTACACCCTAGACCAAAACATTTTGTAGGGTAGAATCTAAAGTTATCTCCATAAATGGGACTGGAACTTAGCTGGATCCTTAGACTTTTGTTTCTGGTAGGAACAGATCTACTTCTATATTCCTGGAACACAAGGTGTGATCATTAACCACACCTGTTGACAAAAAACTTGTCAGAGCAGAACTAGCAGGTCAACATTTAAGTGGGTCCTTTGTTTTGAAGTAGAAGCACAATAAACTTGAAGGAGCTAGAAACAAGTTCCAAATCTTTGACCTTTGGCAAATGTGGAAACAGGCACACACTTTCAGGCCACCACGGTCTAATCACAACAAAAAGAGAGAAGTACTTTAATAATATAAAAGAGAACCACACAAGACAAAAGTAGTAAAGGTCGTGTATTCACGAGCTTGCCACTGAGTAGAGAATCTTTGTTGATGTTCTTTTTCAAAAAGACTCAAAGGTATTTAAAAAAGAAGGTTATTTAAAAGACAAAAGGAGTTTAGAAACAGACTCTTCACCATTAATGAAATTATTGAGTAGATTTTGAGAAACATGGACATATCCTAATATGTTTCTATTATATCTTTATAGGTTTATGATCCATTTCAGTAAAGTTTCAATGAGCAAAAACTTTGGAAAAAATTCTACTTTCAGTTAAATTTGTAATATTCCTCGTGAAATTATCTGGCGTAAGTGAGAAAAAAACATGAAACACGCAACGAACTTGCTTAGGAGTTTATTACAGGGGATGTGTACAGGCCTGGGGAAGTCAGTGTGCAGAGAGAGAGAAATGGCACGTCCAGCTTTTAAAAGCTGCCTAGCACTTGTGCACAGGGGGATGAAGTGATCATGTCATATGCAGATGATAAGGCTCATGCATGCAAGCAAGAACTTAGCTGAGTCATATGTGGATGATGCAACCATGCATACACATGGGTCACGAAATTCTCTTTAACATTCCTGGGGCCATTAACCACTTTTGCCTGAGGTCTTGTCCACACATGCGTGGTCCTGGAACCTGGAGGTGTCCGCCATATTGTGTGGCCGAATCATTACATTTCACCCTTTTGTTTATTATAAAAATCTGGGGAGTTTGGGGGTTTTTAATGGGTGGGAATGGGGAGTCATAAGGTCTCTCATGACTGCTTCCTGCTGATTTTGTGGGTGTAGAAGACTTGAGCTGCTTGACCACATCCTGGGGTGGCTGATTATTTTTGTGATTTTTCTGGGTTCTGTGGAACTGGCTGGCTGGCAGCTTGGACCTTGAAAGATACTGGAAAGGCAGAAAATTATATCTGGAAAAAATTTAGATCCTGGTGATAAGGGAGGAGAGTCCCAAGATGGAAAATGGGGGGTGAGGGTAGAGGAGGAAATTTCCCAGGGGTTCCCATGACCAGGAATGATAAGAAAAGAATTAAATGATACTTGTTTTGGGCTAGTCTGGTCCATTTAGATAGGGCCAATTGGCTCCTTGGAGTATATGAAGAAATGTTTGAAAAGAAATAAATTTTAGACATATTAAAAGGTTATGATTACAATGATATAGTGTTGGAATGGAAGACAATGGGGAGAAAGGAGGAAAAGAAGGGGAAATTATTAGAAAGGGAAATTATTAGACCCCTCAATATTTTACAAGCAAATCTTAAGGCGCTTGTTCTCTTTCGCATCATGGTATTACCTTAACATCCAGGAGACATTGCTGCAGTCAGTGATAAACCTGTAATGTTAAAGTATGTTTTGTGATATTTTTGGAGTCTGGGGCTGTGAATGTCCCCAAGCTTGTTATTGTTTCTTACCACCTGGGCTCTTGGCAATCCTTGTACCTGCATCTCTATGTTTAATGATGGAACCTGTAATAATAGCTGAGTTGCTAACTGGACGTTTAAGTATGACATTGGAGCTATAGAGAAGTTGGCAAAGCAGATAGGAGAAAGAGGAATAGGGAAAGTATATGGAGTTTTGGGCACAGAAGGGTTGAGTACAGTGATGAAGCTTTAATTTTTCTGGAATTGGAGAAAAAGTGACTGATCTTGGTGTCCTCTGGAACTTAAGGGAGCAGGGTCCTGTTTGAGTTACCATATATAAGGAGTTATATTGAGCTGGAAAAGTAAAAGGTTTAAGATAAGACAGGTGGATCCAATGAGAGAGTCCCTCGAGCTTGGCAGCTGTAGGAGTTACAAGAATTGCTTTAATGGGGCCCTGTCATTTAGCAGAAAAGGGTGAGGGGTGTTGGTCTGGGGGAAAAATAGTGGGCATGAATTGGCACATGGTTTAAGTAATGAGTAAAATCCCATAATAGGAATTGATGATGGGATAACAGCAGAGTAAGCAGGTGATCAGGAATGGGAGAGGTTTTATGTGAGAGGTCAGGGGTTAAAACAAGCCACCCACACATGAGTTCAAATTGTGAGATGTAAAGGGGGCTTTTGGGGAGAACCCTAAGCTTAAAAAGGGCCAGAGGCAAAAGTATTACCCAGTTAAGGTGACGCTCCTGTGACACTTTAACAAGAACATATTTTAAAGGAATGGTTAGTTTGTTCTACCTTCCCTGAAGACTTAGGATGGTATGGGATATGAAAAGGCAGGGAATGTTAAGAGACTTAGATAAAGTTTGAGAGATCTGAGAGGTAATCTCTGGGCCATTATCCAACAGAGGAGAGGTTGGGATTCCAAACTGGGAGACAATTTCTTGGAGAAGAACATTGGAAACTGCCTGGGCCCTCTTGTTAGTGGTGTTTAGCAACAGAGGGTTTTTGGGTGTGGTGATGCACAGATTAATGGAGATGGGTTGAATTAAGATGTAAGAATTAGCCACTAAGAAGCTAATGGGCCAAGTGGTGATTTAAATAATATAGTTTCTGTGTGATTATTTTGGGGCTAAGCAGCTGGGAACTAACTAGTAGCCTTTCTTCCAACATCTCAGATTTGGGGATTCACCTGAGAGGCTAGTAGAGAAAAAGACATATTGGAGCTGGGAGATTGAGAGGCTAGAAGGAGGAGGAGGGGAGCTGTTGGTGAACCAAAGGTAAGGTGAATGGAAGGAGCAAACATAATAGAAGCTCCTATTTTTGCTAAAATATCTCTTCCCATAGGTAAATTGGCATAACTAAAAATGAATGAGTAAGATAAATACCCCTAAAAACACAGTTAACTGGTGGAGCCATTGAGGTAGATAAGGCTCTTCCTCTACCCCAACAATAGGGAAATTCAAAGGAGAGGTAGGTCCCTAGAATTCTCAGTACTGAGTATGTGGCTCCAGTGTCCAAGACAAAGGAGATGTGCCATCCTGACGCTGTGATGTTTACCCATGGATCCCTGTTACAGATGACAATTGTTGTCAGTTCAAAGGAGCCCATGCAGCTTCACTTCTTCATGGCCAGATCTAGAAGGTCAACATGGGAATTTTCTGTTTGATGTCTCCCTGCCACTATGTGCACGAGGACAATCTACTGCCCAATGTCCTTCCTTATAGCATCTTGGACAAAATCTCACAGGACCAAGATGAGGATTAGGGCATTCTTGAGCCAAGTGCCCAGCTCTGCCACATTTGAAACAAAGGCCTGATGGTTCTCAAGTTCTAGGGGGCAAAGGAACAGCACAGACAGTACAAATTGGGTGGTCTGTTGCCTCAGCTGGGCAGAGGAGTGTGACTAACATGTTACACTGATGATTGCAGGCTTTACCATACCTCACATGGTACACCTTAAGGGCCAACTCTAAGAGTTCTGCCTGTGGGGTCAAGGGACCTTTCTCCAAATGTTTAAGTTTAGCCTTAATGTCAGGGTAGCACTGAGAAAAAAAAATGAGTCATGAGTAATTGCCTTCCTTCTGGATCTAAGTTAGTAAATTGTAATAGGACTTTAGTGAGACATTCCAAAATTCCTTCATATCTTGAATGACCTCTGAGGGTTATTCTAGTTTGCTGGCTTGAGGGCAGCCTTACGGAGACCTGCCAGGAAACAAGTCAAAAACCAACTGGTCCCTAGCTAATATTCTACCTGGGATGCTATTATCCCAGTGTGGTTTCCACTTGGGTACCATCTCTGCCCCTGGGGAATGTGTTGCATGTGTTTGGTGAATGCTGTCTTCATGTATTCTGGCCTACTCCCAAACTCACCTATGCTCTTCAGGAAGTAGGTTATTAGATAGGAACATATAGATATCATGAAAGATGAGATTATAATACTGAGACTTATATCTTAGATAGTAAATGGCTTGGATATAAGGAAACTTCTTTCCTTTGCCTGTGTGCTGACAGTAGTTAGAAAACTCCCATAGCATATCTGAATCAAAGGTGCCGTTAGGCGGCCACTTTAAATTGTTACCTAAATTGTAAAGAGGCCATTAAAAAAAAAGATGAACAAGTGTGGGAATCTGTGGCTTGCTGCCGTAGCTGACACCATGAAACCCATGAAAATGGGACATACAAGGCTTATAGTGGGACATCCCCCCTCTTTAGATGGAGTGTGATGACGACAAACACCACAGGGGTTGTAGGAGAACATCCTTTACCTACAGGAGGGGTGTTAAAGCCTGACTGTCTCTGTGTGGGATGACTCGGAAGCCAAAGAGGCTTTGGTAGGGACCACCGATGAATAGTCGAAATAAAAGAAAAGAAAAAAAAAGGAGAAAGAAAAATCTGAGGGACCCTGGGCTTCCAGTCATGGAAGGACTGACCCTGGATCATCAAAACACAATTTTATCTAAGGGAAGCAATCCAGAGATTAATGACAGTGAAGGGCTCAACCATAGTAGTGAAGGCCATGGTTGGGTGCTATCCCCTGGTTTCTAGGAACACCAGCAAATTCCAGGAGCTCAATGGTATATTCCTCAGGTTTAAAGAAATGGTTAAGCTGACCCGAATGGGGAAACTCACCAATTGAAGCCAGTGGTGTGCATAGAGGTCACGCTCAGGCAGATGGAACATGTGGTTGTTGTGGAAAGAATACCTGGTTCTGGATCCCGGCCCCAGGAGAGGAGCTTGAGGCAGGAGAGCCATCCGAGTCACAGCATCAATGAAATCACCTGGTGAAAGTAGGAAGAAAACATGGAACATGCAACAAACTCACTTAGGAGTTTATTAGAGGGGGGCATATACAGGCCTGGAGAAGTCAGTGTGCAGAGAGATACTGAGAGAGAGAGATGGTGTGTCCAGCTTTTTAAAGCTGCCTAGCACATGTGCACAAGGGTTTGACATGACTATATCATACACAAATGATGGGGCTCACATATGTGCTCAAGGGCTTAACTGAGTCATATGTGGATGATGCAACGACACATGTGTGTGGATCACGAGGGGCCCTTTAACATCCCCAGGGCCATTAGGCTCTTCTGCCTGAAGGCTTGTTGGAACATGCATCGCCCTGGAACCCAGAAGTGGCAACCATGTTGTGTGACTGAATCATTACACCTTGTGCTGGAGGATATTTCCGTATCTGTAAGTGATATTTTATATCTTTTGGTAGGATTCTGGGTTACTGTTTACTAAAGATTGGCTGTAATATGCTAAAGGAAATAACACCTTTGAACCTCCCAATCTTTGCTACACTACAACCTATTGGTCTAAGTTGCTATTTAATGCACCTATTAGCCTATATTATTAAAATATTATAAGCATCAATTGTAAAGTGTTATTTTCATAATTTGTGCAAACATTAAAAACTGAAAATTTTGATCCTAAATTGTTTTAATATAGCAACCATTTATATAAAATTTTACCCATAAATTCTTTAGGGATGCTGAGATATTCATAATCGTAGTTATAAATTTCCTATATATTCATTTCCCCAAACAAAATCTTAATCATATCAGTGATAACAAGTACATTTAGTTCTTTTCCTTACAGTGATATAATCACATTATTTATTTTCTAGAAAACATCTGCCAAATACATGTTTGAATGACAAGAAGAAGAGTATAAACAATTCTTTGAAATAAAATGCTCTTCTATTGGGAAAATGTCATCTGTGTTCATGTTACAGCTCAGCAACTACACAAGTGCTTTTCTTCAAGACAACTGTTCTTACAACTGAACACATTTGTAAGTGGCGGGATGCTTGCTGCACAAGTCTGAGGACTGGCATTTAGATCTCCAGTACCCAAGTAAAGCTCAAGCATTCACACATATCTGTAATCTCACTGCACCTGTGGAAAGATGGGACGGGGCAGCAGGATTCCTGGAAGCTCAAGGGCCTTCTGTCCTGGTATAGCCAGCAACTAAATAAGAGACCCTGCATCAAACAATGAGAGAGGCAAGGATTTTCACAAGTAGGTGATCTTTGACACAGGTATAACATAGTAGACATACATTAATTAAATAGTATTAAAATTTAAAAATGACAATAAAAGTAAAAAAAAAATTTCCACTTTAAAAGGCACAAGATTAAGATGGCAGATACTCAAAGGTTCACTAAACTTAATATTTTTCCTGTTAATGTTCTACATAGTTTTATTGTTAACTTGACACAATCCCTGGACAGGTGGACCTGGGTTATAACAATACTAGGTGAAAATAAATCTAGCAAAGAATGAATTAAGCAGTCTTCCTCTATGGTTCCTCTCTTCATTCCTGCCTCAAGATTTTGTTTGGATGGACTTCAAGAACTGTAACTGGAAGCTTCTCTCCTACACACCAGTGCCTTAATGACCACTCTGAGGCTTAGTAATAATTACAAACTCTTTGGCCTATTAAATAGCTCAGGCTTGTTATTAACTTGCTCTTACAACTGAAATTAACACATTTCTATTATTTCTTATTTTACCAAGAGACTCATGGGTTATTACTTCACAACTTGCTGCTTCTGGAGGCCTCTGGCATTTCCCTGACTCTGCCCTTTTTTCTCCCTAAATCCCTGTTTGGATTTTCCGACCTGTTCTATTCTGCCCTGCCATAGGCCAAAAGAAAATTCTTTATTAACCAATAGTAGTAAAACATATTCACAGCATACAGAGTGATATTCCACATAAAGAAACAGATTTCTACTTAGCAGTTTGGGCTGAAATAAACTTTCCCCTCCAAGTAACGTTCAGTCATCGTGTTTTGACCTGACAACAGACAGAAACTAGAGCAGTCAACAATGTGTAATTAGTAGTCTCCTAAATGCAAAGAGGTGAAATGCGTAAAATAGGTAGTATGGGGTTTAGTTTAAACCATTGTCAGACTGAGAAGCCAAGGACAATGGCACTGGGTTTTGATTATACTGCATGGACTGGCTTTTATGGGAGCCTAGTCTGTTTGGATGCTCACCTTCCTACACTTGGATGGAGCAGGGAGGACATTGGACTTCCCACAGGGCAGGGAACCCTGACTGCTCTTAGGACTGGAGAGGGAGGGGGAATGGGAGGGGGAGGGGGAGAGAAATGGGAGGAGGTGGAAATTTCTAATAAATTAATAAATAAATTAATTAATTAAAAAACATTGTCAATATGAAATAACCAACAGTTTTATTTGTCATTGATCTTACATCATAATCCAATTCTATATTGTTTTTATGAAAATAATTTGGATTTCAAATGCTCCTCACAACCTCAAAATTTACCCCTGAATATATGACCAAGTATTGAAAGCGACTCTAAGAAGAAAATATCTGAGGTGGACTCCGTGTTTCTTCTGATATTTTTGTTGAAATAAAATGCCAGTTAATATAAAGACATTATATATAGCACTCTTGCTTATCTTGACACTTTAATATGTTTAGTTACAAGATTTTCCTAAACAAAGCTGTAATACTTAAATGCACATCTAATAAAATGTGCTGAACCATTTAGGGCTGGACAACAACATGCAAAGAGTTTGTCTAAAGTAAAAGGCCCAATGTTTCTCCATGAAAACAATAAGAACTGTGGTTTCTATGCCCTTGAAGGAGCTTTCAGCAGACAAAAGTATGTGAATAATTGATATATAGTACTGAATTTTGTGCCAGACATTGGTTTACTTTCCATACAAAGCATTTATTCGACAGATACTGACAAGTATTTCATTAAGGAAAAACTCCCTATAATTCCCAGAGATTGTTTTTCAAAGGCATGAACTCTCAGTTTTGATGGAATAGAGACTTGCACTTCATAAATTATCTGTGTGCATAACATAGTTTTTAATCTATTCTTTATGGATCGAACAAATCACAGTGGAGTACTTTCTAAGTATCTGGAAACAGAGTTTAGTTTTCCTAAATGCTTAGGGAATAGAGAGTAACCATATGCACATATACACTTGCTAAATTTTTACCCTATGTCCTGCTTTCTGTTCTTAAGAGGATTTTAAGGCATTTTGATTCAGATTTCAATTTGTTTTAAGATCTGTAAAGAAACACTCAGATGTTTTTAGGGATAATAATGAAGCAGTTTGACAGCAAATTTGGATTCATGCCTGGTATATAGTTCGTTGATAACTGTTTAATATGGATCAATGGCTATGTCAATTAACTTGCATCATAGATAGGCATTCAGTGTGAGATAAAATGCTTAAATATGCATTTGGAGTTAAAATTGTATTCAAATAATAATGGTAATGAATAGCAAATTATTTCTGATACATTATTACTTAAATGCTATAGCAAAATATAAATGTAACATTCTGAATCTATCATTAATGAGGTCAATTTTTAGAGTATGCATTCTAGAAACTTTAGATTTTTCAATTTCATCTTGCCTAGTACAGGTGTGAAACTGTGCAATTCGCTAAAAGTACTGCTAAAACAGGATCCTCTTCCCTCTGTGTGTGTGTGTGTGTGTGTGTCTATGTGTGTCTGTCACCTGGGTAGAAGATGACAGAAGCAGATAAAGCTCAAGGAATTTTCTAAAAATAAAACACACTGCGGAGAAGCTGTGCGATCTTACTGGGAGTGCTAAAATATCAGTGCATCAGTAGCCAAGGGGATAAAAGGGGTATAAAAATTCCATTTCCTTAAACTCCACACTTCTTCTGGAACAATGTAGAAAGGAGAGTAGCATTGCCAAATAAGACCTTAAAACTTGAAATACCAAAACACCTCTTGAAAAAATTTTTTGCAAAGATGCTATTTCAGGGCAGAAGATCAGCAAGGTTCATCATCTTTCTTTATCTTTTTCACATGTGTATGAAAGCTGGAAATAATTGATTTTGGAAACTGGGTTCAGACATAAGAAAATAGGGTACTTTAGATGGCACTATAGGGTGCATATCAGCTCTCTTGTTCTCTCTAGAACACACTGCTTTGCGGCACTTATCAGGTTGTGCTCCCCAATTCTAAGTTGTTCCTTTACGGAGCCAGTGCTGCACAGAAGAAAAAAAATATATTTTATCACAGGAATCTGAAAATTATTCATTTGTTTCAATTTCCACATGATTAATATAAAGAAGAGCAAATAACTTGAGGAATGGTAAGTCCAGGACTTTTTTCCAGAAGTGGTTCATGGGATGATGGGCCGGTATTTCTACAATTTAGTCTATGTTAATCATATTACCAAGAATTAATACTGAAACCATTTCCGGCTCATTCTCATTCATGATTTCACAACTAACTCACCAGCATTATCTTTGTTCTCTTCAACTTCTGTATTGGAATCGGATCAACTATTTATTGTTATGCTTAATGTAAAATTTCTTTAAGAACATAGAGAGGCTATGCCTACCCAAATAGCTTTCTCCCAGAGAAAGATTGAAAATACCTTCATAGTAATTCCTACTAGCTCTAAAAGGTTTAAAAAGCAGTTTAAGTTCCAGGGACTGACTAAAGCTTATGAGAAAAAGCTTATGACTAAAGCATCTCAGAAATGAAATTATTGTCACAGAGTGGCATTTCTTTGGAGATAACGTCAACTAAATGAGTATTAATCATACAATAATCACTATTTAAAATTTCACTGAATTAATACTAATTCATTCATATATGTTACATTACTGATTTATCAGCTTCTTACACCTATTGTGCTTACAATGGGTAAGTTTTGCAAATTTCTTCATAGACTATTTTCTTGGCTTTTTGAGAATTAGTCTAATTCAACTCATCTAAGTCAGATTGGCTTTTTTTTTTTAGCAATGTCTTAATGTTTTTACTACTGTGAAAAGACAGCATGATCACGGCAACTCTTTTTTTTTTTATTGAGAAAAGGAAAAAAAAAGTTTCCGCCTCCTCCCAGCCTCCCATTCCCCTCCCCCTCCTCCCACCCTTTTCCCCCTCCCCCCACTCCTCTCCCCCTCCCTCTCCAGTCCAAATAGCAGACAGGGTTCCCTGCCCTGTGGAAAGTCCAAGGTCCTCCCCCCTCCGTCCATGTCTAGGAAGGTGAACATCCAAACTGGCTAGGCTCCCACAAAGCCAGAACATGAAGTAGGATCAAAACCCAGTGCCATTGTCCTTGGGTTCTCATCAGCCCTCATTGTTTGCCATGTTCAGAGAGTCCGGTTTTATCCCATGCTTTTTCAGTCACAGTCCAGCTGGCCTTGGTGAGCTCCCAATATATCAGCCCCACTGTCTCAGTGGGAAGGTGCACCCCTCGTGGTCCTGACATCCTTGCTCAACCATGATTTTGGGCACCTGTTTTTCCTGTTTCCACCATTCAAGTTCTTGGAGTACTTGTGTACACCATCTTCCCAGGCTTCTCATCACAAACTCAAAGCAAAATATTCTTACTGTGTTTGTATTTTTCTTAAAAATTGACCATTAATATGCATTTTCAACAAGACAGAGCCAGACCTTACAACATTTATTCATATACCCTTGCCACAATTTATCTGAATATGTATATACTAAGCATGATTTAATGAAGATGATTATTTTGATATTTGTTTTCTAATGCAAGAGGCAAAACTGTAGACATTGACTAGGGAACACAGTTTTAAGTTATTGTTAATATCCTCCCATTAGGTGACATTTTGACTTACAGCATCATTGGGCTGTTTTCCCATGAAACCTCTATAAGGAAAGCAAAACTGTAAGGTGTGCTTAACTTGAGTAACGGTTAGTGAAGACATTATCATTTGGACACAGGGGATTCAAGCAGGGTCTTTACAGTTTATTTTTGTCACTCAGTGGGTGGATTAAATATGACCTGGAAACTATGGATATTTATTCATCCTTTGTCCTTCTGTTTTAACTTTTGGGATGAAGCTCACTCTCTTAAAGTAATATTTTACAAAAATTTTAGCACTTCTTTGCATATTGATAATATCTCAAAACTAGAAATTTTTCAAATTAAGTTTATCAATGTTTTTTATCTCTAGCTACAGTTTCTACTTATAAACATGTTTTGAGCAAAGTTTTTATTCACTACTCAAACTTATGTCCATCAATACTTTCTTATTCAAATCAAGGTGCTTTCGTGTCTTTAAAAGTTATCTCCTAATGTCATTCTGTCCTTAATCCCACACAACATCTCCTTTTCTAGGTCATTTTCTTTCCTGGCAATGAAGTTAACCTTTTTTAAAAATGTTGGATTGTGTATATATACATATATACATTTTGTTTTAGATTCCTTCCTCTAGATTTGATAAAATGTGACAAAACAAACTAGGGTTGAAAGCATTGATTTCTGCTCAGAGTTCCAGACTATGTTATTTCAAAGCAGGGAGGTTACAGCAGCTGAAACTCATGATGCTTTCTCATCACATCAGTTATCATAAACAGAAATGGGTGAATGTATGTGCGCTTATACTCAGCTGTCTTTTTTCACTCTAATACAGTTCAGGATCCATGGGTAGAAAATGGTGTCATCTATCTAGTAGATGTTTTTCTACCTCAATCTAGTCAAGCAATCTCCCATTGACTTTCCTAAAGGACAACTTCATGCAGTCAGTCCCTTCTTGTAACTGACTTTCCAAGGGATACCAGACTGTACAAAGTTGTCAAAAAATTATCACAACAATTTGCATAGATAAATAGAAGAACTTCGTATATAACCAGCAAATTGCTTTAAGATATTCAGAGGGTTGATCTATTTTGGTTACTCATAATAAACAGTCTTATTAATGATGAAAATATTTTTTTGTAAATTCTACTAAAAGGATCTTTTTTCACGTATATTTTTTCCCTGCTTTGTGTACACACACACCCACACACACACACATATTGCTATCTCACCTCAGTGCGCTCTGTACGTTTGTGGACTGTTAAGTCTCCCCCATTTTCCCATTAGCTCTCTTCATATAGGTCTTAAAATATATTTTTATTAAATTTCTGTCTTGTTTGCTTTTTAAAATAGGAAATTGCTTCTCATTTCTAGTTTTCTAGTGGGTTGTTATTTCTTAGTTGTACTTTTAATTTAAAAAGAAACCCTAGACAATCATAAATTCTTAAAATATATTTCATGCAGCTTTCTGATATTTCTTTACCAAGATTTTCATGGACTTTTCTTTTACTTTGTTCCTTTTAATTTTCTGCAAACACAACAAGTGAACTACAGACATTAGGAGCTATTATTTTAAATCCTTGCAGATGAATCTCATAGCAAGGACATTACATTTAATAATTACATATCAGTTTAGCAAATTTAGCATTGTTAGGAATTATTTTCATGTGGAAATAATGGTTAATTTGAGGATATTTTCCTTTATGCCATCTTCCATATTTGGTCTACTAATATTACAAATCTTACTTAGATATCATGCTTTGGTGCTTATAATATTGAGACATCCCTGGTTTTCTAGTAGAGCCATTAATTTGGATTCATTTAGTTGTTTTTGTTTTTTTTAAAGGCCCCATCAAATGTATAAATATCTAAGTGTTATAGAAGAACTGTTTTCCTTAAGTAAGATAAAATTTGTTGTGGCCATGATATCTCTATTTAGTAGTAATACAAACATCAAAATTTAGAAATCAATATTTCTAGTGGTGGTTTAGAGTAACCAATGTCTCCCAAAATATAAATATCATTACCTCAAATTCTCAACATGATTGAAAACTTGCCTATATGGTGGTAATAAATGTTGAAATAGGTTACAGAGAAGAAAATATCTACATTTGAACTAATGTTCTTATAAAAGGGGGAGGTACTGCATCACATATATACAGCAATGTTCATATGAAGTTCAGAGTCAAGATATCTGCTAGCCGAGCATAGTGGCCTCAGCTGGAACCCAGAAAAGTGGGAACTTGGACTTTTCGTCTCCTGAACTTGAAGAAGAACACTTCTGTTGTTTAAGCTGTCTGATCTTAATTGTGCTTTAAACAAGCCAGTAGGGAATTTTCTTAATTAGTGATCAATGAGAAGGGCCATAACACATTATTAACAGTGGTATCTGTTACTTGGTTTAACCATTAATTTGTCATAGCAACATGCATACATGGTGTTGTTTGATTTCTTTCTGTTTTGCTTTATTTTCAGAACAGTGACCATTGTTAAATTGTCACATAACACCGATTTTCTCTTTGTATTTCTGTTGGTGCAGTTACTCACTTGACCAATACCTGTATTTCCATTTCTCATTGCTTTACTTCTCCCACCTATTGGAGAGGAACTTCCAACCCAGACATGTCTTTCTATCAGCAGAAAACTATTTCTCGCTGCTGAGGATATGCCAGATAAAGCTGCGCTGGCTTACAGTGCAATGTCTTTCTAACATGCTAAATATTGACCATTGGAAAAAGCCTATCCAAGTTTACCTCTCACATATACCAACTTTCCCAATACTAACAACTATTTGAGAAACTAAATACTTAAAGCACCAGGATCTACTGGATTCTAGACTATATAGGAAAAAAGAACTCTAATCTGTAATCTTTATAATACATAGCTCAGTAAGTTAGCCCTTTCTTTACACCAATCAATCTAGTATCTGAGGTTTACTATTACAGTGATAAAACCCTATGACCAAATGCAACTTGGGGTGAAAGGGTTTACTTGGAAAATGTTTCTACATCACTATTGATGATCAAAGGAAGTCAAAACAGTAACTCAAAGAGGTTAGGCCATGGAGGTGGGATCTGATACAGAGACCCTAGGAGGAGGTCTACTTACCAGCCTGTCTCTCAAGATGTTCTCAGCGATCTTTCCTATGATAAACCAGACTACCAGCCCAGGGGTGTCTCCATATATAAAGGGATGAGCCCTTGCCATCAACAATTATTTAAAAAATTGCATTATGACTTGCATTGGTACAGCCAGACCTTCTGCAGGCAATTTCTCAACCAAGGATCTCTTCTCTCAGATAACTATAGTTTGTATCAAGCTGAAATAATACCAACTAGCACACATAGTACAGTAATAACTTCTTAAATAATTGTTTCCATCTATATATTGTATTTTTACCTGATTTAAACTCAGAACAAATTGTCAAAAAATCAAAGACATTCCACAAGTAAAGCTGATTCTTGTTATCCCTCATCTAGGTTCCCAGACCAACCGCTTCCAATTAGAATTTATCTTCTTCCTACTCAATTATAATTGCAAAACTTTCTCATCTCTGTTTTTGCAATTGAGTCTCGGATAAATAAATGTGACAATGAGTGTCTCCCTTAAAATATCAAGATCTTATTGAATAGCCTCTGTGTATGTTCATTTGCATAGACTATGGTAATTTGTTCTCTCTTATTCATTTTTGAGGATGCCAGGCATTGACAAGTCTCGACAGTGACAGGAATCATTTGTGTCTTTCTGGAGGATGAGTCTACATCAAAGTGGTGAGCCTGCACCAGACTTGAATTCCATGCTTTTTGAATTGGATGTTTTAGCTCAGTTTGTTAATGTGATTTGTTAATCATTCTTTATTTATTTCATTATTTTTATAATTGTAGAAATGAAACTTTTTTAAAATTGATTTTTGCTTTCATATTTTATGATTTTGTATTGCACTGGGACATCTAAATGTAGGCTATTTAAAATTTTTTAACATTTTTTTATTTTTATACATTTTAATTAAATTGTAAATACACCATGTTTCCTCTTCTCTTTGCTTCCTCCATCCCTCCAAAGTATTTTTCTCCAAGTCCTTTGATACACTCCTTCATTCTCAAATTAATTATCTCTCATTTTACAATACATGTTATATATACATGTATGTATATATACACATATGTAAATGCAAACTGTTGAGTTAATAATTTTGTTTGAGTATAGATCATTTCAGGGCTGAATACTTTATATTGGACAACAAATTAGTGAGCTCATACCTGAAATATGATAATTTTCCTTCTCTGAGAAATCACCAGCTGACTGTAGTTCTCTACCTAGGGATGTGTCCTAAAATTTCTGCACTTATGTATCAGCATATGTCTTAATATTTCCACTGTCCAGATCATGTTTGTACCATGAGATACAAGTTGTATAAACTGGGAAATGGAAAGCTAGGAATAGGTACCTTACCAGCAAAAAGGCAAAAATGAAGGAGCAACTATTATAAGAGAGTTAGTTTTGACTACAGACATAGGTGATAAAATCTGCTGCTCAAGATGTTTTCATAGTTCTTTATTGTCCATACTAGTGTCAACTTGACATCTTTCCTTGAGTCAGTGTATATGCTTTTCAAGATGCTATAATATAGCAGACACACACACACACAGAGAGAGAGAGAGAGAGAGAGCGCAACTTAGATAAAAAGTTTTCTGGTGTAACACAGTTCCAGTGCACAGGCATAACTATATCTTCTCTAAGCATGCATCATTTCTTCCCAGAAGATGTGTTCTATAGATAGAATACATATGTTAGTCTGAGAGCCTGAGGAAAGGATTTCTGTGATCTTGATCATAGAGATAGCATAGAGGTCACTTGGGCTATTAGCTACTTCAGGTCCCAGTTATGGGAGCTTCAGGGAGTCCTGGCTAAATAGAATATGTAAAGGTCATTGAGACTATTAAGAATCTCTAATCCTGGCTGTGGGAGCTTGACATGGCCTGGCCCTTCAGATAATACAAATCACCAGCCTATTAATCACACCCAATTCACAACCATCTGGATGGAAAAACAGGTTATACAACTTTTCCTTTGAAAAGACAGCACCATTCCTGGGATTCTAGTGATTTTTGAGCATAAAGACCTTTGTGCTCCTAACAGTGTACAATTTCTGGCTCTTGTAATCATTCCGACCCATCTACTGTGATGGTCCCTGAGCCTTATAAAGGTGGAGTCTGATATAAATATCATAAGTTTTGTTGAGAACTACATCAAAATTTATTCTGTTTGTTGAGCTGTTGCATGTTTCTGTGTTAACTACCATCCATTGCTAAAATAAACTTCTTTGATGAATTCTAAAACTTCCCTTAATTTATTCATATTCAAAGATACGAATTATGAAATTAGTTGGATGCTATGTTCCCCGTCCTTGGTTTTTAGAGAGATTTATAATACCAACAATGTAATTTCCCCCTTGCAGGAGTCAAGGAGCCTTTCAGATATTCTAAGAACCATGAGAAATTAGTCTTTACTATCTTACAAATGAAAAATAATGAAAACAGGGTCTTATTTCTATATTAAGTGGGAATCTTCTAGAACAGAAGAAGCACTCAACATTGTAAATATTCTTTATATTAAACACTTAAAATAAGTTCAACATAAATAGTCATTAAGTCTTAGGTCACTTAGTCACTGCTGAATTTGTCACAGGGAAACTTGCTAGCCTCTTTTTGTTTACCTGCATTGAAACTGAAAGTAGGCAAGGAGCAGGCCTTTTAGTATAGACATTTCTGAGCCTTTGTGTATGGAAGACCTACAGGCTGTATTTTTGAATGCAAAGGCTCATA
Source organism: Neodon shergylaensis (assembly GCA_025134845.1). Lineage (NCBI taxonomy): Eukaryota > Metazoa > Chordata > Mammalia > Rodentia > Cricetidae > Neodon > Neodon shergylaensis. The sequence goes on from JABTXL010006268.1 coordinate 14,377,640, forward strand.
GCTTCCACTAGGGAGGACTAGGCACTTATGGCCTCCAATCTCAGACGCATGAGAGTAGAGAACCAGAGGCTCTTTTATAGGATTGCTGCTCAATGTTCTGTCACCTAGTACTCTGAGTCTCAAGGACTGTTGGAATCCTCAGCTCTAAGCAACAGCTAGCAGCTGTTGTCATATAGAGTTACATTTATCACACATCAGCCTTCAGGACCTTTGGTCTTCCATGCTTTCTAAGGTGGGTGGCAGTTTTCTAGAGTGGTTAGTACTAGAGCAAAACTTCCTGACGCAGGAGTTTGGGCTTCAGTTTCAGAGTTCCTTGTAGCTATCATACTCTTAACAAGGAAATACAATGCCTAGAACAGTTTGGATGCCATACGGAATTCCGAGAAGTTGCTAGGTAAGGGACAGGTCTGCAAATACACACCTTCTGTTGTGGGAAATCCTCAGTAAAAACCCTGAAGATATTGTCCCACTTTGGGAGTGGTCTCATATACTATAAGTGCAGATGAAAATGTATCTGAACCCCTTTTTTGTTGGATTCAGTTCCAGTTACAGAGCACAAAGAGGACTGTGGATCACTACCCTTACTTTGAGTTTATTCCCGAATAAAAGGTTCTCTGTTATACTCCGTTCCATGCTATTGTGGAATTCTTTGATACTCCTACACCTTTCCCCTGATGTCCAGGACTCCTTACAACTATTTTCACTGAAAAAAAAAAAAAACACATCAAAGAACATAAAAACAACAAAATCACAAGAATAGTTATTATAACTATCTTTTAGAACATTTAATGTAAATTTAGCATTCTCAACATTGTTTTCCAGTGCTGAATAACTGTAACAACATTGAAAACTTATGTCCAGAACTCTAGGTCAAGTATGATCCCTCTATCTACTTCATTAAACTTTAAGACCAGCCACCTATAATAAACTTCATCAAGACAGATTTTCACACTAATCCCAATTTTCCCATCAAGAAAACATTGTCTAAGCCGGGCGGTGGTGGCGCACGCCTGTAATCCCAGCACTCGGGAGGCAGAGGCAGGCGGATCTCTGTGAGTTCGAGGCCAGCCTGGTCTACAAAGGGAGTTCCAGGACAGGCTCCAAAGCTACAGAGAAACCCTGTCTCGAAAAACAAAAACAAAAAAAAAAAAAAAGAAAAGAAAACATTGTCTATAACTTTTGGACCCTATTATTGAACAAGTTATTCTTTGTGATTTTACTTTCAAAACTTTAATAAAGGAAAAGCAACCTTCTATTAATTTGTAATGTTGACATCACATACAGTGTCTATTCTATATTCTAAATGTGTATCTATAGACATAATATATGTGTGTGTTCTTAATATTTCTATGAATTATTGACTGTATTCCATATGCTCTAAAGTACTGGAATAATTGGACAAAGATAATAATGCTTATGTAGTTTGAATCTTCAGTTCTTTGCAGAAAGAAAGATTTGATCCTTCTCTTTCTTGCAGATTTTGACTTAAATACAACTCTTCATTGGTTCTTTATGAATCATCCTGATTTACTGCAGTCAACAACTCATTTTTTTAATAAAATATTTACGTGCTTGTGCATATGTGTGTGTATATATGTATATGTATGTGTGTATACATTCTTGTGTCCTCAAAGGCCAGAAGAAAACATTTTATTTCATGGAAGTGAAGTTACAGAGTTTTGTGAACTACCTTGGTCCAAGGAACTGAACTTGGGTCCTTTTGAAAGATCAGCAAGTGTTCTTGATGGTAGAACAATCTCCCCAAATGTTTATATAAATTTTTTTGCTTCCCTGGTCTCAGACCAAGGTAGTAATATCTCTTTCTGTTCATCTAGGGAGGAAAATAGACATCTATAGCTTCATGCTTCCAAGTTCACTAGGTTCTCTTCTATTTTATAGTTTCTTCATTTCTCATATGAAAAATTAAATTGATCTCATGACTAAGTTTTAATACAGTGCAGAAAATGATCTACTTGGTTTTCAATGTTGATGACTAATATACTTTAGTTTACTTGTTCTATATCAGGATAAATTGTAGTAATTTATCCAAACATACACACACACACCACACAAGAATTATATGTATGGCTTGTTCATGTGAATATAATTTTCACAAAATGGTATTTGAAATGGTATTCAAGATGAATTCCTGATTCAGGCACTATGTTCCACTTTTTTTTCTAAAATCAAGGCTTGCATTTGTGAGTTGACTAATTTCTCAGTAATTTTTTTTTATATTTTTTGAACAAAAACAATATTAGGCCTTCTATAACCTTCCAAAAAGTCTTTAATAATTTCATTATGTAGGTATCTTTAACTAGAGAAAAATGTCACTTCGTTTTATCTAATTGCAAATGAATGACCTGCTAAATTATTGGGTTTAAACTCAAGTTCATGGAAACCATTCTAAAAGAATTACTCATTATGATCTCATGCTTGATCCTTTTCCCTCCATCCCGTTTGTCTTAAGGAAATAGTTGGTGCTTCCATAATGCTTAATATTTTGGCTAGACAAGTTCCAGATTATTATTTAACTTCCTGATTCATAATGTAGTAGACTTCCTTATAGAATGGGATAGGCAATTTGTTGACCTCTTCAGGTTTTGGGATTTTCTTGTTCTTTTCCTTTTAATTATTATTCACCACAACATTATCCTGTGTCTTTTTTTTACACTTTTTCTTACAGAAGAAGAACAAAATAATAACAATCATACAATCATCTTTCTATCCAGAGACTTTCTGTTTCTCATACAGGAAAGATATATTACTAATAAATGAAGCAGATATGGTGCTCCTCTACTTAACAGGTCAAATGGCAGAATTTATTACTCTTACCAGAATTATTTACCTGGCAGAAAATGCCCCAAAATATATGCATATAGGAAGACTTTTGAAATGGTGAAACTTGAAAGCTGTTAGAAACTTAGAGCAGTGTCAATCTAGATAGAAACCTATCAACGCATCATGACAAATTATGCATTCCTTCTTTATGGAAAAGTGGGTATGTTGAACACTAGAAGCTATGTAAATACCAAAGGAGCTATTTCTAAACATAATTATGACAAATAAGTGTACTAATCCAAACATAGATTTAACTGAGCTTCCAACCAGAATATAATATATATAGATACTAAATAATGTCAAATAAATGTATCAATCCCAAGACTCGAATTTAAAATGATTGACAGAAAAAAAATCCCTTTCACCACATAACATCTGCTACTTCCCAAATGATCAATAAATAGACACCATTTTTAAATAAATTGTTTTTAAAGTTTTCTACTCAAATACTCACTGGGCTAGAGATAATCTGATGCTACCTTAAGTGAGCAACAGTAGGGTAAATTTCTGTATTTTCTCTCCCTGCTCATCAACTCCAGTAATTTCCTTAATAATTTCAAATCCTTTTGAAGACTGAATCTCTCAGTCTGTATATATTTCTAGTGATTTAGTTGATGCACCTAGACTCTGGTCTCATTCTGCACATGTGGTTGTGAAGTATTAAGTTTTTCCTTTAAATATAATATCTCATCCTTTGGCATTACTTGGATGGTGTACATATTGCCTTGCTGGAGAAAAACTCTTATCTGTTAACCTAGCACAACTTTTAACAGATTTTAATTGTCAAATACCACAGTATGAGTTCTTTCTGATAATTTATCAGTAACCTTTGACATGGATTGAATTTTGTCTGTGAAATCAACGTTACCCTTTTCAATGGTATTAATTTTTCATCTAACTTTTTTATTTTCAATGGTACTAATACTGTTACCTAGCTGCTCATTATCAGTCTGTAAAGATTGTATCATTTCTAAAAGTGCCTCATTGTTGGTTCTGTTATCAAATCATTTTCTTAAGAATACAATATGAATAGCAAAGCTAAGTCCCAATGTCCAATAAGTTCATGTATCAGAAAAATCATATAAGCCTTGCAGAATACCACCCATAGAATAAGCAAAAAGGCTATTAAATATCTCAAGTAAAACAAGGCAAAAGATGGATTGGATGCATAGGGCCAGAAGAACAGAGAAGAATGCTGAGGTCATATGTGGCTAATATGGCAGTGAATTTATGGTGTCATGACCTGTTCCAGCAATGGATTACCCAGATTAACATTCCTGCAGTCCCAGAAACTCATGTTTCTGGGAAGGATATTATAAGGTACAATAAACAAAGATTGCCAACTATTCAGGTTGTACAAGAAAACAAAGCAACTAGCAATATTCCTAATACTATGATCTGTGAGTCTACCCATAAATAAATAAATAAATAAATAACCAAAGTAGTGCTGGATTACTTTATACTGTCCATCTTCACACACACACACACACACACACTCTGGAATTCCTACATCCAGTCTTCTAAAAATTTGAATGAATTGATGGAATTCTGAAATTAATCTTTTCAAAATGTTAAGGAACTCCCAAACATCTTGATATCTAAATATTCCTATAATCATCCACATTCTTTTATCTACTTTCTGAGATATTCCTCTTATATGTCTTTGAAATGTATGAATAAAGGTATGGTTATGTTTTTACCTTCATTTACTCTTGACATGACAGTGTGAGTGATTTGAATCCTTCTGTTAACTTCTGTCACCACCAAACATCTTCATAAATCATCTCATCATGGTTTTTAATCAGTAAATTTTGTCTGTTAGAGGGAATATCATAGGAAAACAGCTCTTAAATCTCATTAGAAGAGATTTTATCATGTATTGATCATAGCTCCAATGAAGTAACTTTGAAAGGGAAACCAGTCCTTGCATTTCACAGCTTTCAACTAAGATAATTTAGCAATTTATACAACTAAACCTATTCTTAAAGTAACCATATATGGAAGAGAGATTCACAGAAATAAGCTCTAATAGTAGACAACTTCTGAATGCCAATAGCTGAGGGTTGAGAATGTAGATCAGAGATAGGTGCTTTGCTACCATGTATAAGTGCCTGGGTTTGATCTCAAACACTAAAAAGAAATATTGGACCCAAGTTCATTGGAATCAGCTGATCTACTTGCATAATGAATCCCTCAAATTTTATTTTACATTTTCCTTGATACACATGTGTTTCTCGTTGTTATTCATTTTCTATACTATATCTTAATTTTTACTGTGTCCCCTTTTCCTTCTGTTTCTTCTTTTAATCACAATTATTCAGATTATAAGACATTCAACATAAGACCACTCTTAAATGAGGTCTAGGAATTCCTACTCCTTTTAGTCCTTCCAATTTAGTAGGTTCGTCAAACATGGGTATACCCCCATTAAACAAATATTGGACAATTGCAATTCTTTAAAATAAACCAGAAGAATGTATTTAGCCAGTGATCTTTTCACTTGCAACATCATGAACCAAAGACTTTAACTAAATTAACCTTTGACATTTCCAGTTTCTTCTCTCTCAGAAGAAAAATCATTACAATCTATTGATCAGACTGCCAGTAATTCTAAATTTGAACTCAACAGTTTTCATAGGATAATGGATAAATTACCATGTGAAAGAATCTGATATGTTCTTAAGTATGCATTTCTAAATACCTGAAGCGTTGTATTCAATCTTGCTCAATGAACAATGAATCCCATTGTTTAGATATCTACGATCAATAATAAATATTACTTTCTTGCAGCCATATTACACATTCCTAATTGCCATATAATCATAATTTATATTTCCTAGGAAGAGTTATTTTAAACTTTTTATTTAGACAGAAACATAAAATGCTTTATATAAGTCACTACAGATAGGAATTGTGGCTGGGTTATAATTTCTAAAAGAAGTTCATACTTGAATATTGAGTTAGAAAGAAATTATTGACACATTGCATATAAAAACCATTCCAGTGAAGGATCTCAAGAATGGAAGGAATTATTCCTTTGACCTGTGAAACTTTTTCTCTAGAAAGACAAAAATCGAAGCTTCCAACTGTAGTTCCTAGAAATGATAAAGCTAATAGTAGATACTGATTTTTAATAATTAGAGCTAATTTAACATTACTGTAAATTTTGTGAAAATAGGTTTCATGATGTACTGGGAAATAAAAATTCTTAATGATATCATGGATAAATATTTTCACTTGTTTCCAAATATTTGCATGCATGTTTTTGTAAATTGGACTTTTATAAAATGTTCTAAGTTTTCTATTAGTGTTTCCTAATATTCTAATAAAACAGTGCTTCAGGTGGCACAGAACATTGTTCATTAAAACTATTAAACTTATTTCTCCTTTAATGGGAGATAATTATTTTGACTAAAGGAAATTTTCTTCTGTCTCCTTAACCAGTTTCAGAATGGTGTAGGCTCTGATACAAAAGCTACCAGTCAGCGAAAGCAGGATTTTATCTCTGTCTTTATAGTTTGCAAATTACATGCTACACATTGCTTAATATCTTTTCCAGAAGTACTTTGCTGCTTTTGATTTTCCTGCTGCTTCTATCTGAAACAGCAAAGGAGGGTCTTAACCTTACATTCTTACAGTAAATGTTCTTGCTCTTGAATGTACTCTAAATAAGGCATCGTTTTCTTTAGTGCTGCTTTGACATAAGAGACGAATACTTTCTCTCCTGAAAGATTCCCCTCATGCTCACTTCTTCTCAGCATGAAGCTACTCCTCTCAATCATTTATTTGATTTAAATGATTCACCTTATTCAGCTCTCATAGTTCCATGTATATATGGTTTGCTCACTACTGTAACTGAAACTTACTGTATTCTCTAGTATTTCCTGGAGGAAAAAAAAAACATAAGCTCTCATCAAATATAAAGTGAGAATCAAGTAATATCATTTAAGAAAATTAGAGGTAATTATAATATAAGCCTGATTTTTGCAATTAAAAATTAGAGTGTCTGTAATGCTTCCTGGGTTAATTAAAGCTTCTTGTTTCTGTCATTCCAAAATCAGCCATTATAAAAGCACAAAGTAAGTTTAATATTTGGTATAAATTCTATGGTGTATAAAATAAGGAAAAATTATTTAAACATTTATGGTACAAAACACCATTTTAGGTAGTACCTGACATAAAAATCATTTTACATTTACTATGTAATTAAACACTATACAGTTTAAAATGTGTATTATGGGTGTTTTACCTGCATGTATGTCTGTTTACCACATGTGTATTTCTATAGAGCCCATACAGGATGGAAGAATGTGTTGGATCTTGTGAGGTTGTGATGTGGGATTGCCCTCTGCATGCTGTGAATATATTTTATTACCACTGGTTAATAAAGAAGCTTCTTTGGGCTTATGGCAGGGCAGAATAGACCAAGGTGAAAATTACAAGCAGAGATAGCAGATAGAAGAAGGTGGAGATGCCATGTAGTTACCAAATGACGCAGATGCTGAAACTTTACCTGGGAGCCACAGCCTTGTGGTAATAGAATAATAGGAATGAGTTTATTTAAGATGCAAGAGTTAGTTAATAAGAAGCCTGAGCTAATAGGATAGGGAGTTTTGTAATTAATATAGTTTCTCTGTCATTATTTTAGGTCTGGCCAGCCAGGAAACAAATGAGTGACCTCCCACTACAGGATTACATGTTATGAGCTGTCATTTGTGTGTTTGAAATCCAGCTCTAGACTTCTGAAAGTGTACTAGTGCTCCTAAATGCTTAACTATCTCTCTAGTCCAGTTATCTAATTTTCAACATAAAAAGTTACACTTTCTGGTAGATTTTACTTACCTAGGTTAACACTGTATTCACACAATTTAGTTGTCCAGTTTTGAGCCAAATGTATCTTAATAAGAAAAAGCATTCTATGATATTTGTTTGTATAGATCCAAATTAAGATCCAGTCCTATTATACCCATGTAACAATATCTAGGATAAACTAACCATGCAGAGTCAGTTATAACCTCGGCTTTCACATGTCAAGTAGAAGCTACTATATTGAGATAAAATATAACCACATTATTTTTTTTTCTGAACAAAGATTGGCACAATTTCCCCAAAACATACCATGTAGCTAAAGAAAGTTCCTCTGATCACTACTTTAAACTATAGCTGTAATAAAATTTAATGAACAGGTTACTGAGATGAGATAAAAAGTGACTTAGATATAATTTCTTAAGTATTTAAGATGATATTTACTCTGAGAGGGAGATGGAGGTGATTATATAAGGGTACCTCCCAAGTTTACCATAAATCTAAAACCTAGTAGGCATTCAGTCTAAATTAAAAGGCAAAAAAAATACATCTGACATTCAATGTAAATGAAGGAATTAATTTCAGTTGAAAATAATGAACGAGAAGTGTACACTGACGAATCTATAAATTCAAAATATTATAAATATCTCTTGGAGATCTTAAAATGCTTGCAGAAAACATTTTGAATATTTTCCCTTTCATCTAACATATATTATATTTTAATGTAATATGAATATAATATTACATTCCCATCTCATGAAAATAATTTGCACAAACGACAAATCAAGTGATCTAGAAACTACAGAAAAAAATGCTTCATAATAGCCTAAGATAATATATAATATTTTGGTGTGGGTCTAACCAAGCAAGCAAATAATAATTATTCAAGATTTGAAGAAAGAAATTGAAAAAGATATCAGGTGATAGAAAAATAATCCCATGCTCCAGGATCAGCAGGATTGACATATTAGAAAAAGAAAAAAAAAGACATTTCTACCAAAAACAATCTACAGATTCAATGCAATCTCATCTAAATTCCATCACAGTTCTTCACATGTGTTGAAAGAACAATCCTCAGCTTCATATGGAAACACAAAATCTCTAGGTTGCCTAAAATAATCCATGATAATAAAAGAAATATGAGAGATCTCACCATTCTGGATCTCAAACTATACTACAAACCAAACCTATTGTAATAAAAAAGCAAGGTTTTGATATAAAAACAGATTTTGAACAATTGAATCAAGTTGAAGATCCAAACATAAACCCACACACTCATGGACACCCGATCTTTGATAAAGAATTCAGAAATAAACATAGGAAAAGAAAACATATTCAACAGATGGTGCTCATGCTGGCCAAACTGGATGTCTGCATATAGAAAAATGCAAATAGATTCCAACCTCACCCTGCACAGAACTCAACTCCAAATGGATCAAAGACCTCATCATAAAACCAGGTACACTGAATCTGATATAAGAGAAAGTGAAGGGAATATCTTTGTACTCATTGACAGAGGCTACTGCTTTCTAAACAGAACACCAGTGACACTTTTTTAAACTATTTTGAATATTTTTTTTAAAAATTAGGATTTACGGATGAAAGAAAAAATTGAATGAATGAATGAAGAATAAGACACTTATCAGGGTTTGGTTCAGTAAAGGAAACTGGTTGGAGGAAAAGTGTTAGTGATATAATATTTAAACATCAGAATATGAGTCTTGCAGTAAGTTAAGGAATCTCTGCTTGTCTATAGAGTATGAGAAGAATGTGGTAGGATGAGACCTGTAATGGTATAAAACTAACTGCAGGAAAGCAACACAAATCGTAAGCTTCATTTCTAAGGATAAATTCTTTAATAGCTGACTCTCATTTTCTTCAAGCCTAGTGATGCAGTTTACTCCTGGACTGTAGATATATTTTTCTTTGGGCTTCCAATTTACAAAGAACGACACAGAGACTTATGAATTGTATAAGTTCATGTTTAACTTAGGTTTGCTTCTAACTCATTCTTATAACTTAAGTTTACACATATTTTTATATCTACATTCTCCTATATAGCTCAGTTACCTTTATTCTATACTCCTAGTATTGCTTACTCTCCATCTGGCTGTCAACTCTGCCTTTCTTCTTTGTAGAGAATTCTCTGATCAGAAGTCCCAGGTATACCTCTTTCCTAAATATTGGCCATTTCAGTTTTTTTTTATCAAACCAATCACAGTAACTCATCTTCATGGGGTGTAAAGGAATATTCCACAAAACTAGAAAACCTGCTATCTGTTTCCAGGAACTGATCAAGGCTAATGGTCAGTTTTTACAGACTGTAGAACTGCTAGATGTTACATAGATCAGGAAGGTAAGCTAATGAACAGATAAATGCAGAGGACTTGGTTACTTAAGCTGGAGTTCATTCTTTAAATACTCTTCCAGGTTTGACTTCTGTACTCCATGGATTTATAATCATCCTCACCCAAGTTCAACAATGATAAGCATCTCATGAGAAATGTTGTTACAGTTTGGATAGATCAACACAGCAAAAACAAACACACAAACAAAACCAGACAAAAGACCTTTATATGCAACTGTGAATTTTAAATAAAATTGCATGAAGTTTAGTATACAGAGGAATTTTAAGATTCTGCCAGATATATGGGAATTATTTTTAAAATGTATGAGTATTTTCCAAGTAGAATAGATAGCATCTCCAACAGATGGCTTAAGAGGAAATTGAGATTGTAATTACATTAAGGTGAAAAGGGGTTAGCAAGAATCTCAAGCCTAATCAAATTATTAAGCACATATCATGTAATCAATGTGTTTGCAGATATTCAAATTAAAGTGATAATTTGCCACCTATGTATCTTATTTGGAAGAATAATTCAAAAATATATCCCATCTAATCGATGGTGAGAGGAAAATGAATGCACAGGAAAATTGCTGAGCACAAAATTTAAATGTGTGTTTATTCTTTTAATCAGCTAATCATAAATATTATAATCAAAATGAAAAATACAAATAAAATATAATGATATATTCAGTTATCCATTGTGTTTATATAACACTCTACATATGTTGCTTCCATTAACCAATCCTCAAGTCCCCCAAATATTAGAAAAAAAAGAAGAAAATAATTGCTTCAAATCTTAAGGTAGAAAGACAGATATGAAAAAAAATATATTGATACAATAAATTATAAATCTAGAAGCTATCTCCAGTTGAAAACTGCTTGCAAAGGAAAAATTGAGTTTTTTCCTAGAGTCTCACTGAGATACAAACCATATTTACAGAGACCCCATGCCTAGCTAACTATGGCAAACACAAAACAACCTCTATGATATTTTTGAAGATGTTTTGTCTCAAAACACTTTGGTCATTTTTTTTTAAGTTTGCTTTTGCTTATCTCTTAGTTTTGTGACTTTTATGTTTATAGTGTATGTGTGTGTTTGTGTGTTTGTTAGAGATGTCTATGAGTCTGTATGTGTGTCTCTTCAAACATGTATATATCTCTCATGTTCTTTATTTTGTTTGCTTTCTGGCTTTTTCTCTGCCTGTTTGCTTTGTTATAGTTTTTAATTAAAAATAGCTCATTTTTCATGAATTTATTTGGATTATGGTTTCTCCCCCAACTCCTTTCAATCTTTCAGATCTTCACAATTCCCTAACAACCCAATTCTATACCCTTTCTCTTATTAGAATTCAAACAGGCATCTAAAATAATAATTATGCAATAAACTGAAGTCAGTTAAGCCAGAATAGGAACAAGCAAACCAGAAGGTAAAGGACACTACGAAGAAGCTCAAGAAGCGCATAAAGATGCAGACACACACACACACATTTGCTTGTGGGACACAGGTGTCCCACAAGAAAACAAAACTAAAAGTAATTTATGAAGTTTGATTAATAAAAACTCATAGACAGATATTGGTGTTCATCCTGAAGGTCAGCCAATCAAAGCAGCCAGCCACTGGCTCTTACCTCCACCTTAGCCTGAAAATGTTGGTCCTGCCTCCAGGAAACCTTAGAATGAGTCTGAGTCTGAGAGTCATCTCCTTTTGTGGCATATTCCTCTCTTGTTCTCGGACTAGGGATGTGTACTACTACCACCTGGTTTCTATGGCAACTAGTGAGGCTCCTGGGATTAAAGGTGTGTATCATTGCTGCCTGGTCAGCAAGGCTGGTCTTTGTGTCTGTTTAACTTTTCTGATTTTCACCCAAGTTTTATTTATTTAAGTACAAGTGAAATGCCATTTCATTTATGTACAAAGGACCTGTGAGGAGGAGAAAAACAGAAAGAGAGAGAGAGAGAGAGAGAGGAAAGCAAAAACAAAAGAAACCATTATGAGTCAAAGAAATATAGAAAATGCCATTGAGTTGCTTTTGTGTTGGCCATTTGCTTTCTGTATCAGTGAGACTCCGTTGGAAAGGTCTATTTGTGTGTGTGTGTGTGTGTGAAGTTATCAGTTGGAGATAGCAGACCTTGTTTTTTTTTTAATTTATTTTTTACTTTATTTTATTTTTTTTTTCAAGAGAGAGAAAAAGGAATTAGATTGGTGGGAATGTGGGAGTTTCTGGGAGGATAAGAAGTAAGGGAAGCATTGGTAAGAACAAACTATGAAAATTTGTTTTTGATATAAAAGAAAACTATAAATCTAAAAACTAATAAAATAAGCAAAGTAAAAAAGAGGAAATCCATTTGAAATATGATTGCTCAAGAAACAAAATGGATAAATCTGAATTCAAATACTGAGTAAGAACAATCATATATCAAATGACTTTTAAGCACTCAGCTAAATGTTGCTTACTAAGACAGATGAAGCTCAAATAAGGGGGAAAAAAGATGTCAGAAAGGTTTAAAAGTGTTTTCTGCAAATTACTATGCCTAAAATATCAGCATAAAATTTTCTGTATCAAATGAAACAAACTTCCTTTTAAAAATTTGGTCTATTTCTTATGCCCATGTATTATGATTTCAATTTCTGTGTTTTTGTGAGAGATCTGTCCATGTGTGAATGTGTGTGTCTCTTTATCTGTGTGTTTTTTGTGCTTTTCTTCAGCTTTTTCTTCTTTTTCTCTTCTTATTTTGTCTTTTTCTAGTTGGTTTTCTTGTTTTATCTTATTTTCTTATTTGGTTTTAGATGCTTGTTTGTTATATATCTCACTTTGTCGGGCTACAGAGTTTGTTTGATGTTTAAGAGCACAGAGGGTCTGGGTTCAATTCCCAACACTCACATAGTAGCATACAGTCATCTTCAACTCTACTTCCAAGGGATCTGTAGCCCTTTTCCAGCCTCTTCAGGCATCAGGGACCCACATAACATATACACATATGTGCAGGCAAAGAATATACACATAAAATAAAAATCAATCAAATTAAAGAAATTCTCTTTTCACATTCTTGCATTCTTTCCTTTTCTTCTCTTATTGGGTACAACACAGGGTGATAATTATTGTCAATTTTTCTTTACATATTTATTTTTCTCTAATGTTAATCTCTTTAATAGAAAAACATTTTCTTCATATCCTTTATTCTTTGAAGATTTGAATCAGACAGACACAAATTTAATGACTGAGTCCCATAGAGGGGTTTTATGGTCTGCCTGAAGAGCTTGTCAACATTGATGAGTTTAGAAGTTATTCAATAGATTTATTTTTTTTTACCCTAAAGCTGTTCTTTCCATTACTCATCTGTTTATTTCTCCTTTCTGATGTTTCTCCATTGTGACTCTTCAGCTGTTCATTGTTGGCCTATTGTAGAATTAAAAACTCACATTAGTAAAAAAAAATGCTCACAAAACATCTAATGTCACAGAGATTGATTGCATTGACATTTTATAGTCTTTCCAATTATACTTTCTTCATTGTTTGTCCTCAAGTATCCTATTCATCTTTGTAAGTACTTTCCTTCACTTCAAGCAAGCTTTTCATCAGTAGTGCTGGGGCCTTATTAAAGTCAGTCAGGAACATTACTTCTTCATTTAGATGTGTGTCCTAATAATTTTTTCCTTGCTTCTTGCTTATAGCATCGAGCAAAATGGGAAAGAAAAAAAGATTTTATTTACTACCTCATCACAAACTGACTTTATTAATTAAGCTTCAAATTATCTGTCTTAAGGCTAAAAATGTAGGTCAGGGATTGAGCACATGCCTATCATGCACAGGATAATGGTTCTATCCCTACTACTAATACTAATACTGCTACTAATAAGAATGATAAAATCAATCTATCATTGCTTTAATATTAGTTTATTTACATAATACTTTAACATATAGCACATTTATTTTCTAGTTTTTATTACATTTATCTCCTTTACAAGATTGTTTCTCTAAAGATGGAAATGAAATATATGTAATACATTGGAGCAGACCAATCATAGCTTGGATCTCTTACAAGTTGACTAAATAGTATGTTTGTCTCCTCTAATGAAAATAGAAAAATGGAGCAATAACCAAAGGGTATTTCGCACAAATTACTCTCATTATATAATTTTATACGAATGACGATCAACACCTTTTCTTGTAGCTTTGTTTTTTCAGAGAAATACAATTCATAGTAAAGACCTGATAAAATATTTTAACTGTAGAAGAATGAGGAAATGTTTTCTCTGAAAAAAAAAACTGTTTTTTTTTTTATATTCCAGGGAATCTGAGAGGTGAAATGAATATATTGGGTTATAGTTTAATATGTACATTATTGTTACTCCTATTTCTCATGTTAGGGTAGAATAAACTTTCTGAGAATTGAAGAATGTGTTTACTAAACCATATCTTTTCTCCTGGAAGTAAGAGGTAGAGAAACGATAATCCTGTTGTCTTACACTTACATTGCTGAACTTCTAAATTTATTACAGTGTTGATCAAGTCTATGTTTAATCTTTCTTAGAGGTGAGAACACTCCATAGGAAAGCATCCTTGCCTTTTACCAGTAATAATCATTTGCATACACTAATTATTCATTAATCTATGTCCTGTGGAGACAGGGTGAGGGATGCTGAATATTTTTATATTCTGAATTTCTAAAATGAATAAGTAAAATATGTTGATCTGATATATTGACAATTCATCATTTTACCAAGACTAAAACGTAGCTACCTCTCTTTTTGTCTCTTGCTAAATTTTCCATAAAGGTACAAACAAGTTTATATGTTATATAACTATGATATTCTAAACATTAATTCATAAAAGTATACTAATGATAGAAATTCCAGTGAACAGGCATGCTTTATTTATGCATATATTCTTTTTTTTATTAATTTTTTATTGAGAAAAAAAAAAACGTTTCCCCCTCCTCCCCGCCTCCCATTTCCCTCCCCCTCCTTCCACCCTTCTCCCCCTCCCCCCACTCCTCTCCCCCTCCCTCTCCAGTCCAAGGAGCAGTCAGGGTTCCCTGCCCTGTGGAAAGTCCAAGGTGCTCCCCCCTCCGTCCATGTCTAGGAAGGTGAACATCCAAACTGGCTAGGCTCCCACAAAGCCAGAACTTGAAGTAGGATCAAAACCCAGGGCCATTGTCCTTGGCTTCTCATCAGCCCCCATTGTTCGCCATGAACAGAGAGTCCGGTTTTATCCCATGCTTCTTCCGTCTCATTCCATCTGGCCTTGGTGAGCTCCCAATAGATCAGCCACACTGTCTCAGTGGTTGGGTGCACCCCTCGTGGTCCTGACTTCCTTGCTCATGTTCTCCTTCCTTCCGCTCCTCAATGGGAACTTGGGAGCTCAGTCCGGTGCTCCAGTGTGGGTCTCTATGATACAAACTGAATTCTAAATGCTAAATTCTTTTTAAAGTTAATTCCCCAAATAGGTATAATCCAAGAGATATTTCCTTGCATATGGGAACTATAGTTTTTAATGCATGAAAATATAGAAGGCAGTTTATTGCCCTGTCACATGTTGTATAGTTTTCATATCTCCAGTTCTCACAGTCCAAATAAAATTTGCACTTTGCAGTGTCCTTGCATAGAACCAGATTTTTTTTTATTCTATTCAATTTAATTTTTTACTAGAAGGAAGCTACATCCATGAAATCTCAACAATGTGGCTGCTTAAATAAGGCCTGAACAATGACAACAGTAGTTGATGTACTAGAGTTGATGGAGAAAATCTCCTGGAGAGAACCAGATTTTTTATAAATATGAATGTCTGTTTGTAGAATCAAATGTGTTTCTCTTCAATGTCAATGTCTCATTTTTCTAAATTTGAGTATATTTAAAGATGAAGAGGACTCAAAGAGGGTAATTGTTCTAGTCTTATATCCTTTACATCTAACAACTCACAGGATATACAGCCCAAACCAATTATCACAGATGTAAGTATGCTTCCAGACAATAACTTGTAATGATATCTTAGGTTTTAGAATAAAATTAGCAAACCTGAGGGGATGAAAGAATAAGAAAATCTTAGTTTGGATTTGTATAGATAAATAGTATCTTGAATCTATATTCTGTGATATGTCAAATTCACTAACTATTATGAAATTAACTTTATATGACATATTACTATCTCACTCCAAGGGCAATACCACCTTTATATAATCCCTCTAATCATATTTATTTTTGAGCTTATTTCACCCAAAACAAGTGTGAACTGGTTAGGAATGTGTAATCTAACATTGCCTCTATTTTAAGATAGTTTTGCATCTTATTCAGATCATGAATTCCTTAGAAGATAGCACTCCAGAACAAGTCACGTGCAGCCACATGATTGACAATTACAGATAACTAGTTAAGAGTTCTTTGAAATTTGCACGGGGAGATAGAATTTCAGAGTGGGCAGAAGTCACAGTAAGACTGAAGATCACTGGTCTTTCTATATTGTGAAGACAGAAGAAAGGCCATTATTATAACAGAGAGTGATGATTCATCAGACACCAACTCTACTGATACTTTCATCTTAAACTTCCTAACTACAAAACTGAGTTCTTTTATTTTTTTATGTATTACCCAATATGATGCAATTGATTATAACAATACCAACTGAGTATGATACCTTTATGAAAACCTTCTTTGTCTTTGAACTCAATTATCATGAGTGGAAATTCTCTTCAAACACAAAGTAGCATACAATAAGTCTAATGTTTTGGAAACCTCATCACACATGAGGATGGTAAACAACAATTGCCCAAGTTTGCCTTTAATTTGCTAAATATGGTTATCAAGATGGTTCAGTGTGTTACAGTTTTTGATGTTATGCCAGAGGACCTGAGTTCAATCCATAGGTCTCAAAGAGTGGCAATATAGAACTAGCTGGTGTACAGAAGTTGTCCTGTGACCTTAATATGCGTGCCCTGGCATGTGGGTGCGTACATAAAAATTAATGTGGGCTACACAGATTATTAGAAATGGGTTAGATTAATATGTAAGAGCTAGCCAATGAGAGGCTGGAACTAATGGGCCAGGCAGTGTTTAAAAGAATACAGTTTCCGTGTAATTATTTCGGGCATAAGCTAGCCGTGCGGGCGGCCGGGTTCGGGGGACGCAGCCTCGCCACTCCTTAGTACAACAGCAATGGCTTGGCTCCCTCATTGTAACTTCTTTATGGCTTCAAGTCCGCTGAAGGAGAAGACATCTTAGATAAGAAGTTAGAAGCTAGAAGAAGTTAGAAGTAGGACAGAAAAATTAAGATAGAAGCAGGAAAACAAAACAACTGGAACGAAGAGGCAGAGAATGAGAGATTCATTTCTCACCCGCAGTTTCCTAGCCTTCATTTGCTATAGTGTCCTCTCTGTACCTTGGGGGGGCATTGAGGCTTGGAATAAAATCATATGGTTTTATTTCCATTTATTTTACATCTCAGCCAAACCTGCAGTTCTCTTGTGAAATAAACACCTCATTTTGTCAGGCTCTTTATGTTTCATGAACTTATTCAATATCCCCAACTAAACATGTGCTTTATTCAGTGAGTTGCTTCATCATGTCTCCTTTTGATGATCCCTAACCACATGCTGTGAATTTGGGTACCAGCTGTGTGCTCTGCGTTAAGGAGTACTTTTAATACATGTGATGGTTCATCGGTGATTTCAACCTGAGGCAGTATAGAATCACCTAGACAGCACATATTTTGACTTTTCTGGGAGGGTGTTGTTACAAATGTTTAACTGAAGAAGGGAGAGGCAATTCAGATGTGGTTGGTGTCCTCTCATAAATAAAACCAATGGGAAAAGCAAGCTGAGTACTTGCATGTACTCCCCAGCATTCTTACTGAATATATAATGTAACTAGGCATCTTATACTGGTATCTCCTTGTCTTCTCTCACAAAATGGATGTTATTCCTTCAAGCTATGACTCAAAAGAAACTCTTGCTTGTTTAAACTATCTTTGTCATTTATGCTATCAGAGCAATGAAAAAATAACTAACACAATGCCAAAACAATTCACATGCACTGCTCCTTTTGTGCTTTTATTACTCTTTTAAAAGTCGACTGACCAACACTGTAACTAACCAGGCCCAGAACCACTGCTATGAGTTGGCCCACTGCAACTTCCACTCTCTCATCTGCTGGTCTCTCATCTGCTGGACCACTTGAAGGGACGAGCCCTTGCAAACCCAAAGCTGCAGCATCTCCAAGAGAGAAGGGAACAACATATATCCAAAAGGATTATCAGTGAGGGCCCAGCATCAATAGTTTAGCAGAAACCAGTTGCTTGAAACCAGATCAATGACTCTTTGCAATGAAAACTTGAAAGTAAAGATGTATGGATAAAATATTTTCTGTGTCACACTATAAATTCCATGACTAGAATGGTTTCTCTGTTTTTTTTCTTCTTGTTTTCTTTTAACTTTTATTTTATTTTATTTGGGGAGGGTTTGCAAGGGCAGAGGACAGATATGAAGGGATGGGGAAGTGAATGGAATATGGGATGCATGATGTGAAAGATGCAAACAATAAACAAGAAAGTTAAAAAAAGAGTCTCGTGCACCATTGGTTAACCTTGAAAGCTTTATGGAGCTCGTGCTTTTCTTTAATTTGTCATCAAACATTGTCTACTTCCTACTGAGCTTCTCCATGTGCTTTGGTGTCATGGCTTGCTTAGGAAAACACAATAGTTCTTATTTATCTTCTTCCTATGTTCTTGCAATTACATAATTCCCAAAGCTGAGTAGGGTTATAATAAAAGATTCAGTTTGATTTAAAGAGTAAAGTTACACATTTGGTGATAGCCTCCTTATTGTCAGAGTACTGAGGTGGTATAGTATATCACACAGCAAAGGTCAGAGAAAGCTAAATATGGAAGGCTAAATATCTACGCTCATTTATTTAAAAAGCCCAAGACATTCAATGTTTAAAGTCCAAAGAACAACTGGCCATACATAAAATTAAACACTTCCCAAAGGTATACCACTAATCACCATAATCATACTGTTTAACTCCATCTTACTATTTCACCATACAGATGAATTTAACACATAACACTAGCATTGTCTATATCAGATGTTTCAAATACAATGACAAGCATTCACTATTGCCTTATCTTTCCTGATGTAGCCTTGCAATTAGAGTGTCTAACAAAAGTCAAATGCTTCTTTGCACCCTGTATAGCTTTTAATACATTTATCTGCCTGTGTCATTTCATGAATGCTACACTTTTGCTCTAAGACATGTGTCATTAAATATTCTGTGAGGGAAGCACAACAGTAGATGACAGGATTTATTACTGACTAGCTGGTTGTGCTCCTTAAGCATCTCTTTGAGGATTCTGTGTTTGCCTGTGTCATTGCAACAGGATATTGGCTGAGGTATACTGAATATTTCTCCCATCTTAATAAAATCTTACACAAGTTTTTGTTCTTCTCGAGGGCCTGATATTCCTATGTGCCTCCCCATGAGCACACTGGAAAAAATTGTTTTGGTTCTGCGGTATAAAGTTCTGAAACCTGCAGTACAATCTTGGGTCTATAATTAATGATGTTGTTTTGATCCTCTAATCTTAAAAGACTATATCTTATATTGCGTTCTTATGAAATACCCTACTGTCTCTCACACAAAAATGGACACACACACATACACGAAATAAACCTCCAAACAAGTATATTAAAATTAAACATGATGAAACTCAAAGAACATTTAGAAAGTTGCAAGTTTATTATTTCTTTTGCTATGTTAACACACACACATATATATAAACAGTAATTAAATAACATTAAATATGTATTGTTCTTTGTGTATCAACTATTCTACATCAAATTATTACAAATATATGAAAAACATGAGAGCTTTATCAGTATCTAGCAGCTAACAATAATTATTTTTACATGTCCTTATCCAAGGTATTGCTGAAATTCTGGATAAATAATCCTTCTCATATCCTTGCTTCAGATTTTTCAGCACAGGTGAGTTTCTCACTTTGTGTCACTTATCTAGAATGACTCAACTTAATTTATCACTCAAGCCACAGAAAACCTGGCTAACAGGAACAAAGTTGAAGGTTTTATTCTTCCCACATGAATTAGAATTCAAATATAGGCAAGAGAGGCACTCAGCATTCTAGAGTACAAGGCTCTTTCATAATGAGGCACATTTGCCTTTGCTGTGTGGCTGTGTTCACAAGGTGGAAATTTGATTCATGGAAATATGTTTCAGGAATATGGAAAGAACTGTAGATCAATATTTTAAATGAAATGAATCCTACAAAGACAACTATTAACCAGTTTTTTTTTCCATAGGTGAGGAAGCTAGAATGAAATGATGTGAAGTTAAAAGCAGGGATATATAGAATTTTCATGGACAAAGTAAAAGAGAAGAATGAGAAAATAGAAAAAATATAGTTCAACCCAGAAAAATTCCCAGTACTGAGAAGAGAACTGGACATAAAGTCTCAACCTTAACTAAGAATATCACACACTTCATGCATTCTTTTAACTGATTATTCTTTTCCACACTGTAAAAAGGAAAGGGGAAAATGAAAGCATTTTATTCAATACTTGACATCTAATGTTTCTGTTTACACTATTTCTATCACAAATATCTACTAAGAATATATTTCGGAGCTTCCAACAATATGAGTGAATCTTAAGCTATAAACAATAGAGAATCGGCTTACTGTTTCAAATCATATTCATAAGAGGTGTACCTTACTCTTCTATGTGATATTCGGTTAAATTAACAAGATACTTATCTATTAAAGAAGGTATACAAACAATTAATTATCATACAAACACAAAATAAGTGAATCAAAATTCAGTTCAAATTTATAAGTAAAATTATCAAAGGCTAAAAGCTAATGGGATGAATGCACATTTTTTTTTCAAAAATTTCAGAACACAGTACAAACAATAATTTAAGATGAAGTTTTTTGTACATTTTTAAGGTGTTATGTTTAGTGTGTCTCCCATTAACTTAGAAACTTTCTTAATTTACAATTGATTCTATTGAAAATTTGCAAGATAAGGAAATCCAAAGAAATAAGATTTGTAGCATAAATGAAGTACAAGAGGTTAACATTGATTTTATCCTTATCTAAAGGAATTATCTAAACATGAATTATCAATAACATTATTATAAAAAACACTTAGTCAATTATGTGAAAAAATCAAGCTTAAAAAGATTTATAAAGGCAAAAAGTTTGTGTTAACATTGTAAAACTAACTCCATATTTATAAGATAAAAATGCTCAAAGTTCTTCAAAAGTTCATTTTGTTTTATTTTAAGATTACTTCATTAAAGGTGTGATCATTAAGATTTTATATTAAATGTTTTAAAAATGAAGTAATCTTTCTTTATTGTTTGTTTGGGTTTTGTTTTTTTTTTTAGACAGAGTTTCTCAGTGTAACAGCCCTAACTGTACTGAAACTAGCTCTGTAGACCACATTGGCCTTGAACTCACAGAGATCTGCTTGCCTCTGCCTCCCAAGTACTGGGTCTAAAGGCATGCATTACCACACCTTTAAAGAAGTAATCTTAAAATATCCTCATTGCTTGAATTTTAAAGTATTTTTATGGAGACCTTTAAATATTGAATTTTGAGTATACATAAAAATGCAATAGAATTATAATATGTTTCTATTGACTGCACACTATTTGTAAACATGATCTGAAAATCTTGTGTAAGGTAAAGGACACTGTCAATAGGATAAAGTGGTGGCAGCCTACAGAGTCAGAAAAGATCTTCACAAACTCCTCATCTGACAAAACGTTGATCTCCAAAATGTATAAAGAACTCTGGAAACTTTTTATGAAAAAAAAAAACCAAATAGATTAATTAAAAAGGTGTGTATAGCCCTAGAAAAAGAATTTCAGTAGAAAAATAAATCTCAAATAGCAGAGAAACACTTAGAGAAAGATTCAGCATTTTTAATCATAAAGGAAATGCAAATCAAATTTGCTGTAGGAACTCCTTCAGCAAATAGCTTTTAAGATACCAGCCCACTTTGGGCATGGTCTTATGAACTATAAATACAGACAAAATCATGCATGGGCCTATTGGCTGTTGGATTTGGGTCCTTTTCACAATGCATGCAGAGGACTGCTAGTCACTACTCTTTTGAGTTTACCTCCTAATAAATAAATTTTTATCATACTCCATTCAGGGCTATTGTGGGACTCTTGTGAATGCCAACAAATCGGCACCCTTGTTGCCAGAGTCCATGCCCTTGCTGGCCCCTGGCCAGACCTCCCCCATCTGTGGCCTTCTCCCACCCCATGTAGCTGAACTACCCCTCCACAGCTGAGCTAACCCTTTGGTCTGCAGCTGCTTACCACTTGGCTGGCTCACTGTATGGTGACTTGACAATTTCTCACCATCTGTGCCTACTTGGCTTTTTCCAACCTACTAAGTGGCTTGCAGCTGCCAGCAGGTTTTTTAACCAAAACTTCTCCATGCTTCTCTAGCTTTTGCCAAGCCTGCTCTGATCATTCCTAGCTCTGACTCCAGGATTAGGAGCAGCTTCAGCTTGCATTCTCAGTTCAGATCAACAAATGCCTGCAACCTCTCAGCCACAAAATATTCTTCCCAATTCAAACCACCATATGCAGATGTGCTCCTCTTAAGTAATTAGCTAGACTGGTTAGTAATGTGAACTCCCAGATTACTCCTGTACTGATCTAGAACCTGCCTTAAAAGTAAGAACTGTGCCACCTGCTGGCCAATAAAGAGTTTTACACCCACAACAGTTACCTGAAAATTATAATGGAGGCAGGCTAATTTGATTAATAAATAAATAGATAAATTTGGAAATTGTAAACCAACCCTAAGATAACTGCAGACAATTTCACCATCCATGATTTTCCAAACCTTTTTGTTTCTACTATGGATGAAACTCTGCAAGAGCTATATGAGCTACCTTGAACATATGTTTTTGTGATCATGGCAACTATTAGCTTTGTTCTTCACATTATATCTTTAAAGAAGTGGTTTGATGACAGAGTCAAGAATAAGAAACTTTTAGAAAGGATGCAGTCTCTGGCTGAAAGAAATCAACTATTGAAACTGATAACCTTAATTTGACAGGCAAAATCCAATCCATGCCATTGGACTCTGAAACCTTACAAATGTGTACTGAAAGATTATCTGAAAGAATTCATTCTATTGAAATTGACAATTAAAATATGTTAAAAAGTTATGATCTACTATCAGATAGAACAACCCTCCAGAAATGCAATCTACACGTCATCCAAATAATATCTAAAGATGACAAGGTACCATTAACAGAAAAAAAATGAAAACCTTGGAAGCACATATACAGAATGAGATTTAGGCTTTAAAAAGGCAGTGATAAAAAAATTTGAAATGATTGAGGAACTTGTCAGAATTGATAAGCAAGAATAGGTGGTAAAGACAAAAGATTTAGCATTATCAGCAGCTTTCATAGTCAGAGATGACTTATCTTATCCTGTTATTATCACTGAAAATTCAGGAAATACTCAATACCAAAATGGATACAAATAATGTAAATGGAAACCTATAGGTATAAAAGATTTAAAAGAAATTAAGCCAGCAGTACCATCTTATGGTAGATATCCATCTTTTGTTAGGGAGATAGTAAAAACATAGACTTAAAGCAATTAATCCACATGATTGGCTTCAATTAGTTTCAGCTAGAAGATGAGCTGCAGTTACAGTGGAAGTGTTATTAGAGAGAAAGGAGTCTAGATACCTTTAACTACAAGGTGTAGTCAAAGGATTTGAGGCTTCCCAAGATCAAATTAGTGGCGAGGACCATTAATGGTGATCTACAGAGTCAAGCTATTTACAATACACATCTTGTCCCCAAGCCATACAGCAGCCTTGAATGCTTGTGACATGGTTAAAGCACCAGCAAGAAGAATTGAATCATATGCTAAGGTCGTACAAGGCCAAAGAGAGCCCATTAGTGACTTTTTACAAAGATTGACTAAAGGTATAAAAACAGGGGCAACAGATTCAGAAGCTAGATGAGTATTTATTGAATCTCTGGCTTTTGAAAATACCAATTTAGAATGCAAAAAGATACTTAGGCCTTTAAAGGTCAGATAAGCACCAATGGATGAATGGATCTGGCACACAGTCAATGTTGAGTCATTTGACTATAATACTGAGGCTTGGGTATGAGAAGCAATTTCCAAAGGTATGAAGACACATCAAATCACTAACTATACTCAGAAATAACATTCTCACATTAACATTCCTACAGTCTCAGAAATAGAACATAAAACAACTTATATTTTTTGGGAGGACATTATAAAGTATGATTAAAAAAACAGTCATCAATGATTCAGTCTGTACAAGAAGAACAATACAACTAGCAAACCTTTAGAGGTACCAATAGCCCTACCATTAAAATGATAAACTAAGGAATCACTGTGGGTTAAACAGTGACCTTTAACAGAAGAGAAACTGCAGGCTCTATAATAGCTGGTACAGGAGCAACTAGATGCTCAACATATTGAAGCATCAAACAGCTCTTGAAATTTTCCTGTATTTGTTGTGAAAAAAGAAATCTAGAAAATGGACAATAGTGACAGATCTAAGAGCTCATAAGGTTATTCAACCAATGGTCCCTCTACAATCTGGAATTCCTTTGTCTTATCTATTGCCTCAATGATGGTGCCTTAACAGGTATTGACTTAAAATTTGTTTATTCACTAAACCTTTACAAGGAAAAGATAGAGAAAAATGTGTCTTCACAGTTGTCTTCTCAGTGTACTAAGACACTTAAATGGAGGGTCCTGCCATAGGGAATATTAAATAGCCCCATTATATTCCAATATTTTATAAGTCAACCATTGGAAATAATACTTAAGCATTTACCTAAATCTATACCTTACTATTACATGGATGACATTTTTCTATCTCATTTGAAAAAAAAATGAAAGTAGATAATTTAGAAAAAATGTTTAAATAATGAAAAATTTTGCCTAGTTGGAGATTACAAATTGCTCCTGAAAAAAATAGAGATGAGTCTATTAATTATCTAGGTTACAAAACAGGTTTACAGGAAATTAAAACACAAAAAGCACAAATTAGGGAGATAGATTTCAGACACTTACTGACTTTCAAAATTTGCTAGAAGACATTTCTGGGATAACACTGAATCTAATTATTCACTTAAAGAAAACCTTATATGGTGACAAAGACTTAAATACTCCCAGGAAATAAACAACTGAAGTTGAGAAAGAATTGACTTTGATTGAAAAGAAATTGCAGGAGGCACATGTGGATTGTGTGGATCCACATCTTAACCACACTCTGGTCATATTACTCTCCAAATATCTCCCTACAGAAATTTTAAGTCAGAGAAAAGATATTATCTTATAATTGGTAATTTTGCCACATAAGTCATGTAAAAAATTAATTCTTATGTGGAAAAGATCTCTGAATTATTTATAAAAGGAAAATTGAGACTTTGTCAATCAGCAGAAGTAGACCTACTAGAGATTTAGAATACTTTTGACTAAAGATGAAATTAAAAATAATTATGGAAAGACAATGAACTCTGGAAAAAAACTTGTGCTAAATTTTTCAGATAGATTAATAACAAGTATCCCCAAATTGATAGAATTAAACTTGTAAAGAGAGCTACTTGGATAGGATAACTATTGAAACATTTAGTATGAGTTTTTTTTTCTTTTTTCTTTTCTTTTTTGGCCTGATGTTTTTCATGCTGGTTGTAATTCTTATATTTATGTATGTTTTTATTCTTCTTTTCCCTGGACAATATTTGATATTTATTATTGTATATAGATTTGTATGATGCTTAAAATTCTCTTATTTAGACAAAATGGGGAGGTGCTCTGGGAACTCCTCTAGTGAATAGCCTATAAGATACCAGCCCACTTTGGGCATGGTCTCATATACTATAAATTCAGATAAAGCATATGCATAGGCCCTCTTTGCTGCTGTATTTGGTTCCAGTTCCCAGAGCACACAGAGGACTATGGATTGCTACTCTTTCTGTGAGTTCATACCCAGATAAATTAACCTTTGCTATACTCCATTCTTGAATATTGTGGAACCCTTTTTTTCACCAACACAAAATGACTCTAAGATTCCATTGTACGCCTGTCAGAAAGGCTAAGATAAAAAACATAGTTGTCAGCTTATGCTGCTGAGATGTGGAGCAAGGGGGCACTCCTCATTGCTGGTGGGAGTGCAAACTTCTACAGACACTTTGGAAATTAATATGTCTCTTTCGTAGAAACCCAGGAATCAATCTACCTCAATTCCTAGCAATACTACTCTTGAGCATTTACTTAGTGATACTCAATCATATCACAAGGATCTTTGGTCAACTATTTCCAACACAGTTTTACTTGAAATAGCCACAGCCTGGGAAGAATATAGATGCCTCTCAAAGAATGGGAAAAAATGTGGTACATTTACATAATAGAGTACCATTTAGCTGTTAAAAACAATGACATCATGAAATTTTAAGGCAAATGGATATGGCTAGAAAAAAGGCATCCTGGGTGAGGTAACCCAAACCCAGAAAGACAAACATGGTATTTATTCAATCATCACTGAATATTAGCTGTTAAGTATAGAATAACCATGCAACAATCCACAGACCCAGAGAATCTAGGTAATAAGGAAGGCCCAAGTGGGGGAGAGGTAGATACATGGGTCTCTCTAGGAAGGTAAATACAAGAGATCTCCTGGGCAGATTGGGGCTGGTGGTAATATAAACTTGAGGGATCATATTAGGGTATGAGTGGAGGGGTAAGAGTATTGAAAAAGAGGACAGGTAAAGGAGATCTTTTCAGTGTCACAGTTGCAAGGGAAACTCCTCTAATCTACAAGGAAGACCCCAGCTAAGACTCCTAGCAATAGTGGCCATCCCATGTGATCAGATTGTTGATTATCCCAATTGTCATTAGAGATTCTTCATTCAGTAGCTGATGGGAACAAATACAGAGAAACCCACAGGCAAACATTAGGCAGAATTTGATGAATTCTGATGAAGAAAGAATTGTAGGAGCCAGAGGAATCACCGACATCACAAAAATAATCACTAGAAACAATTAACGTGGCTTGTAAGATCTCACATTGTCTCAAGCAAATAACATGGGAACTTGCATGGAACTGACCAAGGCCCTCTACATATATATCATATGCCAGTTTGTGGAACTCCTAAGCAAGGGCTGTCACTACTGCTTTGGCTGTCTCTTGGAATCTATACTTCATTTTGCTTTGTCTTTCCCAGCCTAAATACAATGGGAAGACCTTACCCTTACAGAAAATTTGTATGCCATACTTTGCTGATATCCAAGGGAGGCCTACCCCCTTATGAACAGAAACAGTGAGGATAGATTGGGGGAAGTGAATGTAAGGGGAAAATGCAGAAATGGTGTAAAATAAATAAATGAATAAAATTAAAAAAATTCCAAGTAGTGCTTTTACTTTTTAGCATTTTGTAGAAGGAAGCAAAATGCCTTGTAATCTCTTATTATATCTAAATTTTACATTAGCTGAAGCACTCACATGCTAAGTCTATAACTCAATGTGTTTAGGTAAATGCAATCAAAGCACAATTGAGATGTTAAGATATCAATTAACCCCCATATTCTCTCTACATGTTTTCTGTTCAAGTCCCATCACAATAAGCAATATCAATTCTGGTTCTTTTATGCTGTATTATTTTTAGTTTATTGTCCTTTCTAAAACAAAGCAATTACAGAGCATGCACTCTCTTTGTTTGACTCTTTTCACTTAATGTAATTGTATGCGCCACAATCTATTCTATTTTAATGCTGTATAGTATCCCTGTCAACATTTAAATCATAAATTATTTATTTGATAAACAATTGCCACACTTTTAACTTTATTTCAGGGATGTGTTTACAATAGGCACAACTGCTACAAACAATTGAGTTAAAGAATTTTCACTCAGTTTCATCTGTTTCTCTATTTTCTATTGACTGTGCATGGGATAGGTCCCTGTTTTCAGCTTCAGAGATAGGCTTTGTAAAAATCAAACATGTATATAAGTTATCTGGTTGAAGTAGCATTCAATTCTTTCATAAATACCCAAGGATGGAATTACTAGATGAAAAAGTAACTTTAATTTTCCTCTAAGAAATTCTGGTATGCGATTCTGTAATGTTTTAACTGCATTATGCTATTACAAAAAGAATAGAAATTTAAGGTTTTCTTCCAAAATTTTCAACTCCATCAGCATCTTTTATTTCACCATTCTGGTTGAGATAGTAGGCAATATTTCTTTGGATCATTTCCTTCATGTCTCAGGATGTTGAATAGCTTTGGATTTACTTACAACCGTTCCTTTCTTTTCTCAAATGTTTTGTGTACTTTTGTTGTCTGTTCCATTTGAGTGTTTTTAAACAATTGATTTTTGTGAGTTCATTATAATTTTATGTGAGTCTGCTGAGATTGATAACGTAAGCAATGTCTCTGATTTTTTTTGGCTAGTATTTCACTGCTTTAGATGTTGTCCAGATAAGATGTCTTAAATATAATGAAACCAATTTAGTAGATTTTCTTTATTGAAAACAATTTAGGCATTTTTATTACAATGCTTACATAAAAAATACTTTTATGTATCCATTTTGTCAGTTCTATAAACTTTATAGTTCTTACATCTAGATTTATCTACATTATCTATTTTGAGTTAGTTTTACAGTTGTACCTAGATAGGTCTTACAATTTTATATTCTGTAACATAAACCCACTATAGAATGATATGAAAATTTGTATCAATAAATGATTAGTTATCTTTGTTGTATCATTTCTGTCTCATTAATCTATTATTATTCCTTTATACAGATAACACAAATTCATAGTTGTTATAGAAAGATAACTAGTATTGCAATTAAATTTATCAATTTCTTTCTATTGTTTTATATTTTATTTGTTTAGATAATTTGGGTCTTTTTGGTTTTATGTAAACATTATAAACTTATCTATATTTGTCAATAAAAAGAGATTCCCCTCTGTATGTTGTGAATATCATTGGTTAATAAAGGAACTGCTTGGGACTATAGCAGAGCTATAGGGGAACAGAGCTAGGTGGGAAAAAACTAAACAGAATGCTGAGAGAGAGGAAGTGGGGTCAGAAAGAAGCCATGTAGCCACACTGGAGCTGGTAACCCACAGCCACATGGCCATACAGAGTAATAGAAATGGGTTAAATTAATATGTAAGAGGTAGTCAATAAGAAGCTAGTGCTAATGGGCCAAGCAGTGATTAAATCAGTACCATTTCTGTGTGATTATTTCAGAGCTAAGTAGGTGGGAACCAACAAGGGGGCCCCCTCACCCAACAGGATTTATGTTCAGAATGTATGGAATCTGCAGACTAAATATTGATCTCTACCCTATAAAACTTTGAATATTTTAACTTGCTAACCTATTATATTTTAGTTCATTCTTTGAAATGCTTTCTTTTAATAATTTAAAGTGCCCCTGTAATGTCTTTGTTTGTGTTCTGCTTAATACATCACTAAATATTTTATTTATGATTTCATAAATATAGTATGTAATCACAACATCCAGAAACCAATGGAAGCAGAGGCAGAGATCCATGTTGGAACACTGGGCTGAACTCCCAAAGTCCAGTCAAAGACTGGGGGTAGTGAGAATATTAGCAAAAAGTTAATATCATTATGAAGATACCCATTGAAACAGTTTACCTGAACTAATGGGAGCCTAGCAACTTCAGCCCGATAAGAAAGAAACCACCATAGGACCAAACTAGGTTCTCTGAATGTAGGTGACAGTTGTATGGCTGGGGCAGATTATGAGGCCTCCAGCAGTGAAATAAGGATTTATTCCTACTGCTTGCACTAGCTTTCTGAAACCCATTCTCTTCCTGTTTTCCCCTTTCTCCTCAAACTGTAAATTCTTCATTTTTCTTCTCCAGTAACACTTTTTCATAGTATATTTACATAAAAGTGGTCACTAATAACCATGTGAAACAATGAATATTAGGCTGTTTTAAAATTTTCTTTACCAAAAATAGCAGTCAAAACTCTTCAATTTAGCCTCAAATAGATTCATAGGACAAGAGAGAAAGGAGGCCATATTTTTTGACAAAATATCCCAAGAATTGTTTCTGCTTCACTTGTTAGTATTCTGAAACATCTACTTGGCTTCCAAATTCCAAATAGTGTTCAGCACTCTTGTCTTTTTTGCTCCTAAAAGCATGAGCTTATAGAGAGATGCTTATACCATTGGACTGATTTGCTAGTCCAGAGTCCTAAAATACTTTATATTTCTCCAAAAACATCATGGGCAGTATTATCTCAAAAATAGCCAACTATCTGTACCCACTTTTCTCTTACTTTTCTGTTGCCAAGAGAAAACATGCTAACAAGGTAAACTTTTAAAATATAGCATTTAATTTTAGGGCTCAGTGTTCCAGAGAATTAGAGTCTATGGTCTTCAGAGTAGGAAGATTTCAGCAAACAGACAGGCATGACACTGGAGTAGAAACAGAGTTTATACCTGACCCACAAGCAGAAGACAAGGAGAGAAAGAGAGAGAGGGAGGGAGGGAGGGAGAGAGAGAGAGAGAGAGAGAGAGAGAGAGAGAGCAAGAGAGAGAGAGAGAGCTAACTGGAAATAGTGTGGGTTCTTATAAACTTCAATGACCACTTGAAATGATACACTTAATCCATTCCTTCCCACCCAGTATGGAATATTCTCATTCAAATGACCACAGCTAGTATTTATTCTCTAAACACACTGCAACACTGTTGAGTACAAATATTTATGACTCAGTGGCTGACATTGTAGATTACTTCATCATTTTATATTTAAGTCACCATTAAATATAGATATGTTATGTTTTTCTGTTTATCCCATTTTAACTTTTTTTTTTCAGTTAGAGAGATTTAAACATTTCTTTCTTGGTGAAATCATATTCGCTTCAGAAAATTTATAATAAACTTCCTGTTCAATTTCACAGTGCCTACAGCACATAGCATATATTTTTACTCATTTAAAATAAGGGAAGGTTCCATCCTCACTATTGTTTTATAATAAAAAATCTTTTAATACATTGCATGTTTGATAAAAGTTTCAAAACATAACTTCATTTCCTTTTTTTTATTTTATCTTATTCACATTTATTCATACTATTTGTTTGCTTCTAATTATTTGGATTTTAATTTCTGTGCATCTATGCACCTTTGTTTGAAATTTTCTCAGAATTTCCTGTATGATTAATGCTGCATTTGCTTTGTTTCTATATCTCTCCCTCACACTCCAACTTGTGTGCTCTCTGTATCTCTATTTAAATTCCTCATATGAGATTCTAAGTATTTGTTACTTTCATTTTAGGGTAAGTTATTTAGCAATTTTTAGTAGTTTTCATGAAGGGAAAGTCTAGAAAGAGCTACTATTGCAGTGTCAGATATAGATGAATTATCTAAACTCAGAAAATTGTACTTTTTCCATTCTGTAATCTGCAGGAGTGACAGTATTCTGTTTTTTTTCTTTCAACACCGAATCTGCCAATTTTATCTATGCTTTTTCATGTAGCTGTAAATGATTCTTCCTCATTGTTTGAAAACTACCATTACTTTTTAAAAATATTTTGCACAAAATGATGAACTTACATAGACATTTTTATCAAGTACTTCAGTGGATTTACTCCCATAGTTCTTCCTTTGCCCCCACATTTTCTTATGCTATTACTCATTCGTTTACTGAATAGCACCCTTCTAATTTCATATCCAACCTATCTGACTGTCAGTCTAATATCTATCATCTATTTATAAAAATCTATCTATCTATCTATCTATCTATCTATCTATCTATCTATCTATC
>JABTXL010006268.1:14409489-14477378 GCA_025134845.1 Neodon shergylaensis
ATCTATCTATCTATCTATCTATCTATCTATCTATCTATCTATCTATCTAACATCTACCTACCATTTATCTACACCTATATGTCATGTGTATTTGCATAAATATGTACATATATTTATTGGTTTTAAAATTTTTGTTTCTTATATATTGGTTTAATACCTAAGAAAAATTATATAATGCTAAAATTTTATGAAAACTTAAAATTCTCTTGAAACAAAAAATTTTTTTTCAATATTTATATCTATAAAATACAAGTCTTCCTGTATGGCAAAATGTTTTCAGTTGCATTGGAGGAGCTAATCATCACTATGAGGGGTGGTTTCAGGATGCTCGCATACGCAAATTGTGTCAAATATAGAAAAATGATACCTTTTATTTTCCATAATATTTATAACAGTTTTCGTAATATTTTTGTTGCAATAGTATTCTAAATTAAAAATGCAAATGAGAAGTCATAAAGCCCTATAAATTATTATTCTTTATCCTGGGAAAAACAGTGTGGATACCTACATAAATCTGACCATAATGAAGGGTATACTACAAATAAAGTTGTATAATCATAAAGAGTAAGAAATGAACTTGTTATTTCTGAGGCAGAATTCTTGAAATGTTTCAATGACTCTTTAAAGTAAATTTCTTTAGAGTAAGAATTTTATGAATAGTATACAAAATACTACTGGTATTTAATCTAATTAAGAACATTCATCACCAGTAACCTGATTCTTTTTCTTCTACTTGCCACTGCATAATGACATCTGATCAACATAAATGTTTGATCCGTAAAACACTTTCTTGCTTTAGTAACGCATACTATAATTGAGTCTGTGCAGAAGACTGTTTTCAGTTAATACTATAGTGTCACATAGAAATGTAATAAGATGCTTGTTCCAAGTTCAATTACTTAATTATGAAAGTAAAACAATTCAGAGCTAAATAATTTGCCACTTCTCTTCTCCTAGGCATCATAAACTGATATCCGGATTACTTCGGAAATGATTAGCATGACTCTCACCATCATGGTCTGCAGGCTGCCAGGTTATTGGATTCTTGAAACAGCTCATACCTATTCTTTAAAAATTCCCCATAGTGGAAGTGAGTGTACCAGTGCAACACAGCAATATCAGAAACACATGCTTTGGAAACATTAGAATGAAAATGTTATTGTCTTATTTTCTCCCCTTTTTCCAAATTGTTGTTGTGATGCTATAAATCCTTGAAAGTTATTTTCTTTGTTTTGTTTTAAATTGACCTTACTGGTTCATAAGGATTACACTTTATAGCATACATTTGAATAATGTTTCGGAAGGCTAATACTATTATTTTTGTCGAAGGAAGTTTTCAGAACTTGCTGTTGTCAGTCACTTCATGGAACAATGCTATTCAAGAATTGCATTTAAAATAACTTGATCTTTTTCAGCCGAGAGCAGTGTGATTCTTTTCTAATGAATTACTAATACATTATAAGAAATAATTAACTGATGAATATTTTAATAGTAAAATAATTAGATGTTTAACAATTTTCTGAAATTAGATTTGTTCAGTCACATTAGGTCATTTAAAACAGTTTTAGCTTATCTAATTCAATGGACCATGTTTAAGTAATTATTCTGAAAATAATTGCCTTGCATGTTTGTTTACTTATTTGTTGTACTAGTCTACCCATAAACAGAGATTGTTCTACACAACATTTTATGACATTTGAGTAAATGTCCTATCAAAATGTCCTATCTTGATAAGAAAAAAAATATGGTGTTCTCTTTTAGTAGTGTCATAAGATAAAATTTAAAAAATAATGTTTCCTATTGATATCTTTTACTTTTTTTTATAAGCCAAGATGTTAGAAATGTTCTCATCTATATATGCATGGATGAAATATATTAATAAAGGATTGGATATATTTTTAAAAACACAATTCTTAGTAGAATCAAGACATGGACTGGATCCATGGAGCCCATTTTCATGTACTTGCAGTTTCTGAAAAAGCATCATGAATCTCTGCTTTGTGTGACCATCTAGAATTTGGCAAATATGACAAGTCATTTATAAGATTGTATTTAGAGACTTAATTGTTTCTTGTTTTCCCTCTCTCTGTGTGTCTATATGTCTGCCTCAGTCTCTTTATCTATCTGTCTCTATCTCTCTGTCTCCCCCACACACATACAGACCCCTCCCCACACACACACTATTGCTCACTCTGAAGAAATTAACCATAAGCAGCTAACAGGAGGATTCAATCAGCTCTTAGCCACAGAACAAAAACCTCCTTCAGCAGTCATGAGAGTCAGCTGAGAGACAGG
The DNA here is from genome assembly GCA_025134845.1 of Neodon shergylaensis. NCBI lineage: Eukaryota > Metazoa > Chordata > Mammalia > Rodentia > Cricetidae > Neodon > Neodon shergylaensis. The sequence goes on from JABTXL010006268.1 coordinate 14,411,785, forward strand.
TTCTCTAGCCATGGTTGAGATGACTGCAGCCAGATAGCAAATTAACTTCAATTTCATAAATTTCCTTGAAGCAGAACACCAGACAAAATGACTCTTCAATACTTGACCCTCAGAGAACCTATGAGATATTAAATATCTGTTGCTTTAAGTTACTAAGTTATAAGTTACTAACAATGATACATAACTAATACAGTAGGAAAAAGGTGAAAGATTATATTAACAATATATTATATTAAGTGAGACTCAGTAAATATTAACTATATCTACCAGGTCATGGTCTAGAAAATTATGGCTTTATTTATTTAATACAGTTTTAAACATAGGAATATGACTGATTCCATAGGATCTTACATTCAAGGAAAATTCTGGAATATAAATATTTACAGATGCAATTAACAAAATTGTTACAAAAACATAATGGTAAAAATGTGAATGATATTTAAATGTTTAGGATGACATAGGGGTTCATATTTGCATGTAGCTTCCAACAATGGAGATTTTCACCATGGTCTCAATCTACTGTTGTGAAAGCATTTGTTCTTGTTCATTTTTATTTCATAGCAACTTATATAGACATTGAAGCAATATGAATATTAGGCTAACCCAACTCTATTCTACTCAGGTAACTTGTAGTGCCACTTAAAGTTACAATTATTCACAAAGAATTTAGCGTATTATCAAAATATCTGGAGTAAAAGGCTAATACTATATAGATATTTCGATTTCAGTTGTCAGTTATGGATATGTAGAAAAAGCTCATATTAATATTGAAAATAGCAATTTTTTAATTTTAATATAAGAATACTTGTAACAGTTCATCCATCTTTTTCTATTGGTAACAACTTATATAGGAATAAGTGATGTTGTTGGGGCTGCTGCTGGGAGTCTGTCTCCTTTGGCAGTGGCTATTTGGTAACCCGTTGACTCGCCCTCCTCTCTTTATGTATCCTTTCCAGCCTGGCTATATTCTATTAAGCCAATGGCCAACAGCACCTTCTTTATTAACCAATGGCAATAAAATATATTCACAGCATACAGAGAGGTATCCCGCATCACCTCTCCTTTTCTGTCTAAAGAAGAAAGAAGATTTTTACATAGTAAAATTGCATACAATAAAACAGGTATCAAGCAAGAATTAGAGTTACAATATTTACATCTACTTTATCTTTTATCATAACTGCATGAGAAAAACTATAATTTTCTTTTCTTCAACTCAATCAAAGGCTCCAGTAGGATATAATATTACCTAAGCAAACAGGAGGTGTATTGCAAGCAACTTCCAAAACTCTAGATTTGACAGAGACACCTCACTACCTAGACAGTCACCCAAAGTTATTCTTTAATGTTTCGGCACCCATCTTCAGCCTATAGGCCCATAGTACCTTGCAGACTTTTCCATGATGTAGGAAATTTCAAAGACAGTTCTGCCTATATTGACAGTTTGTCAGTCACTTTCTTCTCTGTCCTGTAGAATGTCTGGCAGACTCTTTCATGAAGCAGGAACCCCGAATGATGGTCTCAATTTTAGGCAAGTTCAGCAGTCATTTTTCTGTGAATCCTACATGTCCAGTTCATGCAGCATAACATCAAGCACTCCAGGAAAAAGCAGCTTCTTTCTCAAATGACTAACAAACTACATATGAAGCGTCTTTGATGGCTATCATCCTCTTGAAGTAGATTGGTGCTTCCAGGAGCAGATGTGACTCATGTCATGAAAAGTCCTAAGTTCTCAAAACATTTTAAATGTCACATTCTGTAGGTCTTTGAAAGGCTTGGTGATTATCTATCCAACTGAAAAATATATCTGTATTTCTAGAAAATGTAACTAACATAACAGCAAGCTTGGCTATTATATATGATTATCTATTAATGTATATTTCTTAATTATGGGTTAAAATTTTAAAGTAGCTATACAAACACAATACCTTAATCAAGAGCAAACTGACCTTAAATTTATATCAGTAGACCAAGATCCACACCATTGCCAAGTATTCATCTCTATAGTATATCTCCCTTTAAATGTCAGCAAACATTTATAAACAACGCTTGGGCATTTGGGTGTAGTTCTCTCTAAACTGCTTTCTTCTTTTTGTTGGTAAAGTAATTTTGGGGGTTTATGGAGACCTTTCAGAGGGTTTTATTCCCTTGAACCATATTAGTCTGGAAGTAACTCACAGATTCTCTTCCTCTGTGGAAAGAAAAGCAGAACCTTTTTTCCAAGGCAAGATATCTTTAGATCCAAATTTTGAAATCAAGATACATTTAATGTATATATGTTGGTTTATCTTAGCAGCCCCCAGAATCAAATATCTCTCTGTAGTCAAAAATTCAAAGGAAACACAATAATATACATAGTCCAAACTCTGCATATTTTTCATCTTACATGGCTTATTTTTCTTTATTCCTTTAATCTATGACTGTTTATACTGTCTCTTTAAAGACTTTGTCTTATTTTTTTATATTCTTTTTCTTCTCTCTCTCAAGCCTACATACATATTTTAGACACACTGTGAACTGTTCAGAGGTTTATTTCTGTCTAAATCTATCTTTATTGCATATCTGTAATCATTTTATGACAAGGTGGGATTTCAAATGGCAAGCAGTGTAGTTGCAGTAGCCCTGAATGCTGGCTCTGCCTCTCTCAGACTTTCAATATGGGGCAGGTACCTTACTTCCAGCTCTGAGACCACTGGGTGGGAACCTCGCTTACCACCTCAACGCTGGGTATCACAGTGTGACATATAAAACCTTTTTATTTGAGTAAAAGCTAAATCTGACATGAAACACACTGTGCAGCCTGACAATATCTCTGTATATGGTGGTGGGAATCTGCCATTCTCTCCTGCATGTGCACTCCTAGCAAACCCAATCCCACTGCCTTCCCAGACAGGGGCCACCGAGAAACAGGCATGGTTTCAGCTACTTTGCTCTCAACCCTGAGTGGGCACATGAACATCTGGACCCGAAGTGGGTGGTGGGCATCAGCTCCAAATATTTCAGACTATGTTGGATGCCAATCTGTAGTCAGAATCTGCTCCTATGTTCCCTGCTGCTCAGACACAAAATAATTACACAAAACTTTACTAATTAAAACACTGCTTGGCCAATAGCTTAAGTGTATTGCTAGCTAGCTATTAATTCTTAACCCATTTCCATTATTTTATACTTTACCAAGAGGCTTGTGGTTTACTGATAAAGTTCCCAAGCATCTGTCTCCTGCATTGGCTACATGGCATCTCGCTAATTCTGCCTCTTCTCTCTATATATCATTTCCAGCCTGGATATATTCTGTTTTTCCATTGGCTTAAAACAGCTTCTTTATATAACCAATAAAACATATTCCTAGCATACAGAGGGGAATGAATTATCACCATAATAGATAAGAATAGATAGACAAATAGACAGGCAGACAGATTGATAGGTGATAGATGACAGATATATAGAAAGATAGATAATGTACTTTTATGGTTCTACAGAGGAACAAAACTGATATTATGATTAAATATTGTTAAAAGGGATTCATTAGATTGTGTTGCACAATAAGGACTGTGAGTATTGGCATGCAGGAGATGTGAAAAATCTGGTAACAGCTTGGTGCTGGAACAAATTCCTTGGTAGACTCAGCTTGACTCAAGACCTGGAAGATTTCTGGGCTTTAGTTGACATTAAAATCAGAGAAATCTAGGTTCTTATATCAGAAAAGGATCGTGGTGGACTCAATAGCAGTGTTACCATGGCTATAGTTGGTAGGAAGTAGTGAAGGCATGCAGGCACATAAGCTATGCCACTTTTCTCAAAATTATTTATGTCTAGGCTACATCTGGAAGGTGTTGTCTTCTATATGCAATGGACTTCTCCTATTGCTAATCATTTATTGCACTCACAGATTCAGAGGAATACCACTTAGTTAACTCCAGATTGAATTGACAGTTTAGGTTAAATGTGAGAGCTGTCAAAGAAAAAAAATCACTTCTCTCCAAACTTTTATTAAACTATTGAGTTTGTTGGGATTGCTTTGGGGAGAACAGCACAAAAATAGTTTCATAACTACAATGTCTCGTTCCCACATGGTGATGGTCTCATGGAAGTTTCATCATCGTGACCCGTATATTTCCATTTCTTTTATACTCTGGCAACCCCCCACACCTTCAGACTACGTGCAGTTTACTCGTGGGCTGAAATAGTGGGTTGAATACTGTGAATGTACAGTGACCCTCCCTCCTCTCCTCTTCTTCTAGAGAGTGATAACAGTCTCATTATTGTTACTGTACTTCTAGCTAGTACTGTACTTCTACTTAATGAATTCCACTGTGTTCCAAAGTTATCTCTACTCCTTGATGATGGTGAAATGGTTCAACTTGTGTGTTAAGAAAAAAGTTATAATGTAACAATATCTTCTCACATTATATTGTAGCAGAATATTGTTCAGCAATGAAGAACCACCATCAGTACATTATTTGTACAAATTCTAAAGGTAATTTGATTACTTTATTTTCCCATAATGTCTTTTATCTAATCTAGTATCCCATTTGGCAGATCCCACATTATATTTACCAGAAAAGTATCTTTAGACCTTTTTGACTATGACAATTTATTATACTTTTCCTCTTCTATTACCAGAGGACTTATAAAAGATGCTGATCAAATGGTTTAATACAATGAGTAGGCTGGTAATTTTGATGCACTTCTTGATACATTTGAAATCACAAAAGTATGCAATATTTAGAAATTACACAATAGTGTGCCTTTAATCTGAGCACTCAGGAGGCAGAGGCAGGAGGATCTCTGTGAATTTGAGGCCAGCCTGGTCTACAAGAGCAAGTTCCAGGACAGGCTCCAAAGCCACAGAGAAACCCTGTCTCGAAATGCCAAAAAAGAAAAAAAAGAAATTGCACAATAAACATTCCAAATGTTAAATAATAGAAACATTTTTATATTCATTTAGTCTCATATTAAACCACTCAAAACTATTATTTATTTATTTATTTATTTATTTATTTATTTATTTATTTATTTTTACCAAGTTCTGTTTTCTAAAGAATAGAACCTTATTTATCTCCATGTGCACAGCTATGAGCATATTGTTATATCCATGCTAACATTTAATCTAAGACTGTTCATTTTAATGCTATGGGTTTGCTAGTAATTGGTAGGATGAAGGCATCATTAACTAGTGCATTAGGACACTCTGATTCACTCTTTTAAATTTCAGGCTTACAAGACCATTACATTCTTAATGACCCTAACCAATGGAGGCAGAGTTCCTCTCAAAGGAGAACTTGAAGTAGAGTTGTTTTCTGTGATTTATACATTAACTGTAGGCAGTTAACTACAAAGTGCCAATTATTAGTCCAGGAAAACAGCAGATATCAATTTTGTTTTGACTATCATTCCGGAGGAAAATCCAACCTAATTTATTACATGAATCCATACAAGAATGATCTCCATCTTAAAAATTTTCAACATTTCAAAATATCAATGCTATTATAAGGATAGGATCGAAATATTAAATTTTCAAAATATCTCCAAGTCAGAATATTTAAAGCGGCTTATTCATTGCATGCAACAATCACAGTGCCTCTGCTCCTCAGTCACTGCAAAGCTTTAGTTTTCAAATAAAAACTGAATTTCATAATTTTGCCTTTCAGAAACTTGATTTTGGTTGCTCTCAAATGTGAAGAAATATATTTTTTTTTTACTCATGGGATGTGTTTATATTAAAACTTTCCCAAGAAAATATATGTGCAAAAGAATTGTGCTCTGTGAGTTGTCATTTAGAATTAAAGATCAGAGAACTTTAAATTTCTATATGTTTTTTGTTCAGTTGCTTTGGTTTATTTGTTGTTTCTCTGTTTTATTTTATAACATCTTTCCACATTGCTTTTCTGTTTGCCCAGAATGGTTCTTATTACTCTATTTTATGAGAAAGACTTAAAAGCTGCGTTTCCAGAAATCTTGACAGAGAATATTCTTTCTCCCTTTCATGTTGCTTTACTTATTACAAACCAGGAACAAATCATTATAAACACTCTCCGTAAAATCTAAAGGAAGACAAAACTTAATTGTCTTCTATTGCTTAATTCCTAGTAATTTTGTTTATTGGCACTACATATAAACTACTTCTAAATACCTTCCTTTAGAAAGTTCAAAATATCTTTGTCTTTAAAGTATAAAGAATACCAAAAAGTACTCATCAACATTGATAAACCTTTAATTCCAAGATTGCTAATATCCTCTTAAACTAATATTTTGCTTCTTAAGGCTAAAGTGAGGTATATCTGGATCAACAAGGAGCTACATAAAGCTGTAAGAATTGTAATACTCTTAAGATATTATAAACATTCTTTTTATATTCCTTAGTTTAAAATAGGGTACCCTCTAAATCAGACTGTTCTCCAACTCTCTATAGTTGAGGCTGACTTTAGACTTCTGAACTTCTTAACCTTCCAGTCCAAGTGCTGGGATTATAGGCATGAGCCACCATGTTTAGATCCATTTTTCTTAACTTAGATAAGGCTATACCTTATTCTACTTTTATGCTTTGTCTTGGTATTCAAAATTTTATTACTGTTCTCTTTGTTGTGTTTGTTTGGTGAACTTTTTTGTTCACAAAATACGTGAACTTCACATCCTGCTCAAAAGAGCAGAGGTGTTGCATTTCCCTTTTTCCATAGGAAGTCTCAGTTTTTGGAATAAACTTTTCCATAATTTATCACTATGCATGTGTGTCATGAATATATCTGATTATTCATGCTGTGAGAAAGAGATACCTAAAATAATAAGGGTGGTCATGTCTCTGTTCAGGTTGCTTACTTGATCATGATGAACTTCACATAGCCTCATCATTCATCCGGATCTTCACTCTGCTCTCACGTTCCAACTTCTCATGAAGGCTGCCATTTCTGTCACAATGATCTCTGAAAGAATCTGAATTTCCACCATCATTGTTTTTTGACTCATGTCTCCTATTTCCTATGTAAATTAAAGTTTCATCCCATTCATTATTCTGTAACTAAGTGAGCGCCTTTCAGGTATCATGAGTTCACCTCATATTTGAATACCAATGACTGTGCAACTTACTCATGAATTATTTTGAAGTCTCAGAGTTGTATATTTACAAAATCATTTACTTTCGGTGTTTTTCTTCAGAAAAGAATTGTAGATTTAACATAAAACTAGTTTGCATAAAGGCATATGAACACATATATACATATTTTTATCCTCGCTCTAATGAAAGCTTACTTGCTTGATGTGGGAGTGTCATATCAATCTGTTGATTTCATTGGTTAAGTAATAAAGGAACTGCTTGGCCCTCATAGGTTAAAACGTAGGTGGGAGGAGTAAACAGAATAGAATGCTGGGAGGAAGAGGAAGTGAGCTCAGACTCGACAGCTCTGCGCTCTGGAGCAGAGACGCCATGCAGCTCTCTCCAGGGCAGACATGCAGCCAGCCACCAGATCAGACGTGCTGAATCTTTCCCGGTAAGACTGGTGCTACAGTTTATTAGAGATGGGTTGATCGGGATATCAGAATTAGCCAGTAAGGGCTAAAGCTAATGGGCCAAGCAGTGCTTAAAAGAATACAATTTGTGTGTTGTTATTTCAGGGCATAAGCTAGCCAGGCAGCCGGGGTGCTGGGGACGCAGCGGCCACTCTTATTACAACACTTGCTCTTTAAAATTTTTCATTGTTTGAAACATTTTTACCAAATTTCTCAATAGATTTAATATAAGCAATATTTGAAATAGTATTTCAAAAGTTTGTATTATGAAATAAATTGAGAAATATAAGTCCAGCATAGTATTAAAATCTTAAAAATTCTGCCATCTAGATTATATCCAGAGAGGAAAAATAAAATGCACACAAAAATAACACATCATCAGCTCTAAGGGAATGGTAAGTAACTTTACTTTACATGGAATATGCTATTACAACTAAAAATACTGATGCAAATGAAATCATTAGCATACAATTGAAAAATGCATGTTTGATTGCCTTACCTTTTAAATTGATTTAATAAATTGTGAAAGTATAGGATACAAATCTAATAAAGGGTATAGTAAAGAAATGAAGTAACTCAAGAGGACACACATATTCAAGAAATAAGATATCCGCTTGCAAACTTATGAATAAAAATGCTAAAAATGCTTCCTATAAATGTATATATTTCTATCTGTATTAGATAGAATGAGATGAAAATATTTTAATTGTAACTTTATAAATTTTACTTTTATTCTTTGACATGCTGATATCCAATCAGACCTGCCTCATTCACTTAAGATGCTTTATTTATTCCATTGTGTATTTCTGGCTTCTTTGTAAAAGGAAAAATCAGGTTAACAAGTTTATGTGGATTTACCTCTGACTCTTCAGTTTGATTTCATTGATCAACTCTATGTTTTATTTTGTTACTACTATGTAGTTCTTATTACTATAGCTTTGTAGTATAGCTTAAAATCAGGTATGGTGATAACTGTAGATCTATCAACCTGTACAAAACTCAAGTCCAAGTGGATCTAAGACCTCAAAATAAACCCAGAAACATTGAACCTGATAGAGAAAGTAGGGAATGGCCTTGAACACATTGGCACAGGACACAAGATCCTGAATAGAACACGAATCACACAGGCACTAGGATCAACAACTAAATTCCCATCCATCTCCATTCCTCAGGAAACTGAAAAGTTTCTGTAAGGCAAAGGAAACTGTCAATAAGACCAAACAGTAGCCTATAGAATGGGAAAATATTTTCAATAACATCATATCTGAGAGATAGCTGATTTCTAAATTATATCAAGAAATCAAGAAACTAGACATCAACAAACCAAATAATCCAATTTAAAAAATGGGGTACAGACCTAAACAGAGAATTTTCACCAGAAGTATCTCAAATGACAAAAAAAAAAAAATACTTAAAGAAAAGTTCAACAAACTTAGCCATCAGGGAAATGCAAATCAAAATGACTTTGTGATTCCATTTTGCACCTGTCAGAATGGCTAAGATTAAAATCACAATAAAAAGTTTATGCTGGCAAGGATGTAAAGCAATGGGAATACACTTCTATTGTTGGTGGGACTGCAAACTTGTACAGCTGCTGATGGTTTGGTGGTTTTTCAGAAAATTTGGCACTTATACCTCCTCTTAATCCAGCTATATTACTCCTGGGCATATACCCAAAGGATGTTCAACTATACCACAAACTTGCTGAACTATGTTCATAGAAACTTTATTTGTGGTACTGAAAACAACCCAGATGCCCTTCAACTGAAGATTGGATAAAGAAAATATGGGACACATACACAATGGAGTGTTACTCATCTGTTAAAAACAGTGGCATGAAATTTGCTGGCAAATGGATGGAACTAGAAAGTATCATCCTGAGTGAAGTTATCCAGACATTGAAAGACTAACAAAGTATGTACACAGTTATAAATGGACATTAACTGTTAAGTAAAGAATAATCATACTACCATCCACAGACCCAGAGAGTCTGACAAACAAGGAGGCCTCAAATGCAGATGCCTAGATCTTCTTGGGAAGATGAAATAGAATAGATTTTGAAAGTGGAGTGGGGGCAGGTGGAATAGGAACAGGAGTTATCACATGGGAGTGGGAGAGAGGGCAAGAGTGAGAATACTGGGAGAGACTATTGGAATTGGTGGAGAGGGAGTTAGGGGGCGATGTAGAAATCTAGTTGGTGGAAACTCCCTGGAATCTATGAGAGTAACTCTGTGAAAAGCTTCTAATAATGGGGGATATTTAGCCATAACTGACTCTTTTCTATATCCAGGCAAGCTCCTAACAATGGAAGGAGGACATCAGTTTGTCCTCAACATCTTCAACCTACAAGGTATCCTACCTGCAAGACATGCTGTGGCAATGGTGGCACAGAAATTGTGTGAGCGGACAGATCATGGGTGTCCAAATTTGAGGTCTACACCTCAGGAGAGATCCCAAGCATGACATTGCATGAATGATCAGAAACCAGAGTCACAGGCAGGACAGGTCAGAAACCTAGGATAGACTCGAACATGTCTAGAAAAAAAAGTGAAATCAATTAAATGGTTTCTAATTAAATTCTGCTATATTCATAGATGGGTGCCTAGCCCAATTGTCATTAGATGTGTTTCATCACACAACTGATAGCAGCAGACTCAAAGACCTTCCATCAAACACTAGGATGAACTAGTGGAACAATGTAGGAGAGGAGGAGAAAAGATTGTAGGAGACAGAGAGGTCAAGGATACCACAGTGATCTACTCACAGAATCAACTAATCAGAGCTCATAGGGGCTCACATAGACTGAAGTGACAATTATGCGTCCTGTCTGAACTTGGTCCTCTGAATATATTCTATGGTTGTGGAGCTTGATGTTCTTGGGGGACTCCTAACAGTAGTAGTGGGGGTGTCTCCGATGCTTATCTGCACTTGAGACCCTTTTTCTCCTACTGGATTGTCTGGTCTAACTTTGATATGAAGGCTTGTTCAGGGCCCATTATTATTGTGTCTTGCTAGGTAACGTTTGGTGGATATCTCTGAAACACCTGCTTTGTTTTTATTTTGTTTTGTCTTTAAACAGAGGAGGAGTGGATCTGGGAGAGTGGAGTCAGGGGTTGCAGTGTAGCGGACAGAGGGAAATCTGTGGTTAGGATGCAATCTATGAGAGAACTACAAGAGTTTTTTTTTTTTAAACAATCAAACTAAAATCGATTTTGCAAAATCAAAACTTATTTTCTAAATAAATTCGGTGATGCAAAGTAGTTGCAAGTCTATTTAAACAGTTGCTACGTAAAGTAAACTTCAAAACTCAGCAGAGAGAAAACGTTGCATAATGTACAGTTCTGTTGTTGCTATTGAGTAGGGAGATAGACGATGTATTTTCAATGAAATTTAAAAGGTGGTTTGAAGCAGAGCCCAGGCATTTCTAGTGATTCTGGACTCTAACCATGGAGACACATTATCTGTTGTAAAAAGTAGAACAATGCAGTGATTTGAACAAAGCTGAATCTGCGCCCACTCCATATCCAGCCGCAGGATGACAGAGGCACTGTCTCATCCGTTGTTATGTCAGAGCAACCTTCTCTGGCATTTGTCTTCACACGTTTTTCCTTGGTGTACTCCCTAGTCAGTAATTAATTTTTTACCCTGTGTTTTAATATTTTATGTTCGAAGGGAAATCACACAAAGCATATTTTCCTTTTCTCTAATTATGTCAGGAATAAATTCTTGAATATTTAAAAGCTAGAATAGTCTATGCAATATTTCCCAAAAGTCCTAAGAAAGATGCATTTCTTTTTTACATTTCATAATTTTTTTAAGCTATGTAATAAGATTAGATATCCTGGAGTCTTACACTTACTTGATAAATCAGTTACCCATAGTGGTCAGGCACGAGTCTGCCTGATTTTCTGTAACAGGAGAAAAGATCAAAGTAATATGACCCATGTTTGAAATATTTTTCTGCATGCCACCTTGTATATTACCACTACCATTCTTAACTTCAGAGTTTGGGGATAGTGTCTTCATATACCACAAAGAAATATATTATATGGCTGCAAGTAATGACTGCTAATGCCCTAGTGGTAATACTGAAACCATAGATATGTAGTTATAGGAAATGAAATGTCAATACATGAGTTATTTTTTAATAGATCATACTTAGTATGCTAACAAGAATACCTTCTTAGTATGAAACAAGAGTACCAGCAAGATCTTTGTGACTCCATGGTAATTTAATTCAAGAAAAATCTATGACACAGATGAAATTATAATACATAATAATGAACATAGAATCATGAATAATTTCTCTAGTTTTCTTCATCATTGTTGCTTGTATGTAAATTTAAGTCACATATATACAAAACATAACAGGTATTTGAGTCCTTTCATTTCTGTGAATGTGTGTATTTTTATGGACAAGAACACACTTGCTATTGTGCATGTGTACATATGTATGTGTATAGAAAATATAAACATATATTAACTTCGCTCTATATTTGTTGCTAAAATACTTGTATGTAAGTTATTCTTTGGAGTGTGTATATGATATTAATATACACATTGGAAATCTGACTAAGCCAGGAGGGACTTAGCTAAGCAGTCGAAAAAAATAAACTGAGTAAAAAAGGCAGATTCAGGAAGAATACACTTGTTGTTGATGGTGACCCTTGAGTTTGTAATTCAGTTTTCTATATTCATATATAGACTCATTTTAATTTTAAAGTAGAATATATAACAGAGGCATATACTCATCTATTTGTATATACATATATATTTGTGCTAAATTTTCAATTTCTGTTTTCTTCTGAAAACTAAATTAATTGAAATTCTGGTGCAAACAGTAATTTGAGAGAAACAGATATTTGAAACAGTCATTTACTTTGGTTTTGGGATTTCTAGAATTAGCTCTCTATGCTGATTAAGTTTAAAGATTCTAATAACACCATTCCCCAATGGTAAAGAGAACACCGAAGTCCACAGAGCAGCTTAGCAGTAGAGTTATATAAGATTTTCCTTTTGATGCTTCAAATTAGCCACTTACAGGAAGCAAGGAGCTGTGTGACACCATATATAATTTCAAGTATTTTTGGAATACAAACGAACATAAAGATGTTGGTTATCTCTTCTTAATGTTGTTGGACAAAGTGATGAAAGAAAAGAGTGAGTTTATTGATTGAAATTACTATCTTAAGTGCTATATAAATGACCTGAAGGCATTTAAGAATGACCCGAAGAAGCCCCATATTTCCTGTAGCACAAGCAATTAATCAAAATCAAGCATTGTTTTTTTTTTTGTAAAAATGGTGGAATTACAATGTAATTTGAGTTCCCAGACTTATAGAGTATCTATTATTAAAATAGAGTTGCTTAGTGAGAATGAAATGAGTTAGCCTAATGTAAAATGTAAACATGTATGAATATCCTGATGAAATTAGGAAAAATAAACTTCTGAATCTTAATGACTCAGCCAGTTAAAAAGGTTCCCAAAATGTCTTTGGAAATGATCCACCCAAATGTAAGTGGACTTCCACAATAGTAGTCCACCAGAGAAGTGCTCCTATTGCCTGCAAATGAAGAGAATAACCTTATACTGCATCAGATATAATAGTGACCTCCTATAAAACACACCCCATGATACAAGTGTGGAGTTCACCCTCTCTTTTTTGAATTTATGAGTGCTGGGAACTGGGATTATAGAGTAAGAATTGGCATGAAGTGTTTTTTTCTGAGCAATCTTGTCCTTTTGATTTTCTTTTAGTGTTAGAAATAAACTAAGTCCAATCATACCTCTAAAAGTAAAATATAAAACATGACCTCTGGCTTCTTGATGTGTTGTATTAGTTCTTTTCTCTTGGAGCCATATCACACAGTAGAGGTATAGCCAATGAATTGTGAAAACTAACTGCAAAGACAGTAATTCTATTCTGGTGTAATGGGGTTTATACCACCACAATGGAGAATACAACAACTGCTATAATCTGACATTGCTAGAGTTATAACCTTGGCTACCGGATTAAAATTTTTCTGGAAATTAGATAAATATGAAATTCCCATTGCCATTAGCTAGGTCTGAGATGCCATAAGCCCTTATTTTGGGACTTTGCCCGGCTTGATCTTTAGTAGGTTTGTGCAAGTCGTCTTATACATGTTAGTTCATGTGTGCAGACACCCTGCCATGGCCTGAAAACAAACATTACTTTAAGCAGAAACCCACTCCCTTTGGATCCCCGAATTTTCCACTTACCTGTACCAGGAAGCCATGTGCTCATTATGCTAAAAAAAATAATGTAACTAAACATATAAATGCTTTTTTAAATAGACAATAAACTACTATAAGCAGTTTCCTTTTGTTGGCAAAGCTAGCAATTCTATCGTCTGGTGCTTTATAGAAATTTTAAGTATCTGGTTTTGTGTAACAATTTAGGTGGACTTACTCATCTCTCCCTTGACCTAGTTTTCATGTTTATGTATTACACTGATGATATTTTGTATATTGGACCATAAAGTAAAAATCAAAAGTTACTTAATTTCTATGATATTTCCATATCACAAAATGGGAAATGATATTGACAACTTAAAAAATTAGAAACTCTCTACCCAGTGAAAACTGCTTTGAGGAGTGGGGTATGCCACAGGTCCTTTCTGAGACTAAAAATAAATTGTGGCAACCGACTTCTCCCTTTTCCAGCTAAATGGCATACCATCTATGATGACTGAATTTGGCAGACAATGTAGAAATCATTACGTCTGAAACATGGGACAAATGGCCGACAGGCCTATTAACACAACAAAAAGGGCTCTGACTGACAATTTCTCCCAGTATCGTTCAGCCCCTAATGTTATAGGATATCCTATAACATGTATTTCTTGTACTCTATTCTGAACTCTCCAGCCTAGGAACTGGGCTGACCTTCCCAGGTACTCTTTCTTATATAATCCAGCCATTTTGTCCACCCTGGTAGCTTTTTGCCTTTTGGTCTCTTGTCCTGTTGGTCAGTGTTCCTGGTTCCTCTCTCTCTGTCTCTCCTCACTGGTTTCATCACATGGCCTGGCTCAGTCACTGGTCATCTTTACTCTGGACCCTTCCAAATGCCTGTCACCATGCTCTCCCTCACATCTGCAGTAAACCTACTCCACCATACTTACGAACAGTCATATCCTCCTTTTATTTCTTTTTTTTTTCATTCACCTCATAGCCTCATTTGAATGTATTGATCTTGACCATGGAGAGTTGAAATACCAATGGCAAATAGGGAAGCTTCTTGTCACCTGTGGCAAATTTCCACAGATAGATGATTGTACAGTCCTTTAGAATTTTTAAGCAAGACTTTACCATTATCTACAGAGAAGCACTCTCCTCCTGAGAAAGATATCTTAGTATGCTGTAGGATGCCGCAGGTCTTTACTTGAAACTAAATGATTAATTGTAGACTATTAACTTACTATGACACATGAGCAGCCCATCATAAATTAGTGTTCTCTGACCCCTGGAATCATTAACTTGGATAATCATGTTATCATTTTATCACTATATCGAAGTCTCCTTTATCAAGCCAACAAAGTAAAAGTCATCTAAAATGTTGACATAATGCCTCAAAGTCCATTCTACTCTTTATTTCTCTATGCCTGAGTCTGTGGTCTTATGGAGAGTCGCTTGCAATCAAAAATAAAATAAGCTTCAGTTTGCACACGGTTTTGCAACATGTATGATTTACATGTATTTCAGAAAAATGAACAGCAACAAAACTAGGTATCCTGTCACAGACTCTAATAAATGACCATGGTGAGAAATCTTTCCCTGACAAGTGTTCATCAATGTGTTGGTAGATAACCTTGTGTGTGAAAAAATCAACAAAACTGAAATTATCATCAGCTCATAGATATATCCATGCAAACACAGTTAAAAGAATTTTTAAGGCAAATTTTTTAATAAGTTGAGTCAGGGCCATCCTAGTCACCCAGGTATGTCTAACACCGGAAGGCTATTGATGCTTTAGTTCAGCCTGTCTAACTATGACTCATGCCAATGGAAAACTTTGGCACTGTCCTGTGGTTTCTGGCTTTGAAGGTGGCTTAGTTTATATGGATTTGTATATATTCAGATAATTTCAAAATAAATCTTGGGAGATAATTTCTTATGCAGAGACAATGCCTTTTAAGAGCAATACAAGGAACTGAGAGAAAAGTCAAAGGAAAAACAAAAAGATGTCGTGGATAAGGATGAGCTGCCACTGGAAGATTTAGATAGCTGGCCACTGAAAGAGTTGTACACTTATGATGTAGAACTCAGAGTATTCATGCTGCAGCTGACCTGAATGTTTCCCTCTTGAGATCTAGCTTCAATGGCTCTAGAAAATAGTATACAAGCTAGCAAGCAAAGGAAGCAGTTAAACAATTTTATCCATTTGAGACATCTACAAGCCATAATTACCAGCACTGCAAGATATCTATAAGGATTCACTAAGGTAACCAACAGCAATCTAACTGGATGTAATGTTCACTCAGAAGAAATCATTATTGATAATGAAACTCTTACCAGTTTCCCAAAGGCTAGCAAGGTCATGAACATTAGAAAGGAATATCCAACTTTGCTAGATGAGCATAATTTGTAGATAAATTATAAATTTTAGCCTTATACACACGGGTAGGTGCTGAAGTTTATAAAAAAGCTTCCCTTTACAGCAAATGGAGACAATTACAGAAAACCACAAATAGACCCAATTCATTGATCAACACATCTTGGGGAGCCCAGTGTTCAAGAATGTATCTATATCACAGCACCTGCATCTCTGCCTCAGAGAAGAAAAAAAAAAGATAGGTGCAGTAATAGTCTAAGAGCCAAAATACAGGAGTCATACAGTCATATAGTCTGTCTTATAAATAACTGAATAAACAAGATTGGTCAAACAACAGTATCGATAGAGCTGTTAATTGAGAATGAGGAAAGTGCCCTGGAGTCCCACTGATAGACTAAGAACTGTAAGCATCTGTTGACCTTTGGGAAAAGGAGAGTGAGACTTTTCCCAGGGATGAGTCATTTCATCAGTTGTCAAATGCAAAGTGGCTATTCTTGAAACTACATACACACAAACAAAAATGAGCTCAGCAGGTAATATTTCCATATATTTGTTCATCCACATATGCCTATTTCTATATCTGTCTTTATACCTGTTTACCTATAAAGTTATATATCTCTTTAAGTAGCGATAATATCTAAGTAAGAGGCTATTAACTTGAGAGTGGGGGCATGGGAGAGGTTCAAAAAAGGTCAGCGGGAGTTGTTAGAGGAAGAAAATAGATTGTGGAAGGGGATGGATTTCTATTTCAGTTAAAATATCATAAATCAGGACTCTATATGGGTTTAAATCAGGAAATTCCCAGGGACTGCTACCTAGGATCTTCGGAATACACCCTCTGACTGTATATTTAGCCACAATGACGTATTTTGTGGTTTTCTGTTTTCCAAAGTGGAATCGCTCCTTGTTTACATATTTTCTCCGTTTGAATGTCTATATGTGACTTTTGCTTTTCCTACCATCTTATATTGCAAGCACGTAAGGTGTATCTTTGACCTCTTTGGGGCCCACATCTGAGAGTGTGCTCTGAACACCAGAGTTTACTTTGGATTTGGTCTTTGGAGCAACACTAAAATAGTAAGAGATTGGCCTAGATATAAATATATGTTCTTAGAGAGGGAAGTAAGTCTTTGGGAAGGTAGAGTTTAAATACTATAGTTTGATTTGGAATGTCCCTTACATGCTATGTGTTAAAAGTTGCTAATATTTACCTTGGCACCATGAGAGGTGGTAGAAATTTTAATAGACAAGGAACAATGAGAGTCATCATGTCTCTAGGAAGTGTGCTCATAAGGGAGAGTGGGAATCAAGCTCATTTCTCCTGTCTGTTTCATACCCTGTCCATGGAATAAATCATTGCTGTGATTCCCCACAATCACATATTTCCTCATCACAAGCCCCAAGGTAACTGGGTCAGTCAACCATGAATTGAATTTTCTAAAGCTGTGAGCCAAATAAATTTTGTCTCATATAAGCTGATTATAACAGGTATTTGAATTAGTAAAAGAAATTCAGAAATTTGATCTGAAGTAGTTCATAAAAGTCAATATGTTAATTGTCAAAAGTCCAAATTGGCACTATTGGAAAAGAGTGGAAGTGATAAAATGGAGTAAATAAAGCTAGAAGTTGAATGTACTCAGATGATATTACATCACTGCTTATTTTTCCTTCTCTGTGGTTCATGGCTGTGTAAGGTGAACATCTTGTATATATGTTTCCCACAATGATGTAATTTCTTACCACAGTACCCACAAATACTAAAGCCAAACAACCTTTGACTGAAAGTGTTAACACTAAAGAAAACCAAACATTTCCTCTTAATAGGCTATTTCAGTGGTTTGGTTTTATACTAGAAATTTCAAATTTAATCTTAAAATTTTAGGCCTATTATTTGATATTTTAATTTTATATATTTAAGTATAGCTCAGGTTCTTATACATATAATTTCCTTTCAAAATACTTATTTGCTGGAGACCTAACATTCTACTTTCATTGCTTTAAAACTCCAAGCAAGAGACCATCCTTAACAAGATACTGTACTTGTCCTTCCCAGAATCCATTCCCCTTAGGGAAGTAACTTATTAAACCATTGCCATATAACTTCATAATTCTGCCTGATTTTCTGAACTTCTCTTTTCCTCTTCTTCTCTCTTTTTTTCCCAAAGATGCTTTCCACAATACATTGAATTTCCCCAATATCTGGTACTTCCTTATTCTTTTAATAGCCTCTCTCCCCAATAAGTCATTTCTTGTCCTCCTGGTGTCTCAACGCTATGCTCTCCTTAAATGAAATGGCTTTTTGCCTTCTCACTACCATTACCCTCCAGGCAACTGTTCAGGTCCTGTGGGCAGTTCTGGATAATATTCTTTTAATTTCTAATAAATTTGTCTTAAGGCCTCAACACTTTGCATATTAAAGTATTGCTGTGTACATGTCTATAATAGTCTTATCATAAGTATTCCAAAATGTGAATATTGCCAAAAGTTACATAAAGCAACAGCAAGTGTTTTCTGTTACCAGGGCCATATAGTTTTATTATCAATATTTACTTCAATCATATTAGCATCCAAAATACTAAATGATATAAACACACACACACACAAAGTCGTAGACATTATGATTGTCCTTTAATAAACCATACTCGCAAAAACATCAATAGAATTGGATTTGCTGAGAGCAGCAGTTTTCAATTCACCATTGACCATTTAAGTGTTAAACTTGAATATTTTCCTTGACATAGAAAAATATATTCAATCTTTTAGGATAAAGGAGTTAGTGTTTGAAATTTTTTACAATGCATCCTGTTATTAAAAAACTCCCCCAGTATGAGTGTTGGTCTGTAAGTGATCTACCACTGAGTTCTATCTGTAACCTCGCAAAATGTATAGTGCCTGAAGTAAACATATCTATTTTAGAGTTTAATGTGCTGACAGTGTTGCCAGATTCCTAGAGCGGGTGAAACTGGAGGACAAATTCAGGCAGAAATTTTCTCATAATGCCCTAGGATTATCCATGTAAAGATGGAAATGCCTGAACTTCCAAATATTTGTGAGAGACGGCAGATTATAGGATAAGTAAATTGTTTCTGGCACCTAGAATGTTTACCTCTCTAGCTGAGACAAACATTGTGGTTGAAATGCTTTCCCAGCAGTTAGGTGGAAACTTCATGGAGAGCTCTAGCAGCTGGTGCAGTGGATGATTACATTCAGCTGGAAGAACCTGAAAACTTGTTCCTCTCTGGCTTAAATGATCACAGTCTCCTTTTCCTTCAAATCATTTTAAGGATAAGATTAAATTAATGACTTGAGACTCAGGGCTGATGTTTTGCAATTTTTTAAGCTTTCTCAATAGTTTCCTACTATTCAGATTTCTTGCATTTCTATTTTATTTAGGAAGTATGAACATCAGGGAGAAAGAAGATTCTTCTATTATTAATACAAACAGTTTACCTGATTTCTCTGCTATTAGCTTTGTGCTACATGTCCATAAAGAGAACATGGGCGGAAATGTGTCCATAAAGCTTTGTGCACGAGTCCAGCATAGATTTTGGTGCAACTGACCAGTTATTGATGATATACTTCACTTCATGTGCAATGTGTAATTTTCTTTCCACAAAAAGCTTCATCCACTAATCTGGTTATACGGGAAGACCAGTTTAGGCACCCTCTCCACTATTTCTGGGAATCTTAGCTGGAGTCATCCTTGTTGATTTCTTGGAACTTCCCAGCAAGATTTCTCCCTAACCCTATAATGGGTCCCTCTGTTCACCTGGTAGAAAGCTGTTCTCCAGAATATATAAAGAACTCAAGAAACAAAATCAAATTACCAGAAAACTCAAACTCTACAGGATCCATCATTATGTTCTGTTTTCCATGTTGGGCACCAGACATGCCAGTGATACACAGACAAATGCAGGAAAAATAAATCATCTGTGTACAGTGATATTTTGTTTGGGTTCTAAGAAATAAAACTTGCCTGAAGATGAGAGTACAGAGCTAAGCCACCTAGGCCAAACACACCCCGTTAGTCCCAGGACTCAGGAGACAAAGCCAGGAATTTCTATTAGATCAAGGCCACCCTGGGCTTAGTTAGCTCAAGAATCAGTGTCAAAAAGAAACAGAGCCATGTGATGTTGGTCTTCACCTTTAATCCCAGCACTAGGGAAATGGAGACAGGAGTGATATGGCTGGGCAGAGCGGGGAATAAAAGGTGGAAGGAAAGAGGAGCTCATTGCATTTAGAGGATATAATCTGAACTGCAGACTGAAGCAGTCAGTTAGATAATATAGGTGAACTATCTCTCTAGTGGCTGACCGCACTGTTTCTCTGATCTCTCCGCTTTCACCCTCTAATATAAGTTTATTATTTTTTCTCGTTTTTTTTTTTTTTGAGACAGTATTCCTCTGTAGCTTTGGAGACTTTCCTGAAACTAACTCTTGTAGACAAGGCTGACCTTGAACTCATAGAGATCTACCTGTCTCTGCCTCCCAAGTGCTGGGATTGCTTGGTCGACTTTTATTTCTAAGACTAATTAGAATTTGTGCTACAAGAGACCACTGGCAGTGGGATGAGGACTTATTCTGGTTGCATGTATTTACTTTTCAGAGCCCATTATCTATGGTGGGATACTTTGTTCATCTTTGATATGGGGGAAGGGCTTGGTTTTGCATCAGCTTGGTATGTCAGACATTGTTGACTCCCCAAGGGAGGCTTTACCCTCTCTGGGCAGTAGACGGAGTGGGATGGGATAGAATGGGACAAAAAGAGGACAGAAGGGGTTACTGGAGTTAGTATGTAAAATGAAAAAAAAAGTAAGGAAAGAAAAAAGCTTTATCTAGGTAGATTTATAACTCCTTCTTTACTTCATTGTAATCTTTCACCTTCTTCTTCTTTAGAATACTGGTTTAGTTAATATCTTCAATTTTGCATTGAATAGTTAGAGATAAATTACCACCATGGAGAACTGTATATGACAAAATCTTAAGCATTTGTTACAAAATACTTTTCAAAATTTATGACTAAAACTTAAGTAAATTGTTACCTATAAAAATTCAGACTAATCAGAAAGAGACCGCAATCCTCTGTTGACAGAGGTTTCTGTCCTGCCCGGTCCCACAGCCATTCAGTCCTAAAGGAACACACAGAAGTCTACAATAATTATAAACTGGTGCTTCTATTAGCTCAGGTGTTTTATTAATTCTTATATCTTACATCTTAACCCATAATTCTTATCCTTGTTAGTCATGTGTCTTGGTACCTTTATCAGTGTAGCATTCTCACTTTGCCTCCTCTGTATCTGGGTGATGATTCCAGACAGCATCTTTCCTCTTCCTAGAATTCTCTTGTTCTCATTGCTTCACCTCTACTTCCTGCCTGGTCACCTCGCCTACACTTCCTTCCTGGCTACTGGCCCAGCAGCGTTTCATTAAAATACAAGTGATAGGGTACAAACCATTGTCTCACAGCAATCCTCATTGTAATATATAATAAAATACAAGTTAATGATACACAAGATCAAAAAAAAATGTTCATTTAGAGAGAGAAACACAATATAATCAAGTAAAGGATTTTACATGATATACAATATAGTTATTATAATATTTTATCTATTGAATTTTACATTTTCATACTTAGAATTCTGAATCCGTAATTTCTAGTCTTCAGGCCAAAATATAGATCAGTGATATGGTGGTAATCCAGCACTTTAAAAACACAGGTACCCCAAAACTAAATGAACACAAATCAATAGAAAACTCCAACAAACCAAGTCAGAGAAGATTAAAAAAAAAAAAACATAGACCTAATCAAGCCGAATCTACCTAGAATGTAAGAAGCCAAAACAATAAAGAATTTGTGACCTATGCAATTAGATACAAACAGCAAGGAATGAAATTGACAGATTTCTTTAAGTACAAGGGCTGTGTACTTTTTGTGAGAAATGGAAAAGAACAAAATAGAACAAAAAAACTTGGGTAAGTAGAAAAAAGTGGGTTGTATGTAGTATTTCAGTTGCTTTTAAGAATTTTCTTGCCATTAATTTAAAATTATAAAACCATAGCAATTGTCTTCCACCTTTTAGTTTGAATATTTCAAATATAAAGCAATTTAAGATATACTGAATTCATCTATGGCATTTTATCACTTTAGGGCTGCAGGCAATGACTTACATATGAAGTAAAATAAGCACTCTATCACTGGGTTGAAGTCCATGTCTTTCTTATTTTCTTGAGACAATGTTATCCACCAGTCATCTCATTTATATCTGATCTTTATACTTCATTTATTCACAGGATATGCTATTCTGTCAGATGTATGTATGGAGAATGCATAAGAACAACTTCACATTCATGACAAAAGATATTCTTTTTCTCCATGTTCTTTCCTTGTCTGTTAATTACTATCTCCCTTATGTCCAGTATCTTTTAGCTCACTCTTTCATGACTTGTTCAAAATAATTTCTCACATCCAAATTTTGTTACATAGTATTCGTACACATTAGTGTATTTAAGAGAACATAATATGCACCAAAATCTTATATTTTTCATAGTATATTTAGAATATATATACACACACACACACATATATATATATATATATATATATATATATATATATTATGTTCTTGCATATTTTCTAAGGTATGGTTTTGTTTGAAGTAATTTATCATCTGGGTTTGATTTTTTATTTGCATTTATTTTGCCTCTCTATAATTCTTGTCAACTCATTTAAAATAATTTTGCCTTTAATTTTTTACTTCAGTATATTAACACTTCTACAAAATAAGCAGTTATCTTAAAAATCTAGAAGAAGTTTAATTTAGACTAGTGAGATTTGTTGCAGATAACATCTTCTCTCCAATGTGTACTACTATCCTCCTATTAAAAGATTTGGTGGCTGAAGGGGTGTACACTTGTATGGGAGTAGTCCTCAGTTGTATTTCATTGATCAATGTGTTTTATTCTAATGGTATTATCACACTATTTTATTATTACAGGTATTGAAAACTTGGATGGTGATACCCCAGACAGATTTTATTACTTAAAATTGTTTGGCTATCTTGGAAATTTTATATCCATAAATGAAATTTTAGATTAGTTCTCCAATTCATGTAAAGAATTTATTGGGCCTTTTAGTGTAGTTACAGTGTATAAATTAATTGCTCTTACTAAATGTCCATCTTCAAAATATTGTTAATACTAATCCATGCCCATAGAACTTTGCATCTTCTCTTGTCCTCTTTTTATATTTTGCACACTGTTGATTATTGTGCATTAATTTTGGATATTGCCACTTTTTTTAATCAACAAATAAGTTTTCTTGAATAGCCTTTAGGTCCTCTATGTATAGAACTAACATTTGAAGTATGCATTTTTTACTTTTAACTTTTATATTGACAGGATTTTATCATTTGATGCTTGAGTCTTGTGCTAGGTACTTGCATGTAGAAAAATGAATGTGGATGCTTCATTTTCATAGTGCATAGATGTCAACTCTAAATGCATCAAGGATGTTAACTTTAGATTCTGAAACTGATAGTGGATAATGTAAGAAACGTGTTTTAATTCATTGGCATGTAAAAAGGACTTCCTGTAGACAATCTTGATAGATCAGGTATTAAGACCAACAATTATTAAATGGTACTCATGAATCTAAAATGCTTTTGTAAAACAAAGGGCATCATCATTCAAGGGAAAGTAACCTACAGGAGTAGAAAAATACTACTTTTACATCTAACAAAACATTAGTATTATATGCAAATAACTCAGAAAATTAAAGAGAAAATGACAATTTTTTAACATGTATCCAAATGACAAGTTCTCAAAAACTAAAATGCCAATGGCTGAAAAATATTTTATTTTATTTTAAAGTCTCACCATTCCAA
This sequence comes from Neodon shergylaensis, assembly GCA_025134845.1. NCBI lineage: Eukaryota > Metazoa > Chordata > Mammalia > Rodentia > Cricetidae > Neodon > Neodon shergylaensis. The sequence goes on from JABTXL010006268.1 coordinate 14,435,743, forward strand.
GGTATCAGGGAAATGTAATTTAAAAATATTTAAAGCAACAATGAATAAATGGACCTCCTAAAACTGAGAAGCTTCTGTAAAGCAGAGGACACTGTCCTTAAGACAAAAAGGCAACCTACTGAATGGGAGAAGATCTTCACCAAGCCCACATCAGACAAAGGTCTGATCTCTAAAATATATAAAGAACTCAAGAAACTAGACATTAAAATTCTAAATAACCCAATTAAAAATGGGGTACTGAACTGAACAGAGAATTCAGAACAGAAGAAGTCCAAATAGCTAAACTTTACATTTTTTGAAATCATGTTGAAACATCCCTCAGAAGTTCCATTTTTTATAGTCAACATGATATTCTTTAATAATAGTTTTTTCCTTGGAAAAAAATATTTCAGTTCTTGCCCTAATCCTATATTTTTCACACTCTCAGTGGTACAATGCACATGTCCTATGGATTCTGTGGCCAATTTTAAAAGGAGTGACTAGATGATGGTATTATGTTACATGAAACCAATATGTCCTCATCAAAACTGTGCGTGTTTTCATTTTGTTTGCGTGTGCTCTTTATAGAACTACTACTTTATAGAACTAAAGCCTTCAAGACCAAAATACCCATGTCAGGCACACTTCATAGCCCCATTGTATTGTGAGCTGAGAGAGACATAGTCATCTGAGCAAATATTTGATTAGGGGACTAAAATTTCCTTTGATTCATCAAGGGTATATAAGTGGTCCAATTTTATTTTTGCAACTTACATGGAAAGTTTGATTCCTGTTAATGTTGTCCTGCTGATATGAATTTGACTTTTAGATTACATTGTTATGAGGCATTATTTAGAAAGGATAGTGTTCTCTTAAACTTTCTTGTGTAAAACATTGGTTTTCTGTCTGTACCTTGCATAGGGATCTCTTTATTATATCTATTGAGTCACATCCAAGAAATATGGACTTATAAATGACCTGTTTTAGAGTAAAAGGGGTAATACTCCATAAATCTAGTAAGAAGAATTGGCACTATAAAGAACTCTTGGTGTCTTAAATCATACCAGGGAAACAAGAAAAAGCATAAGGCATGGCTTAGCAGTCATTCCTCACAAAATAGTCAGCATAGAGCAAGTAGAAGGATGGTAGCACCTCCAAACTTATCAACTGATAGCTAGTGTTTGTTTCGAGGACAGACAGAGAAATTTGATTGTTCCTGGATCTTCAGTTTAGATGGGTCCTATGCTATTGACAATGTCTACAAGATTTTTTTTTGCTAATGGGCCCGTTTCTCATATCAATATGTCAATGCAATTTACTGCATCTTCAATCTCCACCATGGCATCTGTAATAAAGGCTACTTTCCAGTGGCTGATTTTGCTTTCTTCCCTTAGCAATTCAGAATGTATATTCATTTCTAGATATCTTCTGAAACTTCTTAACCTTAACTGTAGCCTCATTAACTTGTATTCTTTCTGTAACCACAAAAATGTATGTATATATATATATATATTTGCTTTGTACCTTGTTATGTGAAATGAGAATTATTACTAGCAATCAATAATGGACTAAAAAAAAACCTGCTTTTGTCTCTATCAGGATTACCAATGTAGATAAGATTATCTGGCAAACTGCTGCCTTCAAAACTGCTGTCCATGGGAATTTACTGTTTTTCAATAAATTATGACACTGTGAAAAGACAAAAATGTGTGCATCTGTGCTTTTGGCACAGCATATCCATGGATGCTTTTAAGTTAAAATTTTACCTTACAAAGTCTATGTGCTTAATTCTACTGGTTTTATCTTCATTAACCTCATATCCTATAATTGTAATCTCCTTCCTACACCAAGTTTACACATTTTTCCTATTCATTATACTAAGGCAGTCCTCAAACCTTCATATATTCACCACCTACATGTTCGGTTGTCAGTTTCGAAGACTGCGGGTCTTATCTTTCCTGGCCTCTACTCTCAAGTTAGATTACACTGTTTTTTTAAGGAGAGATGGGTAATGCAGGCAGGACTGCCTAAGGCTGCTGTCATTTTCTTTCCCTGAAAAAAAAATGACACCATCTAAACTCTTAAAGAATTCAAGAACTTTTATTCTTCCCTTCTGTACATTTTCAATCAAATAAATATATTTAGAATCTCAAAATACAACCCTCTGAAACTTCTAACAGCCAAAGACAGGATTAGATATATAATAAAAATCTCATTCCAAATTCTAACTTAGACAAGTATTAATTACAATGCTATAGGAAAGTCAATTAACACTTATTTATAAGACTTGGTTTTCTCATATGTAACATAGAATAAGTATTTATGACTTTAAAATTTGTTGTGAGGCTTAAGATAAATTTGGATCAAGCATTTAACTTCAGATTTTAGAAATGTCTTTTCCCAGAAATTATGATATGGTCACTGTGTGTGTATATAAAACATTGTGACAAAGACCTAATAATTAGCAGAATTTCAGAGACAATGTGCTGTCACAAATAAGCATTCCTTTCTCAATGATTACTCAATTACATGCTCTTTTTCTACAAGAACCATTGGTTCAGACAATATTATATATTAGGGAAGATAAATTCATATGAATCTAAAGAAAATGAATTTTGCTCTATTATAGAAATTACTGTAACATTTTCCTATATAACCTATGTAAACCCATTGTCTAATATAAGCAAAACCAATCTCACATTAATGAAGAGACACTGGCTATTTACCTTAAGTAATTTGTGCAATTTGTTTCATTCTTTTCTTATTTTATTCAATTTTGTGCATTGGGTTTTTTCATGGCTGTCAGGTCCTCTGGAACTGGAATTACAGGAAATTGTGAGCTGCCATGTGGGTCCTAAGAAGTCAACCTGGGTGGTCTGGATGAGCAGTCAATACTCTTAACCACTGAGCCATCTCTCCAATTCCTAATTTTATTATATAAGCAGATCAATAGCTGAATAATATTATTATACTAGTCTTTCAGATAAAAAAATGAAGTACAGACACATTAAAGTATTTATGCAAAATCACAAATTGTAAATTATCAGCAGGGAATTAAACATTAGTGCCTGACCCCTGTAACCTATCTATAAACTAAGTACCTTCTCTCAGGTGTAATGCACCCACCAACCAACTTAATTGTGAAGGCTGTCTTCTGTTAACAGTGAACTAAGGCATAGTTTTTATACAACTTTCTTAGGATCTCCTAGGGCAGTGGTTCTCAACCTTCTAATGCTGCAGTCCTTTAACAGAGTTCATTATGTTGTGGTGATCCCAAACCATAAACTTTTTCTTGTTGTAACTTCATTAAGTTTTTCTTATTGTTATAAATCATAATGCAAATATTTTTGGATGCAGGTGTCTGCCAAAGTGATTGCTATGCAGAGTTTGAGAACTGCTATCTTATCGTCACTGCACGTGCACACAAACACAACATACACAACACACACACACACTTATTCACACAAAAATCATTCACTCACTTATCTTCATGATAAAATCTGTAAGAAGGAAGACAATGTTGAGACATGGTGGGGAAACAAGTTTAGAGACACAGCTCTTTTTAGTTTCTGCATGGATTTTTGAGCAGTGGTCACAGTATTAATATTTTTTTTTTTGTTTAAGGAAAATGAGTTACAAAATCACTCTTGTTACCATCATTGTGAACTCAGGACTTTGGGAAACATTTTGGGAGGCGATAGCCAATTTGTATTCTTGGACTTTAAAAAAGATCTTTATTGAGATAATTTATATACACTAATGTTGGAAAAATGATTGAAACTAGGGACCTGAACTTGGATATTTGTTTGACTGTTGGCACAAGAAAAAAGAAAAGAAAAGATGTGCTGATTTTCCTCCAAACTGTCTAATTCATTTTCTCTTCAAAAGGAAGTAAACAAAGAAATGGGATGAGTGTCTTGTCAAGAGCTATAAATGGATTGCTTGGCTGAAGTTTCTTCTTTTAAAACCTCTTTGGAATCTGCTAACAGAGCAAGATGTAGATAAACCCAAATAAAAGCAAACTAATGACTGGTTTTCAAATTTGCTTTTGCTTTCCTTATGATGTGCACACTTGGGCACCAAGGTCTGTTTCCATGGACATGTCTGCCCATTAGTATTTCAAGGACCATGGCAGCCTTTAGCTTTGTGTTCATTTATGGCTTTGAGCTCTTTGGAAATTGCTCCTCTTTGCAAACATGCTTCAGATGACTGTGAGACTTTGTGAGAACACTGACATGATAATGAACCTGTTTGATTCAGGGGCAGGAAGAACTGTGGTATCACATTCTAAGTGAAATTAGAATATGCAGTGGGGAATTTGAAATAGTGCCATAGAAAGGACAGATACTGAAGAACTCGACCCTCCCTAATTTCAGCTACTTAACCTTGGAGGCTCAATTAATTCAGTAGCATTACATGAAATGGCATGGAGGAAATATTTACAAACATAATAACAAGTATAAACATATGTCCAAAAAATAGTCTCTCTGCCAGCAAAGTAGCATATGGTATTTTAAATTCAACATAGATGATTTGCAGGTAAAGACTCATGTGTTTATTTTATTTGTTTCCATGCACTTCTCACCACGTGCTCATTATTCCCAAACTCTTCAAGAGCGCCCTATCTGTACACTACTCAAGGTAAAGTTAACATATTGTAAATAGCAGTCTGCCCTTTTTCAGGACTTTTGTAGTTTCTGATCATTAACATTTACCTCGTGGGTCTTCATGTAAGAATATATGTTTGCATCTTGCTATAACCTTGTACTCAAAGCCCCCGTGTGGAGGATGCAGACTTAAAAGATTTACATCTAGGAGTTTTGACTGTGTTTAAAGATGAATTTGTCTTACAATAAAGTAACTTTTGAGAGCAAGGTAAGAGGATTTCTAATCATTTTTAGGAATATTTAGTTAGTTTTTACTGGGTCTACATGCTTATAAAATATCCTATATGTGAAGTATGTTATGACTTATGAACATTCTTACGATGAGGCATATAGCCAACTTTATTTATTTATTTATTTATTTATTGGGTTGTTTGTTTTTATCTAGATAGGGTTTTCTCTGCATTGTGCTGGATGTCCCGAAACTTGCTCTCTTGACCAGACTGGCCTTGAAATCATAGAGAACCTCTTTTGCCTCTCAAGTGCTGTAACTAAAGGCATGCACCTCCACTGCCTGGCAACTTTTATATTTTTAATGATCAAGAAAATTTGTATTACAAGTTTGGTGAGATAGTTTAGCTGTTAAGGATACTTGCCTCCATGCTGAAAGACTTAAGCTCAATTCTCGATTTCACATAGTGGAAAGAAACAGCGACTCTAGAGAGTTGTCCTCTGATTTCCTATATGGCTAGCACGTAGAAACAGACATGCAGGCACAGAAATACATGTTAAATGCATGTAAAATTGTTATAATCCCAACTTTTTACTATATCTTTATTTACCAGTTCTCTTTTGTTTCACACTTAATTACTAAATGATGCCTGATTTCTTCTTTTTTCTTTTTCTCATCTGTATTTAACTTTTAAACAGAATATGATTAGGCACTATATTTCCATTCACGAGCCTTGCTGAGTAACAAGACCTGGGAAAGCTCAGGGATTTGTTCTCAGTACTTTGAAAAACAAATGACATGGGGGAATTCCTCAGTTGTTACAGTTTGTATACTTACTTCTAAGACTAGCACCTGCAAAATTAAGTATAATGAATGAGGAATTTTAAGATATAATTCAAGCCATCTTAATTTTTTTCTTTTAATAATGAAGCTATATCTCAGAAAATTCCAAGAAACAAATTGTTTGTTCTAATAAGGAATCCAGCTAAACACTTCAGACCACAAAGTTAATAGGTTACATTACACCTTACATTAAATGTTCTTCCAACCTATTGAATCAAACCTTTAGTATCACAGTATCACACAAGTAGAAAAAAATTTATCTTCCCCTTAATTTTCATGCTACATGGATGTTTTAAATGTTAACCAAAATAAACAAAAATTCTTGGAAATATATTATCAGAAGAAATAAAAGCAAGCAGCAGACAGATAATTGTGGTGAACCTTATTCTACTTCTTCCATGTGTGATGTGTCGTCATCTCCTTCCAGGGGTGACATTTCAGTTACAGCAGAACTAGTATCATCCACAGTAGAATCATTTTATTCAGTACCTAGACCAAGCTTAATAATCCTGTACATCCTGTTAGCGTGTGTCTGAGGATCTTCCAGACTGAAGTCAGAAGACAGGAGTACAGTTTCATACAGAAAGATAATCAGATTATTTACAGATTTATCATTCTTCTCAGTCTCTACTTTTTGCCATAGGGTTTAAATAATAGATTGATCAGGTTTATCTCCAGGTGCTGTCATGTAATCCATCATTGAGTTGTCTTTGAGGGCTTGCGCTTGCATGATTCTCTCTATGTTTGCTGCCCATCCATATGTGATTGTGACAATACAGGATGAGATGCCACCAATGAGTTTGATACAACCACCTTCTCAACCTTTTTCTCGAAAATATCATAACTTTGCAGAAGTTTTCAAATTTTTAATTTTTGTTTTAATTTTGTTTTCCTGTTTCTTTTTCTCCTCTTCATTTTCTGGAAGCTCCAGCCCTTCCAAGGTCTCGCCTCCAAATTCTTTTCGCTTTCGCACACAATATTCATCTATGGTCCCAATCATATGGATTACTTCTAAATTATGCTTTCTGAGACATTCCACAAAGGCCAAATTAACAACTTGGTCCATGGTCTCACCTGTAATAAAGAAGATGTGTTTCTGGTTTCCCTTCATTCTGGAGCAATAATTCTTGAGAGAAACACCCTCATCTCCAGAAGCAGATGTGTAGTATTGCAACAGCTCTGAAAGCTTCTATAATTTTTGATAGTCTTCTTGAATTCCAAGCTTTATATTTTTTAAGTTTTTAATTGCTCACAAAACTTTTTGTACTTCTCTTTATCTTCTACCAGTTCTAAGTATCTCTTGACTGAATTCTTTCTGATACCTTTCAAAAATTTGCTTTGTTTCAACATTTCACAGGAGATATTTAGAGGAGGATCTTCAGAATCACCACTCCTCTAATGTCATTCAGATACTCAGAGATTAACTCCTCAAGTTATCCATGATGAAAACTCTGCACACAAACAACTTGATGTTGTCTTTTCCTTTCTGTTTTCAAACAAATCAAAAAACATCTTGGGACAAAAACGAGGATGCCTGAAAATTTTCAGCACCCCTATGAAAGAATGTCCAAGTGTTCAGTGGAGTTCTGACACCTCCAAAAGTTAATTTCAAATACCATGGTTAAAGCTTAGTTATATAAAATTGCCTATATATTAGTGTCAAATGCAGATAAATGTGTTCTTTGTCCTTACATCAGCACAGCAGAATATAAATTTCAAAGCTCCCCTAATAACCTTAATATTTCACATTTAATTAATCTCATATAACTTAACAAAATATTAAATAAATGGATATCAAATGAAGCCAACCAAAACATGTGCACATAAGAAGACAGGCACCATGTTCCTTTCTCATAGTAGAACTCCTTCTTCCTACCATCTAAGATTCACTGCCATGGAACTTTGGAAATAGCATTTTTGAGTTTCTGTAGAATACAACTTTAAGCCTTGTTTTAATGCCTATAGAGATTATGTGCAGATTTAAAAATTCCTGCCTTCTAGCTTTTTTTTCATTTGTTAGCCATCCCATGCAGAGATTACACACAAATTCTCACTCTGAAACAAGATATTAGCATAAGTGTACATTTTGAAATGGCTCATGGTGAACAGCCATAGACACTTTTACCATGTAGGGATTGTGAAGGCTATAGAAACTGTCATGAGTTAGGATTACACATTTTTGATTATAATAATTGTGTGATTAAGTTGATGATATTTCTGATAGAAATTTCTCTGATTACATACATGATAAATCTTAAAGATAGTGCCAAAGAAAAAAATTACTATTTTCTTTTTTGGTGACATTGTACTTATATTTATCTAAAAGTGATTGCATTTTTTTCTGAATTATTTGTGAAGCCAAATTTATTTTACAGATTAAAGATCTTTATCTGAAAGATAAAGAAAAAGCACAGTGAAGGATGCTGACTTGGAGAATTGCCCCTTCCTTTCACTATTTTTCTTTCTCTGTTTCTCAGAGTAGAAAGTCTAGTTTCTTTGTGGAGCCTTTGATCAAAAAGGATTTATCCTGTGGAAACAATTGCTAGAACCAAATAACACATTCACTACACCATTCTAAACAGATTGAAATTGATTTTCAAGTTTCCAGAATGAACTCAACAGTGAATAGAAAATAGAGAAAAACCCACATTCAAAGCATACCCCAAAATGTTTTTTAAAATTCATAATTTCTGAACCCATATGAGTTGAATTTATTTTTAAATTATCTGAAACTATTTAAGCATAAAAATGGTTAAATAAATATTTGGCATCAAAATGTGCTATATAAATAATTATGTCTTTTCATGCTCTAACCCCTTCTTAAAAGCAATGGAGGATCAATGCATCCTCTTCTGCTTAATATCCCTGAAAAGAGAAAGTTCTGGAAGTATACCAATATGGCTGAAAATCCTTACTCCCATGTTTCTGTTTCAATGACTTCATACCTCCCTGGCTCTCACATATAATATGTGTATTATGGTCCTAATTTTCTTGATATAAATAATTCTCTTAAGAGTTTGCTGTCAACATATTTGGTCAAGAATCTAGAAGTCTCTGAAATCACTATTTCATACATGTAAAATTTCAATTATTTCTCAATATAGAGTTCACTTGTACAAGTACTACTTTGAGAAGGGTTCTCTGTGCTCCTCAAGATTTTAAGAGTATCTATCATCCTTCCTATTTCAGTTTCTTCTTCTTTTAAACTGCCTACCTATCAACTGGTGTGTTTAGATTTATGTGTCACATTTAAAGGTCATGTTTTGGGTTCTGGCATCCTAAACAGTAGAATAAAGAAATATTGAAACCTCTGAGAGTTCATTGTGTTTCAAGATCAATTGACATTTACCTTCAAAAGGAATTAAGGCATTAGTCTATCTCTGTCTCTCCTACTCACTCTCTTTCTCATGTGTATGTTTGCATGTGTGTGTGCACACTCACACATGCGTGCATATGTGTAATCATGAAAGGGTTTGCAAAGGATTGTCATAAAATCCAGATTTCAGCCCCTGAGTTTCTTTTTGAATTTCTAATTAATATATGATATGTCTTCTTCACACTCTTCATTCCCCCACCCCTGGAGTTGTCATCAGATACTCTGCTGCTCTGTATGTACTGTCATCTCAAATCTTAAACTAAATAATCTTTCTTATCACTAAATTGAGCAGTCATAGGTATTTTTTAATAGGGATGAAAAGTAAACCAATAAATCTATCCTAGCTTATTTAGTTTTCATTTTATCTATTCTCAATAAGTACCACAGACATATATAGTCATTTTTCCTTTAATAACTTCTAGTTGCCTTTTCTCCACTACCACTCATTACTCTTCAATTTTCATTATTTGACAAGTACTCTACCAAAGAGTTGGCTACGTAAATCCCTTATTGAAATATCCTTCCTAATCTTAGGAAAATATGTGCATTTGTTTTGATTGGTATTAGCAAATTTTGTCTGTGTTTGATATAAGAATCTATCTATCTGGTACATTTTGTTGTCTGCTTTCTACTCACCGTTTGTTGTACATGCCCAAATAATGAGGGGGTACTTTCTGATTCCAGGAAATCATAGGCAGTTTTCCTAGGTCTTCAAACTCCATTGACAGCCTTATAAGAAATGGAATTGTAGTTTAGTGGCAGATGTCACAAATGCTATTTTGAAACATACAAGACCCGCCCCTCCCCCAGACATATTCTTTCTTTCTGTAATCACTGCATTGATGACTCACTTTGAGAGTGTGGACAGTAAACCTTAAACAAAATATTTGGAACTATGTTTGCAATAGTTGTGTCTTGGTCACATTCTCTTTTCCAAAACTCGTGATATATCACATCAGTTGAAACTGCACAGCAAGTTGAGAAGCTAGCAGATGAAACAGGTAAATAAAAGAATTAAGAACAAATGGCTTACTCAGTAATGTATTTAAAAAAATCAGAACAAGAAATTAAAACTCTTCCTAAGAGAATAGGTAAGACACACAATGTTCTTGAATTTGGGACGTGATCTATCATAGGGTTTGATAAATAGAACCAAAATTTCATCCATGAAAAAATGATTTTATTCATTGAGATCCGTTTATTTGGCTTAGCCACAATACATTAAAATTATTTTTTATGAATAGTTCATAAGTGAAAAAATGAGGTGGTGATTTCAATTATGTATGAGTTTATAGATTTCCTGTTATTTTAAGATGAAATAATACCAGAAAAGAAAACAAAATTAATAAATTAACTCTAGGCACTTTTTATAAATGAGGCAGTTGACTTGCTGGAAATGCATACTGATTTTAAGATGTTTTTATTTAGAAGTACTTGGTAATATGATCTTCAGCAATGATGTGCAGTTTAGCTAACATTTTGTTTAGAATACTGATAGTTCCTCTAGACATTTTAATTTTTTTAATCTTCTTTTTAAAGAATGACTAAGTTAATAAATAGTTGAATCTTTTTGTTGTGTTGACAACATATTAGTTGAATAAAGACTGAAATCCAGGCCGTTTTATAGGTGTGTTATCAAATAAATATAATCACAGTATGGTAGTTTATATGTAAGAAATGACACTATTAGAAGCGTGGCTTTTTATAGTAGGTATCACCTTGTTCGAGAATGTGTGCTACTGTGGAAATGGCCTTTGAGGTCTCATATATGCTCAAGCCATGCTTCATGTCTTAGACTACTTCCTGTTCTTTGCAAGTCAAGATGTAAGAATTTCAGCTCCTTCTATAATTCCATGTCTGCCTGCAAGTCAACCTGTCCTATCATATGTTAATGGACTAAAACCTCTGAATTTTAAGCAAGCCCCATTTAAATGTTTTTCTTTCTGAGGGAGGCAATTTTAATGGTCTGTACTGTCTCTTTAAGAGACAAGCCATGCCCACTCCCACCCTATCTGCTGAGGCAGGCTGTGTGAGTCTTTTCCCAAGCATGTTTGCATGTCAGCTAGTGTTGTCAATGTTTGAGTCTTGTTTAGATAACCATATTGATTAATATTATGGATTGAGTCTTCTTTATTTCTTGCTTTTGTTTTTGATTTTGTTTGAGACAGGGTTTCTTGGTCTAACAGTACGGGCTGTCATGGCAGCTGCTTTGTAGATCAAGCTGGCCTAGAACTCACAGAAATGCACCTTCCTTTGCCTCCTCTGCAGCAATTAAAGTTGTGCACCACCGCTGCCCAGCAGGTGCAGACTTCCTGTAATATAAAGAAGACACTATCTCACAGTAGATGGCCTTGCCTCTGGCTCTTATAATCTTTCAGACCTGTCTTCTGAGCCTTAAGTTTAGGAGTTGTGTTGAAAATGTATCAATTGCTTTTAGGTACCCCAGACTGAACTGTTTTCTGTGTTTCATTCCAAAGCTAGTTGATTAGAGTTTACAAGTATTGATTGTCTGCTTGATAAAGATAAAAAGGGAACAGTTCAAAATTTACCAAGACAAGGACATTATAACTGTTCAAAGAGATGGAAAAGCTGCTTGGCCTGTTTGGTTAATTAAGAGTATACACATTTTATCTGGTGGTGGTAGCACACGATTTAATCCTAGCACTTGGGAGGCAGAGGCAGGTGAATCTATGTGAGTTTGAAGCCAGCCAATTCTAGGACAGGCTTCAAAAAACCAAAAAAAAAAAGTATACATGTTCCAAAATATCCTATTTTACTCTGCAAATATATATAACTATCACATTTATTAAAGTTTTAAGTGTTAGTATCATATTAAAAATAGAATAAGTAAAATAAAATAAGCATTTAAACTGGTGAATATGGCACTAGTAACATTTATTTGCTTAGAAATTATCTAATAAAAGACTATAATATCACACTAGTAAAGTAATATTAAACAGCAATAAGAGTTTGCTATTGATACTACAATTGAATCTGTGACTGAGTTTTCCAAGATAATGGTTCTTAAATTACCACTTCATTGGCTCTTTGTAATATCATCAGAAGCTGTGTTTTCTTTCCTCATGAAAACAAAAGCCCAGACATTTGAGATGTGAAATGTCAACTGAGATCCCACTTTATGTGAATGTCTGTCAGGCTTTGGCTATTCACTTGCCATTGAAATTCAAGTCATATCACAAGATAATACCCTGTTTTGACTTCTAACTTCTCCACTCCCATCCCAGAAATACTTAGTTGAAGTTGTAGAAGGAACTGTGAACCCTGGCCATGAGCTAACACAGGTGAATGCATAAATTTAAGGGGCTATTGCCTCAAAAGCAAGTGTTCTAGTTAGTTAAAGTTAAGAAAGTCCTAATTAATCTCCTCTTACTCTACCACAATAAGCAGTCATAAATTGTCATTGATCATAAGGGCATGAAAAGAGGCATCATTGCCTTTTCATACTGTATTGTCTTTTATTAATAGTAAGATTTAATATTCTTCCATGTGCTTTGTGACTTAAACATTGCTAAATACTATTCCATTGCCTGATGTGTGTTATCAATTCACCTACTAAAGAGCATCTTATTGGTTTCTAGGATTTGAAAATGATAAGAAAAGTTATTTATATATAGTTTTTATATGAAGCTAAATTGGCAGTTAAATCTGAGGAGATTACAAGAAGTACCATTGCTAAGCTGTATGGTCAATGATATATTTTCTAAAAGATTCTGTAACCATTGTAAACAGACACCTTTTTCTCTTAGTATCTGAGTTTTCTAAGGTGTTCTACTGTGCAGTAACTGGTTCTTAAATATTAAACACAGTTTTGAGTAAATACATCTAGGTGTTCTATAAAAGTCTTAAGACAAATGATAACATAACATAGATCCGACAATATTCTTCCTGTAAAAGGGTGAACATTTCCAAATGTGAGTTGGCTATAGAGATAAACAAACAATCAGGGAGCCCGCATGGGTCTGATTTACATCTTCTTCATATGTTTTACATTTGTTTAGTTTAGTCTTGTGGGATTCCTAACAGTGGGAGTAGGGAGTGTCTCTGATTATTTTTCTTGCTTTTGGGACTCTTTCCCACCTAAGTTCCGGATTTACTATGAAGGATATGAATGGTCTTGATATACCATGTGTGGTTGATATCCATAGGAATCCTGCTCTTTTCTGAGGGGAAAAAGAAGAGGAGTGGATACAAGTAGGGAGTGGAAGAGAGGGATTTAGAGGAGAGAAGTTCTTCTCCAAGATGGGAAACTGCAGTAAAGATATGAGAGAAGGATACAGAAATAAAAATTTATGTTTCACACTAGATAACCAACTGTATTTGTTACTAGAGCTGGCGAGATTAGTTTCAGTTCTTTGTTTTCTGAAGCCTTCTTTTCTTTCTTGTTGCCCACAACACAACACAATTGCAGTGTTACCACACAAAAATTTGCTTATCTGCAAAATTTAATCCTAGAAATGTTAAGTATTTGTGTATGTCTTACTAATTTTGATATCCCACATTGACATTTTAAAATATGCTAAAATTGGATAATGTGACTTAACATTTATTTTCATTTTTACAGAACATTCCATTATAACTTCTAATTTCTTAGCCACTCTTCTGATATGAAAAATAAATACTTGGGATTGGTAAGTCAGTAGTCATTTTTTGGTCCTCTTAAGACAGCAAACAGCATTTCTGTCTCATTGTTAGGAGGCACATTGATTAAAGAAATCCAACAATTATTTTTTACAGAAAACAATGTCATTTGCTTTCTTTTATATTTGGGATAACTTAAAACTTATAAAAAAGTAAATTTTAGAGGATCAGTGCAATGATTTAAAACCAAGCTGCTAATCTCTATAAAGCCGTAAAGAAACAAATCCATGGAGGATGCTAATTCCTTTTCCAGTTTCTCAGGCTCACTTCTTTCAGGCAATTTGATTCCTTTGATAGTTAAGGGTTCCATGTACTCTGTCACTAATCAGTTTTTCAGTTATTTACTAAAAACAACTCTTGGATCTGTACCTTCTTTAATATGAATAAAATAAAAATACAGTGATAGTTCCTACAAAAGAACAACAACAACAAATTTGATATGCCAGAAAAGAGCAATGTTCAGAACAAGTTTCCAAGAGTACATTGAACTGCTGCTGAGCTCATGATACCAAGAAAGTATCCATGAGTATGAATGGAGAAGTAATGCAGATATTTATATCATAGAAGTAGGACAATTATAACCTTTTAAAGGCAAATAATGTTGTGATGTAGATGAACTAAAGATTCAGTTCAGAGTTTGCAAGAGATATATGTCTTTGCTGTAGCAAATACAAAAAAAAGTTAGTCAACTCAACCAAATAACAATCAGGCATCAAATCAGAGATGATTATTTTTATGGACAACACATTCCTAGAAAATGTCCCCAGCTTTTCATATTTTCTTATCTTTACACAGTCACTCACAATTTTCTTAAATTTCTGAAATGGAACAAACCATATTAGGGAATTATGATTTTGACCAACTACAGATCTAAACATTTTATGTAATTATATAACTAAAATATCACATGTAAATTTTTAGTTTCACAAAAGAACTGTGATGTGAAAGGGACAAAATGTAAATATGGGATGGAGAGATTGCTGCAAAAATGTGAGAACTTGATCTTCAGAAGGCATGATCGAATCCAGGTATGAGAGCATCCATTTATCATTCCAGTACATCTATTATGAGATGGGAAATGGTGAATGGAGAGACCTTAGAGGCTCATGATCTGCTACCAGTTACAGAAAGTATCCTTTCTCAAACAAGGTAGGAGGAAAGGACCAAAACCACAGGACCACAGGTGTTCATTTATACAACACACAACATACAACACACTATGCATGTCATGTGCATGTGTGTGTGTGTCACTCTCGGTGAACTCTTGCCACCCCCCCCCCCATGTATCCTGTGGTCTGGTGTCTATGCCATGCACTGTGCATTCCCTTGATTTTACATTTCATTTTGGTTTGGTGAATGTTTAATACTGATAAACAAGAACAGGAATTGTCAGGTGTTTATTGTTTAGTCACCGCTGTATGCAGGATTCAGCTCAGTGAGATGTCAGCATTCTTCTTGCCAGACAAGATTCTTCAAGCAAAAAAAAGTTTTTCTAAATGTGAGAAAAAACTAGTGCACCTTGCCTTCACTGGCCCAGCCAAGGTAAACCCTCACTGGGTGCTGGTTCCATGCAAGGATTTGGGTGTGCTAGAGATCAAAGTAGCTCTTAATATCTCATGACCTCCATTTATCAGTATTATTACTCCATTTGTCTTCCCTGAGTTTGGACTGGCAGCTAAATGTCTTTAATTATGTCAATGAGTCTTATGTCACATAAAATAACATACTAACAAATTAAGGGTTTTGGTTGCTTCTCTGACACCTTCAGAAAAATAAGTATTGAAAATATCTCACCACTTTCCCTGTTTGGAAAGATGCTGCTGCCATCTCTCACAGTTGTCTTCATTCCTTTAATTCCCACAAGCCATGCACAAAGTTGCAGAGGTATTGTCTCTGCTCCATCTTTCACCATGTATTGATTTAAAAGTCACATCTTTTTCTCTTTTGCTTATTCTGAATTGACAGAATAACTTATATCAGCAATGACTTCCTAAAATAAATTTTAGTAATAGGATTATGAGATAGGATTGTAATAACTGGAGAATTGGTAAATAAAATGATTGCTAGAGAAATTGGGCTTGTTAAGTTATGAGAAGTGATGGCAGTGAAATTCTCAAAAAGTCCCTGGTATCAGCTTGAGGAGAAATGCAGTAAAAGTGTATGTTCTGAAGTTAGAGATGGTTCACTGATTAAGCAGCTTATGGCTATTTAAGAGGACCTGAGTTCTGTTCACAACTTCAGGGGATTTGAGGTCTTCTTCCAGCTTTCACGGTGACATCACTCACATGTTCATGCTCCCAGCCCCATACACCGCATACATGCAGGTATACAGAAATAAATATAAAATTGCATCAAAAACAAAGTTTAAGAAAGTTAAAGTTCCTGTGAAACTCAACTATGTGTCTAAAAACACTGACCATATTTACTTTAGTCTGTTATGTCTAAGAGCTTTAAGAAGCATATTTAAGTAAAGAAAAACTAGACGAATATCTAGCTTGGATAAGAAATAGAAAGCCAGGAACTGATCAGTGTCACATAGAATTTGTTCTTTTCTTCTCCTCTTTGCAGATAGATTAAGGGTGAGAGTAATTCACTAGAGCTTATTGTGGAAGTGGGATATTTCCAGTGTCAACCCAGCACATGTGAGAAATAATGGTACCTAGAACTACAGGATGGGGAAGTTGGGAAGACATGTATAGACTTGGAAATGTGCACTTCCTGACTCACTCCTTAGTCCTCCTTCCAGTTGAGGCAAGACTTCTTACCTTATCTGAAAGAACCAGACTGTCCCTTCATAAATAATTTTCTTGTTTCCTCTGCAGAAAGTAGTGATCAATACTCCTCATTACATTCAGGAGCATTAGACTTGCCCAAGGTATGCCAAATGCGAACAAAGTCGGTTTTAGGGGGAATCTACTCACGGAAGAAATATCAGACTTTTCACCAGGCTTACAACATGTATGGGTGGGGATGTTATGTATTCCGAGTGGTAAAGAAGAATGAAATAAAAAGGAAGATTTCATAAGGGGTCCTTACCTTTTAGTTACAGTACCTGTGGGTGACGCCGATAGTCAACAACTATCTTATTTCATCAAACCTAGTATTATACAGAGAGTTCTAGAATACATATTGAAGCATCATTATTTTACAAGAGATACAGGCAGAACCAGGATGCCTTGCGTAGACTATAACAGCAGTGCCGAAATGTTATGTTATGACAATCATTAGACAAATTCTCTACAAGAACATAAATACATCAGCTTTTAGGTACTGAGACTTTGGCAGGAAGGACAGTAGCAGTTCTGGAAAGAATTGTTTGGCGGCCTACTTATTGATTGACACTTTGCAAAGAATACTGCTGCAACCTTGGGTTCCTGAAATCGCAGGAGAGCATTGGATTCAAAACTGCTGAAGGCATGTCACTAGTTCTTAATCTTCATTGACAGCATCAGTGCAAATGTGTCAATAAATTGCAAGGGAGGAATAATAATTGAAATGCTTACCATGCATGGACCTGTAGTGATAATTAAAAAGGCACACTTTCCAGGGATATATATATATATATATATTTCTAATCCGTTGATTAGCAAATGACAGATATCAGCAAAATAGTCTATAGCTGCAGGAAAAAAAGAACAGGAACCACATTGATACAAACTTGCAGATGAAGCATGTTTAATTGTAGGGAAAACTGGATCTTATAGTGAAAGTTTAATATATATATGATATGTATGTATAGATATGTACATATGTATGTATACATAACCAGTAGCCTATCACTAGTATTTTTTTTTCCAGTGGGAGATTTAGGCATTTAATGATAATAAATTCTCAGGATAGATAAAGTTCTTAAGAATGGTAATCAAACTTTTGCGGAGTATCATAGCAACTTCATATTGATACCTATATTTGACCTTTTGAAATCACTAAAGCTTAATGAGATTATAGTATTTCGATAGTTGATGGTTTATATATGTGTAACTTGGCATAAATTCATTTTGGCTAAAAATTTATTCTTTGATTGTTTTTCCATGGCTGAGAAGCAGCCAGAGACATATTTAGCAACTGGTGTATTCTCTGTACAGCAACTCCTACTATCATGAGATGATATTGATCCATCCTTCATTTTTCTCAGCATGTGTCCTTTCTTTTGATTGATGCCATGTTCCAGGTGTGGTAATCACTTTAGTCTTCTCTGTGCACAAGCTCCTTGAAGTTAAATATTGTTTTACTTAAATCTAATGAGAATAAAGAATAAGAGCTCTATGACTAGCTCAGAGAAGCAAAAAAGCAATGTTTGCTCTTATAGAAAAGGGGAGGGATAAAAGAATTCTTAGTGTGTCTTTTAAGCTTGTACAATGCCTTTACATTTAACTGAACAAAATTTGGGGACTTGATTTTCATTAAGTGTGATCATTTTTTGTGTAGTATCAGTAACAAAATAAAATATATACTAAGTTTATAATATCAATAATATAAAATACAACTTGACTAACTAGATTCATGATATTCATTGTTAGCAGGACACCAATTTAGTTTTAAATCAGTACCTAAACATTTAGTAAAAATATTAAAATATTAAATTTTATTATGCATCAATTAACAAATCTGTTCATTAGACATATTCCAAATAATATTTTCAAAAAATTATGATGTCATATATTCAAATAAGTAACTATACATTTCTATTTTTGTGTGACAATATAGGATTCAATAATTTAGCACTAAATATATAATAATATCTTTGAAATTATATATTGTATAGCCACTTTAGGAAAAGAAAATCATTATAAGATTACTGCTTCAGAGCTATGAATAGATTACTATTAAAATTTTATACTTATTTTTTTTGCGGGAACCAAAATGATAAAATAGATTTTTACTGTAAATTTTTGTAAATAAGTTTCCCTAATCATCTATGTATAAATATGGATAATTTGGTTCATATTTATAGCTACCACTCTAATCTTAATTTTCTTTATAATATAGACATGTTTATTTATAAAAATTATGTAATTTTCATTGTTTTAGTTTATGAGGAAAATACAATGAGTGGAAACATGTAATCCTAGCTTGCAAAGCATCTATAATATACTCAGAGAAAAGCAAGCAAATAGAAAAATAGATGTTTCTGGTGTAATTGAAGTAACCTTGAAAATTCAGCAACAAATAAAAAAATTGTGATGCTAGGAATAATTAATATGATGCATGTCTCATTTTGCTAAGAAGAAGTGGATTTGATCAATGTCGAAATGACATCTAAAAGGATTGATAAGGGGAAGAATTATTGATGCCCCCAAATTTTTGATCTTCTAACTTTTCCACTTGCAACATTTTTCTTGTATTGACTGTGTTCAGGAGGAATCAGGAGACTATACGGTTGAGGAACTGAACAAAGCCATATCACAGAAGTCTTCATTGTTAACAGCTAATATTTTATGGCTCATGTAAAATTGCAAAGTCTTGTGGTTTTAGTTTGGTAATATTGTCATGTATAATAATGAAAGTTAATGCTCACCTGATGCTTCCCCAAATCTGCAATATATAGTTAACATGTAGTTTCTAAGATATACACTAAAGGTTCTCCAATCAAATTATGCTTGAGTTATGGCACCTGGAGCTCTGGATGCCCAGCCAATATCCTCTTCCACATTCTTTCCCTTTCTGATCATAACACTTCACACCAGTATGTTAGAAGGGTAGGGTTCCCTTGCAGAGAACACGAAGGCTAGAGAACACTAGATAGAGCAATGTCTGTAGTTACCAATCAGTTCTCTTATCTCCTTAGATATTTTCCTGCATAAGCAGCTGAAATCTCCATGTGCTCTTATGAAAGACAACCTACCAAGCCATGCAGAACAGGTTGGTATATGTGCCTTGTGAAATACAAGTAGCTCAATAAAATCCTTCCTGTCTATTCTTGATCTATGTGAATTGAACTATTTATTAGCTGACTCCTCACTGTTTACCATTCTTCATAATGTAGGACAATATAAAATCTAGCGTGCCCTTCCCTTATAGGTTAAGTGAAACTCCTATAGAATTCTCAACTCCAGAACCTGTAATATGAATTTTAGGGGTTAAATTAGCTTAGAAGTTAAATATCTGGTGCCTTAATTAATTTAAAAGAAAGTGATATGAAAATAAAGTTTATTTTAAGTCAATTTATCAAGTTACAATTTCGATGTCATTTCAGTATGAGCTAAGGGTTAATAAAATAATGATTTATTCTGTTAAAGATGGCATAAAGAGCCGGGCGGTGGTGGCACATGCCTTTAATCCCAGCACTTGGAAGGCAGAGGCAGGCGGATCTCTGGGAGTTCGAGGCCAGCCTGGTCTACAAGAGCTAGTTCCAGGACAGGCTCCAAAGCTACAGAGAAACCCTGTCTCAAAAAACAAAACAAAACAAAACAAAACAAACATGGCATAAAAATTCTAAGATGGGAGTGAATTTGACGAGTAATGAAAGGAAGGGGGAGAGCAATTATGAAGGTTTTTTTCATAATAAATGGAATGTCTATGCAAGTACCAGGAAGTCATATTTAGGAGAAACATGAGTTTTCGGAACTTAACAGTTAACAGGACATGTAGAAAGGCAATGAAAATGCAGTTGTATAATGTCTATTGTATTTGTTTTTCATGTTTGTTTTTTATTTGGTTGCTTTGTTGTTTCGGCCTTACCGTCTCCAAAGGGAAAATACACAGACAAACCTTAAGATCAAATTCTGCATGGTTCCAGAACAATGAGGATAAAGGAAAAGACCGAGGGATACTTATTATTCATTTCATTAAAATGAAGTTTGCTTTATGATTGAATACCATGTTACATCACTGAACCTAATGAACTTTGGTATAATTTTAAAACTTTTATTGTCACGTTGTCATATATTATAATGCATATTCCTGGTTTTGCCGTCCCAATTTATATAAATATATAAGCAAATTTCTACAACCTATGATTCCTAAAATAGTCTCCAATAAATGACACCTTAAAAATAATACATTGGCCACCAAGTGTTGAAATAACCAGGCTAGCTAAAAGATACAACAATTATATTTTTATTTATTATAAGTGGAAAACTCATAAAACAGGAAACTAGAAATCCAAGCACAGCAGTGTCCCGTGGAATGGTGCAGAGAGAGAGCACCTAGGAGATGCACAGATTTTTCCTCAGGTCCCAGAAAGCCACTCCTTATCTGGGCTCTACCTCTTAAAGATAATTGGCTAACAAGGCTTTCCTCATCAAATTCATATGAATATATAAACAAATTTCTACAGCCTATGATTCCTAGAATACTCTCCAATAAATGACACCTTAAAAGTAAAATGTAATAAAATAAGTGAACCATCTGCACTTTACTCTCTCAAATTCACTGGTTATATAATCAAAATTAGAATGCAGTTGGTACATTAATGGATTAATACATTACATTACTTTAATTTTAATTAATAAATTACTTTTTGTTGAGTGTTGATAACATGGCATGTATTGTATAATCATTCAAAATAATGAATAAGGGACAATCATGTTAACTCTGAAACCATAGATTTTTTTTTATAGAATATATCCTTTTAGTTATTTCAAGATTAATCTGGAAAAAGATGTCAAATTAGATCCATACATTTTAAAATCCTTTATTTTTCTCCATATTAAAAAGTTTAAAATAGATATTTTTATGATGCTAGAAATGTCCTCTGTCTTCTAATCTAAAAGAACTCCTAAAATCTTTATGACCTAGAATATTACAAAGAATATCACTGAGATATTGGTGTAATAGATGTCAAAAAAATTTTGGGAAGCATAAATATGATCTCACTGCTCAAATGTGGAAAAAAATCAAGGAAAAACCTGGCCAGTGCCAGACAGAAATAATTGGAGAAGGCAGAGGATAAGGTTAGTGCACATTTTTAGATGCTGTAAAGAAAAAAATAATGATGTGAATGAGACCAGGCAGGTTTATGCCTTTCTCCCATCTCAGGCCTATGTGTAGTTCTCCAGAAAGCTTCAATTTCTTTACCTTCTGATACCATGGAGAGGATGGAGACTGAAATTGGACATATTTTAATAGCCATTTGTTGATTTATTTCTCATGATTTTATGGCATTAACTGGTAATGCATAAAATTTAATGGATACTTTTTATACTTGAAATGCATTTGTAGGGCTGGAGAGACCAATGGAAAGAGCAATTGTTTAACTAGGCAGGCAGAGAGTTTGGTTCATCAGTAGTCATAAGAGCTGAGGTGGCCATGATGTCGTGAAATCTGAAAAATGAAGGAACAAAAATAGAACAATCATAGATGTTTGCTCATTATCCAGTCTAGGCCAAATGATGAGTGAGTTATAGGTTTAGTGAGAGAAGCTATCTGAAATATAAGATGAACGGTGACATAGGAAGTTATCTTAGTGTCCACATTGAGCCTATATGCACACATGCTTGCACATACACACATTCGTTCACACGCATACTTTCATAAACGCACACAAACAACACTCCATATATATTTAGAGATGTTGAAACTATGCATTTTATTTTGGTATCACTTATTTTAGATATCTACCACAGTTTCCCCCTCCTTTCTCTCCTTCCTTTCCACCCCCTGCCACCCATCTACCTCCCACTCCATCCACTCCTCCTCCTCCACTCAGAAAGCATCAAGTTTACCACGTTGTGAGCAAAGCATGGTAAATTAAGTTGAGGCAGCACCAAGATCTTACCCTGTATCAAAGCTGTGCCAATTAATCCAGCATGGGGAATAGGTTCCCCAAAGCCAGTGACAGGTCAGGATCTCACTTCTATGCACATCACAGGCAGACAGAGCTACACAACTGTTGGACACATGCCCAGGTCCTGGGTTGTTCCCATGCTGGCTCGCTAACTGTTAGTTGAGTCCATGAACTCCCTGGAGCTCAGGTCAGCTGTTTCTGTGGGTTCCTTCATTATGACCTTGACCCCCCACCCAGCCAGTACAATCCCTCCTGCCTTTCTTCAGCATGACTCATGGGGGTTGCCCAGTGCTTCGCTTGGCTATGAACCTCTGCGTCTGTTTAACATTAGTTACTCGATGAATGCTCTCTGATGATGATTAGGGTAATCACCAACCAGAAACAAAACAGATGGCCAGTTCAGGTACCCTTTCCACTATTGCTAGGAGTCTTGACTGGGTTCCTCCTTTTGGTTTCCTGGGAGATTCCCTGGCATCAGATTTCTCTCTAACCTGGAAATGGCAGCCAATTAAAAAATGGGGTACACATCTAAACAGAATTCTCAACAGAATATTATAAAGTAGCTGAAGTACACTTAAAGAACGCTTCAACATCCTTATTCATCAGGAAATAGCAAATCAAAACAATTCTGAAATACCACCTCACATTTGTCAGAATGAGTAAGATTAAAAACACGGATGACAGCTTATGTTGGAGAGGATGTGGAGTAAGGAGAAGAGTCCTCTGTCGGTAAGAGTGCAAACTTGTACAGCCACTTTCAAAATCAATATAGCAAGTTTCTCATAAAATCGGGGACTCACTCTACCCCAAAACACAGCTATACCAAACTTAGACATTCACATAAAGGATGCTCAACCATACCACAAGGACTCTTGTTCAACTTTGTTCAGAGCAGTATTGTTCACAATAGCCAGACCTGGAAGCATTCTAGATGCCGATCAACCAAAGAATGGATAAGGAAAATGTGGTACACTTACACAATGGAGCATGACTCGGTTGTGCAAAATAACGAGTTCTTGAAATTTGCAAACAAATAGATAGAACTAGAAAAATTATTCTAAGTAAGGTCATCCAGACCCAGAAAGGTAAACACGGGATGTACTTACTCATAAGTGCATATTAGGAGTAAAGTACAGGAAAATCATGCTCTAGTCCACAGCTCCAGAGAAGCTAGATAACAAGGAGAGTCTAGGGAGGGACATAGGAATTTTCATTGGAAGGGGAAAATAGAAGAGATCTTCTGGGTGAAAAGGGGGCAGAAACAATAGGTGGGATAAGGGGATGGGAACTTGAAATTTCTGGTTTGTCAGGTAGGGCATTGGAAGCAGGTTGGGGTCAGGATGGAGGAGGAAAATTATGTATTTTAAAGAAAGATTTTTAATACTTTGTAGGACCAGGAAAAGATATAAGTGCAGTAAACCTAATTTGTTTTGAATCTATTTAGAATCTTAGAAAAGTAAAATCACAATTATGTCATAAAAATGTATAATATAAAAGAAACATTTATTAATTTTATCCCATTAGACATGGAAAACAGCTAGCATGCTATATTATTTAGGATTGCAAATATTTACCATTAAGAATAGGATTTTTACATTGAAATAAGAAATTATAAAACTATTTTCAATAAATAATGAAAATGTCATAAAAATAAGAAAGTATTTTAAAGCTCAGGTCACACATTCTCATGAATGTATCAAAAGAAGAAAGAAAGAGACTGTTTGAAATATTATTGGGAATATTTGAGAAATCTTTAAAACAGAATAGATAAGCTGAGTGAAGCTTTATGAATTTCCTATGTTTCAAATACTTTCTGTTAATCCTCAGCCTCCATGAAATTCTACTTGATAGTTGTGAAACCAGAAGGAGGCCAGTGGATTTGAACATACTGTATGTTCTACTGGGATTGGTGTAGGAGTGATGTTGACAGGAACAGTCTTGTTTGTTATGAGATGACTGAGATGAAGAAAAAAAAAATCCCAGGCATTCTGACACAAGTAAATTGCCCTGTTATGCTCACTGAAGATGCATGTACCTGAAGTCTATGAACACTGTTGAAATGTGTGAAAGTACCAGAACAAATGAGAAAAATAGCAATAGACAATGTCCTCAAATACACTGAACACTGGTTGTGTAATCTCTACTTTTTCTTAAACCATAGTAAGTTTCGAGAAGAAGAGATTTTCTTCTATCAGGAAAAGGATCAGCATTCTGCTGTGCAATCAACACCCTGTTGATGGAGGCAAGTCTCAAGCTATCAGGATATAAATATTAGAATGATTAGACCCAAAGATGCGCTTTGACTGGAAAGAAAATGAAGGTAAAC
This sequence comes from Neodon shergylaensis, assembly GCA_025134845.1. NCBI lineage: Eukaryota > Metazoa > Chordata > Mammalia > Rodentia > Cricetidae > Neodon > Neodon shergylaensis. The sequence goes on from JABTXL010006268.1 coordinate 14,460,490, forward strand.
GTAGTTATCAAAGCACAGAGGAAAGAAGTAAAGAACCCAGGTTTTGAAGAAATAGGAAGTTTTTCAGTGATATGAGAAATAAAATAAGTCACCAGCTAACACCAGCATTCAGCCAGTGAAGCCAGAGTCTGAGTAAACAAGAGAATGAGAAAATATTAGAGAAATTATTGGGGAGTAAAACAATTTTACAACTGATCTCAAGACTGTGAGCAACAAGAAAGAGAGTGAATTAATAATGAGAGAATATTTTTAAGAAAATCAGAACAATTTAAAAATAAAAGCTTAGAAGATGAGACAGTCATTTAAAACAAAGGTGGCTATTCTTGAACATTAAACCCAAATGGGTGAAAATTATACTTTTGTTTAACAAAATAATAAAAAATTATGAAAAACATAGAATGAAAAGTCTGATGAGAGATTCCCAGAACTTGTATAAAGGTGGAGTGAGAACCAACTCCATAAGTTGCCCTCTAATTTCCACGGTTGTATCATGGCCATTGCATCCCTACATAATAAATAATAATAGTAATAAAATAATAAATCAATAATTATAAATAATATTCTTTAAAAGAAGCTGTTGTGAAGAGATTCTCATCTTGAAAGACACCACCTTTCTTGAAAGATTTGACAGTATTGATTTTTTTTCCTGATAGAAGACCACAAAATGTCTGTTGTCTTCTCTGGGTATTAAGAGAGAGAGTTTCTGAAGGTTCACATACTATGATTTTTTAAGTGTATAAATATCTGAACTCCCTATGTGCTATGAATGGACACAGGTATTTGTTTAAGACTAATCGTAATCACTGTAGAAATTATGTGTCATCTCTGACATATGCTCCATAGTAAATAAAAAAAAATGTTAGTACCAGATAAGGAATGCCAAGTCAGTCTTTGTTATGTTTTCTGTTAGATCACTAAGTGGACTCACTTAGCGGTATACTAAAGCTTCTTCTTACAGAGCACTTACTTTGGCTTTGCAGTAGGGGAGAGGATTTTCCAAATAAATTCCTTCAGGTCACAATGTCCTTGCCTTGCCTGTGTGTCAGCTGGAAAGAGGATAACTTTTAGGTCAAGAGCCAATACCGTTTATTTTTTTTTAACTCTGCACGGACTACACATTTTATTTTTTTAAACTGATTTAATCAAGCCTGGCACTTACACTAACCTTATCAAAATTACTCAATAGCCTTTTAGGTATAAATACCATGCAATCACACTGCATAGAACACATTTAGAAACCATAATGCTACTCAGGACAATTTACTAAGAACATTTTTGAACAGTTCTGTCCTCCGTATCTTTTTTACTGTCCTCATTTCCTGAGATACACAGACATCCAAATTCTGTAACTTCAGGGATGGCTACATCTTTGTCAGACGGATAAGTAATACAGAATGTTCTCTTTTGCAACAAACTCCTTTCCTTTAACCAATGATCTGTGAAATATATCCATGTTATTACACTTGGTTCTTTCTATTGCCATTATATTATACACTTAATTTATTCATTCTATTATTGGTGGGTTGTAGATTTATTTTCAATTTTCACTTTGTGAATAAAATTGTTATGTGCATGCTCATAGTGTAGATAAGCAAATTCATAGATGCCTTTTTAAGGGCACAAGCTCTCTTCTTTCAGCTATATGTGAAACTGCGAAAATGCTGAAGTGCAGAGAAGAGTATGCTCAATATATGATGTAGTGCGACAAAGTCCTTGACCCTAGCTTCACTTTCACTTGAAACTTGTAACTTTTCTATTTCTATCTATTAAACATTTTTTATTAGGTTGTCAATCATTTTTCTTGTGTGAAGACATTCTTCATAACACTAAAACAGTATTGAATTATTCACTTGTATCTCTGTGATTAAGACATGCTGAAAACAAAAAGAAATATGTCAAGGATCACACATTTGGTAAGATGAACAACTGAAAAACTCAACTGTGCTTATAGCAGACAAACCTTGCTTATAAGTTGTTGTGGGAGGCTGCTCATTTATTCCCGGCCACTTATTACAAAATAATAACTCAGAAACTATATTATTTACAATACTGTTTGGCCAGTAGTATAAGCATATTGCTAGCTGGCTCTTATAACCTAAATTAACTCATCTCCATATGCATATCTTTATATCACCACGAGGTTGTGGCCTATCAGCAAAGTTTTAGTAGAGGCATCAGTCCCTGGTGGCTGTTATATGGCTTCTCCTTGACTCTGCCTACTCTCTCTCTATATATATATTTTCCAGCCTGGCTATATTATGTTAAGCCATTGGCCAGAAGCAGATTTTTTTGTTAACAAATAAAAGAAATAAAACATATTCACATCATACATCACCTCATATTTCTGTTTAAATAAAAAGGAAGCTTTTAAGATTAACATAGCAAGATTACATAGAATAAAACATGTATCAAGCAAAAATTATAGTTACAATATTTATATCTACTTTATCTTTTATCATAACTAAGGAAAACTATAATTACAATCATCTATTACTTAACTCCATCAAAAACTACAGAAGGATATAATATTTCCTAAACTAACAAGAAGTGCATTGTAAGCAACTTCCAAATCTCCAGAATTGACAGAGACATCTCACAGCTTGGACAGTCACCCAAAGTTCTATACCATTGCAGCATCCACCTTTAGCCTACAGGCCCATAGTATCTGGCAGACTTTTCCAGGAAGCAGGAAATTTCAAAGACTGTTCTGCCTATATCGGCAGTTTGTAAGCCACTGTCTTCTGTGTCCTTCAGAATGTCTGGCAGACTCTGGCTTAATTGGATAACAACATGTAGGAGAATGAAAATAGATCAATATCCATAACCATGCACAAAACTCAACTCCAAATGGATAAAACACCTCCACATAAACCCAGCCACACTGAACCTCATAGAAGAAAAAGTGAGAAGTATATTTGAACACATTGGCACAGGAGACCACTTCCTAAATGCAACCTGATTAGCACAGACACTGAGAGAAACAATTAATAAGTGGGACCTCCTAAAACTCAAAAGCTACTGTAAAGCAAAGGACACAGTCAACAAAACAAAATGGAAAGCTATAGAATGGGATAAGATCCTCACTATCCACACATCAGACAGTGGTCTTGACCCCAAAATATACAAAGAAACAAGCAATTGGTAATCAATAGAACAAATAATCCAATTACAAAAAATGAAGTACATACCTAAACAGAGAACTTTCAACAAAAACAATCTAAAATGTCTGAAAGACACTTAAGAAAATGCTCAACATCCTTTCTCATCAGAGAAATGCAAATCAAAACAACTCTGAGATTCTACCTTACACCTGTAATAATGGCCAAGATCAAAAACACTGATAAAAAATTATCCTGGAGAGGTTGTGGGACAAAGAAAACACTCCCACATTGCTGTTGGGAGTCCAAGCTGGTATAGTCCTGTTGAATATCAGTGTGGTGATTTCTCAGAAAATTAGGAAACAACATTCTTCAAGATCTAGCAATAGCACTTTTGGGTATATACCCAAAAAATGCTCAACTGTGCCACAAGGACATGTGCTTAACTATGTTTATAGCAGCATTGTTTGTCATAGCCAGAACCTGGAAACAATGTAAATGCCCCTTGACCAAAGAATGGATAAGGAAAATGTGGTATATTTACACAATGGAGTACTACACAGCAGAAAAAGATATTGACAACTTGAAACTTGCAGGTAAATGATAGGTGCTAGAAAACATCATACTGAGTGAGGTAACCCAGGCCCAGAAAGAAAATTATCATATATATTCACTCATAAGTGGTTTATAAACATAAAGCAAAGAAAACCAGACTACAAATCACAGTTTCAGAGAACCTAAACAACAATGAGGACACTAAGAGAGACATACATGAATCTAATCAACATGGGAAGTAGAAAAAGACAAGATATGAGTGAATTGGGAGCATGGGGACCATGGGAAAGGGTTTAAGGGGACGGGAAGAAAATGTAGGGGAGCATAGAAATATATATTGCTTAATAAAATCAATAAAAAAGCATGGTGTAGGGTGTTCTTCTGTTTATGTTTGCTTTCATTGGTTGAATAAAGAGACTGCCTTGGCCTTTTGATAGGGCAGACTTAGGTAGTTCGAGTAGACAGAACTGGAAGCTGGAAAGAAGGACAGACAGGAAGACACCATGATTCTGACCAAGATGCATGCTGGTTAGACTCATGCCAGTAAGCCACAATCAAGTAGCAACAAACAATAATGGAGATGAGTTAATCAAGATGTGAGAGTTAGCCAATAACAGGCTAGAGCTAATGGGCAAGGCAGTAATTTAATTAATACAATTTCTGTGTGGTTATTTCAGGGTTAAGCTAGCTTGGCGGCAGGACACAGCCTGCTTCTCCATACTACAGAAGCAGGCACCCTGAAGGACTGTCTCACCTTATTTAATCAACTTTAGCAGTCATTAATTGTGGGTCCTGAATGATCACTCAAGCAGTTCAGGAAAGAGCAGTTTCTTGCACAAATGGCTAACAAATTCCATAAGGAGCCTCTTTGATGCCCATCTTGGTGCTGTAAAGAGCAGATGTGTCTCATTGTCATGAAAAGTTCTAAGTTCTTAAAACATTTTAAATACCACATTCTATTAGTCTTTGAAATGTTTGAGAAGTAACTGTCCATCTGAAATATATCTCTGTACATCTAGAAAACCTAACTAACATGACTACAAGTTTGACTATTATAAATGACAATCTATTAACCTGTATTTCTTAATTATATATTATATTTTACATGGGCTGCACAAACACAATACCTTAATCAAAAGCAGAAATATACATATAGAAAAATTGATCTTTTATTTGTATTGATAGACCAAGATCCATACCAATGCAAAGTATTCATCTCTGTAGCATATCCCCTTTTAAATATAAACAGACATTTATAAACAATATTTGGGAATATGGGTGAAGTTCTTCCCAAACTGCTTTTTGCTCATGATTGGGGGAAATAATTTCTGGAGGATAATTATGGCAACCTTTTGGGGGGTCTTTTCCATCAAACCACATTAGTCTGGAAGGAATCCACAGATTTTCTCTTATGTGGGAACAAATGAAGAACCTCTCTCTATTCCAAAGCAGCTTATCCTTTGACCCAAATTTTGAAGTCAAAATATCTTTAAAGTATATATGTTGGTTTAGTTGAGCAGCCCATACAATGAAATGTCTCTCTGTACTTAGCTCCTTCGTAGTCGAAAAATTCAAAGAAAACACAATAATATACATAATCCAGACTCTCTGTATATAGTCCATCATTACATGGTTTTATTTTTTTTTACTCTATTATTTTTTTTTTCAAAACTGAGAATTGAACCCAGGCTTTTGTGCTTGCTAGGCAAGCACTCTACCACTGAACTAATTCCTCAACCCCCTCAATTATATTTTTTACAGATTTATTTTGTCTTCTTAAAGTCTTTGTTTTATTTTTTAAAGCCAGTCACATCTTGTTTTATCTTTCTTTACCCTTTTATTCTCTCTTTTAAGCCTACATACGTTTTAAACACAACTGTGACCCATTTAAAGGTTGTTTTTAAATCTGAATTTTTCTTTATTGTTTATCTGTAATCCTTATTTGACCAGGAACATTTCTTAAAATGCAAAATGGATTTACTAAGAATAAAGTTGCTTTGTCTTTTGGCTCTGCCCAGTCCAACATGGAGGAGGTTCATTCATGGCCTTTGAGACTATCAGGTGGGAGCAATGCTCACCACCTCAACTCTGGTAAACAGTAGGCCCATGCTACCACCGAGTAAATTGCAGCAAGCTTCCAACAAACACCATTTAAGTGTTCTGTAGTTGGACCTCCTGAAAGAGTCACAGCCATTTGTGCTGGTGAAGGAGGAAGCCACCACCAGGCAGTCTTTTTGCTGCTAATTCTGAATCAGAAGGACCTCTCTGAAAGGAACCATGGTGCTTCTACTTGTTGCCAGCAAACGAAGCCCATCTGAGAAAAAAAAATGCTCTTTCAAGTTTTATCGATATAATCACTCATGTTGGCACCAACATGTTCAGCTGTAGTTTATATTCATTCTGAGTGGTACCCTAAGTACTGTCACATTGACACTGTGAACACTCAAAAGGACTTGTGCTAATTAGAGAACAGAGACTTGAGATAGAACAGGAAATATGCAAGCCTGTGACTTGTTAGTTAATAGAACATAGTTAATAGATAGTTAATTTCCCTGGTTTATTTCCACTTTTACCTAATTTCTTTCAGGATACTACACAAAGGTAGAACTGTGGGAGGTCCCTTTGTCTGTGTGTTGCTTTTATTGGTTAATAAACTGCTTTGACCCTATGGCAGGTAAGAACAGAACTAGGCAGAGAAAGCTACGCTCTATGCTGGGAGAAAGAATGGCGGAGACAGAGATAGACTCCACGTAGCCCTGACGGAGACAGATGATGGAACTTTAGTTAGTAAGCCACAGCCATGTTGTGATATACAGATTAATAGAAATGGGTTAAATTAATATAAAAGCTAGCCAATAAGAAGCTAGAGCTAAGGCCAAGCAGTGATTTAATTAATACGGTTTCTGTATGATTATTTCAGGTCAAAGCTAGCAGGGTGGTCTGGAATCAACATGCTCCCTTCTCCAACATAGAACTATCATTCAGAACTTTATAGTGCAGGAGTAAAAGTCTGTGTGGGGATTCATGCTTTTTTAGAGGAAGTATTTCCACTGGAGTTTTATAGTGCCTAAGTGGGAGAGCTATTTGTCTTTGTTTAAAAAAAAAAACAACATAGTAATGGCCTACAGCTGGCAAAGATGACCATATGGGTTAATTGCCAAGGCAGACATGTAATAATGGTAGTTATTGTAATTAGATAGTAGAGAAAGTTCCCATTTAATTTGGGAATGACAAAACACAGAAAAATGTGGATTGGAACAAAGCGACATCATTTGACTACTGCCAACTACATCACAATTAAACTGTGTTATAGAGATTAAGACCTGACACATTATGCTTTAAAAATCTCAGTAAACACTATAATTGGAATAATGATGAAAATTACTTTCAAAGATGTTATTTTGTATCTAAAAATTAATCCTGGCTAAAATAACTAATATATGCAAATTTATACATGCCAATTTATGTACATACATGATACATATTTCCTGTATGATAACAAATATTATTAATGGAAATGAATGGAACACATATTTAACACAAGGTCAATTCATGAAAATTCTAATGGATATGCAATGTTTAGGCCATGCAATTTAAGAATATAGTAGGCTGAGAATTTGAAAGTGTCATAGGAATTGTAAATTATTATTTTTTATTAAAGACAATCCACTCAGAGTTTCAGTACAGTTTTCTAATCTTTAACTCTGTCAGCAGTTATGTATCTTGTGAATATAGTTAATGATGTTATTTTAGCAATAATTTGAAGAAATGACTTATAAGATTATATACTTAGAAAAAATATTGTAATACAAGTAGATGAAATAAAATAATTAAAAATGAAGATATCAAAAAGATATCTAACTATATAATGATATTTTGTAGGAAGGATAACATTTTAAATCAAGGAAAAGCTGTTCTTTAGTAAATCAACAGTATTAGGTTGATAAACTTAAAACCACTAATTTTTAACGGGAGAACCTTCAAATTTAAAAGGCATTGATGTTCAAAAATATCTTAAAATTTCAAGCAAATGTTAAAAATATTTGTGTTAATTCCAGGTGCAGTAGATATTGCTATGCTACAATGAAAAGTAAAAAAAAAAGAAATAAAATAATTGGTATATTAACATTTATAAATTATGTATGATATACAAATTATGAATGGTGTCAAATGACAAGTAATCAAATAAAAAATATTTGGAAAATCATGTTTCAAACTTGGCCATCTCAAATGACTTCCCAACATGTGCCTTCAATCACATCAAACAAATGTAATAATGTAGCAAAAGTAGAATATTACACCTGGCATTTAAATATAGGAATAGATAGATGCTTGATATAAAATATTCTGAATGAAAGATCATTTAAATATTTCTAGCTGAAAACTGCTAGCAAATTACATCTCAATGTAGCATTGGCTGATACTAGACAGAAAAAAGAAAGGAAGAAGAGCAGAAATTAAGTTTGATGAAATCCTGATAAAAGGGACATTAACATAATTTAGGTCAATGCATTAATAAACACCAGTGTAGATTGCTTTCTGCTGAATGTCAGTGTAGCTGAAATCATCCAAACTTTAAATATACCTGGAATATGATTTGTGATTTGTTTATGGCCATATCGATGTAGGTAATTGAGAGGAACTGATATAGTATTCATACAAGAGGATAAATAATGCTAAATGGATATTAGCTACACATTGTAGGAATGTATATTTATACACACATATGTATCTCTTTTTCCAATATATTAATGATACATAAACAGGTTCAAAATAATAAAATCATAATATAAGTGGAGGAGTAAAAGTTAATGCTCAAATGATTTCTTTAGTTATAGTAGTAACTATAGGTAGTCCAAAATTCATTTTGTTATCAGAAGCAAATTTAAAACATGTCTAGGAGATAAAGCATGTCAGTCCTCTATGTTCAGGTCACAGATTTTTTCTTGTTCTAATATATTTTATATTTGCTTTAGTAACATTTACTTATAACCAATGTTTAATTCATTTCTCTAGAATTATTTCACATATTCGTGTTCTTCTATATAGTGTATTTCTGATACATTATGTAGAGCAAAATACCAATGATCTATTGTTTTAATTTACTTAAGTAAGCTTTCATATGAAAAGTAGAATTTAGAATAGTTTGAGTAAATTAGGAAAATGTGATTGGAGTTGGAACTGCTTAGAATTTTGTCATTTTCTGGGAAAAAATTAATTTGCCAAACTTACACTCTATTGTATCAAGAACAATACATTAATTATTATTGAAATGTTCATCACATAATTATTATTTATAAAATATTAATGTGGTGACTGATATTAAAGTGATAATCATTTTTCATTATAAATAGGACTAGCAAAATATCAATATAGTAATTCCTAATGATATTCTGCTTTACTAATTGATCACTGCCTAGCTCAGTTTTCATCAGAGAGACATCATTCAGCAGATGATGTAATAGGTGAAGAGACCCACAAAGAAACACTAGGTGAAACCAGGAAAGGTCACAGAAGAGGGACAGGAATGATTATAGGAGGCAGAGGGGTCAAGGACACCATAAAATTAGATCAATTAGTAATGTTCATTGAGTCTCACAATCACACAACCTATGCATATATCTTACTGTTGTTACCTTTGTGTTCTTATGGGATTCCTAACAGTGGGATGGGGTTGTCTCTGATTCTTTTTTCTGCTTTTGGGACACTTTTCCTTCTACTGGGTTATCTGATCTAGCCTTGACATGACAGTTTTGCTTTGGAAGCACAAAATTTCGTATGATTTAAGAATGTATTGTTATAATATAGTATTATTTTAAGACTGCTTATTATTATCAACTAGTTATATATAAAATGTAGACAGTATTTATAATAATTATAACAACTGATAAAATAGAGAAAAAGTATGTAAATCAGAAAACAAGAAATAGTTAACATAAAAGCATGAGTTACAGACTACACCTGATAATGAATGAATATCTTAGTACTTATGAAATTAAAGTTTTAAGTTATCAATTAAAGTAATAAGAAGAATGCCTAAGAAATTAGGTAAATATTGAGAATTAGAATATAAGCATATAAATTTATAATGATTAGAGACGTACCTTGACATTTGAATGGTAATATTTACTTGCTAGCAAAAAAAATAATAAGGCTACATTTAGACTTATCTTAAAAAAATCTGAGTATCAAAAGCAAGGCTCATAAAATATTGACCCCCATTTGTCAATAAGAAAATTATCAAGTAAGAGTTATATGATAATTAAGTGCTTAAAATAAATTAGTGCTTCGGGGCTAACATGTCTACAAATAATGAGCCCCTAGAAGATGATGTGAAACAATTACTTAATGTGAATAAACAATTTATGAAATATATATCTATATATATAATTTACAAAAGAAAAAATCATATTTATGTTAAAATATGTTATTTTAAGTAGAAACACTTTTTTTTACTATGGCAAAAGCAAAGAGGATTTTGAGTGTTTTGACATGCACTTAGGTTAATTTGATTGTGCATGCAAGTATAACCCATTTTAGTATGTTTCAGGCTATTATTTCTCACATTATACCGCAATTTATTTGTAAGTTCTGCTGCAACCTCAAGTTCAGTAACTCTTGAGTAAACATTTTTCCACAATATTTTGAATTACTAAGTGTGATAATTTATTAGTTACTGGAACATCTCATACTCTTCCATTACTAATTCATCTGCTGTGTAGAACTATGACCAGTGACCTATTTACTATTGCTTGATTGTATTATATTGTGGGTACTATGGACAGAACCCACATAAACTGTTTAGTTGATTAAATAAACAGCATTGTGACTACTATTCTGACCATATCCCTCCATTCATCTCTGTTTCCCTGCATTCTCTGAGACACAACAATGATGAAATGAGACTGAATAACATCATCACCATGGCCTCTATGTGTCCCAGCGACAGAATCCTTGCAAGACTCTCATTTCAAATCGAAAATCAGATGTGACAAAGCTTCGGAAGAAGACATGTCAAAAACTGAGAAGGTGAAAGCTAGACTTCTTTCTCAGTAAGTTTGTGAATACAAATGAAAAGTCTCTTGGGGGCGTTTAAAAATGTCATTTTATTACTATATGCACAAATCATATGAAAGTGAAGCTTTCATTGTTGAGATGGAGAATATCCATGGTGTAAATTGAGACTTAATCAATGACAATATTCTGATAAGCCAAGACCTATTCAGAGCCATGTCGAACTCTTCAGCTCCATGAAGGTTTGGAGGTGAGACAAATTTCAATGAATATTTCAAGTGAACAGTAAACTATTCACTTGAAATAAATCATAATCATAATAACGAGAGTTAAAGGAAAAGAAGCTAGTGCTAATGTTGAGGTTGCAGAATCTACCCAGAGATATGTCTAAGACAATCCATGAACATGTCCGTCCACAGGAGCAGCAGACTTTTAGGAGGTCCACAGATAGAGAGTGAAATTTGTGCCTGCCACCAAAGCTTTGAAAAGTGGACTGGTTTACTTTTTAGGAGGAAGCATTTTTTTTTAACTATTACGCATCATTTATCGAGATGGTTTTAAGACATCTTTTGGTTGAAAACATTTGATTTTGTAAGCAGAATGATTAAGATCGAATAGTTCACATGTTAAACTAATTTACAATTCTTTATCTTCTCCAAGCCAATAACTTTAATAGTGCAAAAAATATTTAAAACTTTCACATTCTAAAAGTAGGAGATATGATATGGTTCATGTGTTTCTTTATTTACCTATGTTTACTTGCTGTGGTGTCAGACAGCAGGGCCCAAAGGAACATGTTTCCCTCGGCCCTTTAGAAATGACTTCCTTTGTCTCAAAGATTTTTCTTTGTTTTCGATTACTTGTTTTTGTTTTTGGTTTTTCCACTCTCAGCAGGTGTCACCTTTGTGGAAAAGTGTTTCTCATAGGATTTTGTCTGAGAGTTGATCTTGAAGAAACCTTGGCCAATTATCTTATTGAAACCTTATTAAATATTAACCAATTTTTGCGGTCCTTGCTCTTACATAGTCAAGTCTGTTGAATCTCGAATTTTCATTTATTTTTGCTGGTTGCAACTGCAGTGTTTGCTTGTTTTTCATCACCTGCTTGGGCCCATCTCTAAGGTAAATATTTCATATATTTACCATAGCGATCTTATCTACAATACTGTGATCACACCCTGAACTTAGTGGCAGAACAATATGGTATCCAAAGATGTAATATGTTTTAGGGTAATTAAATTTTGCTATCCAGTTAGCTTTTAAGATAAACAAACATTTTATACAATGGGTGCATGAATTATGAGTTTATTGTGCCTGAAACATCATTTTAAAAGTACAAAATTTGGATAATTTCACGAATAATAAATCTGGAATTTTGCATGTCTGAGCATTACTGAGCATGACCATGAATGCATACTTTACTAATAATTAACTTTTTGATTAAGGAAGTAATCTCAATACTTTTCTTTCTTAAGAGACAATGCAATAAACTTTAAAGTGGTATCATTCACAGAAATGCTCTGATGAATAGATTATACTAAAATATGAAAAGTCCATGCAATGTAAATTATTCTAATTTTCCCACAGAAGCCCACCATAAAACTATTATAGACGTTTTCATAAAGGCATAAGTAAATGTATAAAATACTTATATGCAAAAAATTTTGCATATAGTCTAGATCCCAGAAATTGTGAGAAATTTTTTATTGTATACTTTGATGTTCTATATTAAAAAACTTGGTCACTTTGAAATCTAATAATTGCCATGTTATTAAATTGAATAGAGTTCAAAGTCGAGATTAATTAGTTGTACTTTGTATATAATTTCTATGTGTAGCTTTCTGCTCTCCAGGCTGAATGAATTTGCCTTCTTTTAAATACAATGGAATAATTCTATCCTAAAAATCATTATTTTTCATAGTTACCATAAGATAGGATAGTTGCTAAACAACATATAATTTGTGAATAATATCTTTATTAATGATATTAGAAAATACAATGCATCAGTTATTGTCTAGAAAAATAACTTAATTAAGAAATAAATAAATTCATAGAATCAAAAATATTGAGAAACGCAATTATGTTTTAATCATTTAAAGTGAAAATAAATTTTTACTTGTACCCAATCTGTTTTTAAGTTTATTTTTCACTTTCATATCATGATAATTTGAGAAGTATTGACTGTATTATTATCAGAATAGAATTCATGTCATTCCTTTTTACATTTTTATTGCTAGTAAAGAGTACAAAATATTATTTCTTAAAACTTTGTACACAACTTGAGATTGAGAACTGTTAACTAATTTACATATGATAGCTCCAGGCTAATCATTGAAATAGTACTAGAATTTAGGTTTTCTTTTTCTTAAGCAAAATAAGAATAAAAATAAATAGTATTTTTTTTATGTTAAAGCTTAGTTTACAGTCAAACTAATAGGTAAAGAATTAAGCAAATCATCAAATAACAAACAATAAACCCAACAATGAGGGATACATTTCTTTAACACAGGGAGAAATCTATTATAAAATGTTAATCTAGCCCCCCCCCAGTAAATTTTCGTGCTATACAGGAACACACACGCAATGGAGATATAAAAAATCAGTACACATGTGTACACATAAATCTCAAATTCATAATATGGTTACTAGTCAATGATTTCTAACAAAGAATAGAATCCATGGAATTAAAAAATAAAAACATGAATGTTGTATAATAGGTTAAATGATGAGATAAAGAAGATGGGACCCAAAAAAAACAGAGACATTGATTATAAAGCCATTATTTAATCTTGAACCCTTAACTATATCAAGAGTAGATGGCAGGAGTGTATGTTTTGTGCTTGAAGAATCATCAGTCTGAGGTGTACAGGCAATGGTAGCCCCAGACAGACTCACTGAGGAAGAATCAGACTGAATGGCTTTCCTTTCTGAAATCGACCCTTCCAAGATTACGGTCCGTATTCCAGACACATCTTCACTCATCAGTTGCTTGTGCATGTATCAACTGTCTCTGAAAACAGTCCCATAGACCCACACAGACCATGCTTTCATAACTCCCTAGGTATCTCTCAGGCTAAGCTGGCAATATCGGCCATCTCACTGGATTTTCAATACATTATCTTGAAGTCTTACTGTGAAATCATTTCACACATAGTGTGAAATATCATCTTATACCCTTCTTACACAATTACTAAATGTTTATTGCTCCCCTTTGTATCATCATCTTAAATGTTGAAATAACTGAATGGAAGTCATGTGAATGAACCTTAACTGTACTGGAAGATCTGAATTCTCTAATAAAAGACATTTCAGTAAATGAATATAGCATGATGAGAATACTCATGATATTTATGTCAATATAATATTATTTTTGCATTTCATTATTTTTAGATGTTTTTATTTTTGTCTTTATTATTTTTTGTAGCTCAGCAGGACATAAATGTACTATGTAGGTCAGGTTAGCTTCAATCTCATTCATGTAGTTCTGCCTCAACTTCCCAAATGCTATGATTATATGTTTTAACAATTACACCTGGGCTAACTTCTTGTAAATCTAGATATGTAAATTCTATAAAGCATTTTAAAACTTTCCTTATCACCATTCAATAACATCTTTCTGGTCAATTCACCATCATCTTTTGTCCTTAGGTTAATCTCTAAAGGACTTTATATCTTTCATTTCATTTCATTATATTGAATATTTCTGCTGTTTATCCATTATAGAATTGATCAGTGTTATGCAGAGATCTCAGTAGTCAAGAGTGTTTGATGACCGTGTATAATACCTCAGTTTTGTCCTTAGCACTCACAAGGTGGTTCACAACCATTCATAAGTTCAGTTCTGAGACATTCTACAAACTCTTTTGCTTCTCTGGGTAACAGACAGGATGTAGTGCTCATACAGTCACACACTCAAAACACTAACACACTTAAAGTAAAAGAATCAAAATCTCAAAAAAAGAAAATGATCAATAAATGAGGAAGTGGTGTGAAATAAAAGAAGACTTAAGAAAAACAGCTGTTAATCAAACTAGATACAGGATGCAAATAGTAACAGTTTTGTGTTATAATACATAAGTGAGTCTAAAATGCAGAAAATCATAGTGATACAAATAAACAAACTTGGAAAAGAGAGAAAACATCATTTACTATATTGCTTAGTCAAAACTTATGTATTACTATATAAACAGAAAATTATATTTTGATCTCTATAGAATATAAAATGCATGTTTCTAAGATCATCAGTGTTAGAGCTAAAAGTATGATGGAGTATAAGATTTTTACCTTGTCCTACATTAGTTTTTGAAAACATTTATTGTTGACAAATATAACACCTTCACACTAGAAAACTTTCATAAACAATACATCAAGTAATGGTAAAAGTTAATATCAGCAAGAAGGAGTGGTCAAATGTACTAATGCTGTTCTCATAGGAAAAAAAAGCACTTCCAGAATATTTTAGGAAGAAAAAATTTCCAAAAGGATAACTAGAATTTAGCATTGAAAAGACATGAAATAAAGTCAAATCTAGAACATCTAAAATAGCCTCAAATTGCCATTATTAAATTTTGTCAGCATTCAAACCTATTTTGAGTTTGTTTTTCCTTATAGGACTACTGGATGTTTGAGTTTGTTTTTCCTTATAGGACTACTGGATGTAGCAGTTCTATAGCAGCAGATATTATTATGTGAAACCAATATTGCAGACCAGTCTCAGCTCAGATGATGTAATAACTGGTAACTACCTAGTTTACAAATGCATAAACCTCTCTGTGTCGGTTGTGAGATTAAAACCCTCCATCTTGAAGGGGAACTTTTTAAAATACAAGATGTTAAGTGATAGGTGAAGGAATAGTATTAAATTTTTTATTGAGAATAATTTTTTTCCTCACGGAATTTATCTTGGTCACAGTTCTTCTCCTGCTACTACTCCGTATTTTTCCCTATCTCTCCTCCCAACCAGGTCCACTCCCTTTCTGTCTTTAATTAGACCGCGAGGGGTGCACCCACACACTGAGACAATGGGGATGTTCTATCGGGAACTCACCAAGGCCAGCTGGCCTGGGTCTGAAAAAGCCTGGTATAAAACTGGTCTCGCTGAACATAGCGGACAATGAGGACTACTGAGACCTCAAGAACAATGGCAATGGGTTTTTGATCCTACTGCACCTATTGGCTTTGTGGGAGCCTAGGCAGTTTGGATGCTCACCTTACTAGACCTGGATGGAGGTGGGTGGTCCTTGGACTTCCCACAGGGCAGGGAACCCTGACTGCTCTTTGGGCTGACGAGGGAGGGGGACTTGATTGGGGGGGGTGGGAAAGGGGAGGCGGCGGTGGGGAAGGGACAGAAATCTTTTTTTTTCTTTTCATATATTACGTCGACCACAGTTTTCCCTCCCTGCAATCCTCCCAGTTCACGCCCTAACACCCCTCTCCCGGAGTTTCACTCCTCCTCTGTTTCTCTTCAGAAAATAACAGGCCTCCCAGGAATATCAAACCAACATGCATAACAAGTTACAAGACAACTAGGCGCATACGTTATTATCAAGTCTGCACAAGGCAATCCACGAGGATGAAAGGGTTCTCAAAAGCAAGCAAAAAAAAAATCAGACTGCCCCCACTCTCAGTGTTAGACACCCCAAATAATACCAAGCTATTCATCCATAACATACATGCGAAGGACCTAGGTCAGACCCAGACAGCTTCTCAGTCTCTACAGTTTCTTTGAGTCCCTATGAGCCCTGCCTAGTGAATTCTGTGGCCTGTGTTTTCCTGGTGGTGTCTTTGGACTCCTCTGACTCCTATAATCCTTTCTCTTCCTGCTCCAAATGATCTCCAGCTCCACCTAATGTTCTACGGTGGGTCTCTGAACCTGCTGCTATCAGTTGCTGAATGAAGTCTCTTTGAGCATGATTAAGTTGGGCTATAGTCTACGAGTACAGCAGAATAGGATTAGGAATCATTTCATAGACTTTTTCAGCCCAGTTATGCTTATGTCTGTCCTAGGTCTCTACACTACACAGCCTCTGCTTCCTGGCATCCAGACAGAGTTAGGCATTGTCTCCCTCTTGTGTCATGGGCCTCCCTCTGCCTTTTGTACTTTTTTTTTTAACTCTTTCTCCTTCCTCTGTTGGTTTCTCTGAGCTCCATGGGAAGGGGTTTTTTGAAGGCCGAATATCCCAAAGTCTCTCTCTCTCTCTCTCTCTCTCTCTCTCTCTCTCTC
>JABTXL010006268.1:14477388-14512443 GCA_025134845.1 Neodon shergylaensis
GTCCTCACAGGAATTATTTCATGGCATGATATGTGATATATGTATGTACACATGTGTATTTGTGTATCCTTGTATGCAAATTTGTACATATGTAAAATGATATATTTGTGGAGGCTGGAGGACAACCTTTAGTATTGTTCCTTTTCTTTCATAAAGATATATTTTCTGTTCACTGTTTCATATTCCTTTCCGACTAACCCATGAAATGCTATGAATTTTCCTGTTTCTTTCTTCTCTCTCTGTTTATTGGTCCTGGGGTTACAAATGCAAGCTGCCTTACCTAGCTTTCTATCATGTCTGAATTTTCAAGCTCAGGATTTCAGGTTGTATAGCTAGTAACTTTTCCAGTGTGCCAGTATGCCAGCACCTTATTCCCTATCTGTTTATTAAAATTATTCTCTTTGGCTTATCTGCCTTGTGTTGCTGTTCTTTGATGATATAACAACGAGACTTCCATATTTCCTTAATAGTAATCAGATAACTTAGCCTTTAGAATTTGCAGTTTTCTCCTAATATCTGTAAACTAAATTTTCTGAGACGAATTCTCTTAAATTCCCATATATCAGATATATAAATATAGGAAAGACAGGGAGGGTAGCAGCGAAAAATGTAGAGCTCAAAATCAATTTAAAAAAAAAAAAAACAAAAAAAAGAGTACAAAGTAAATCTTACAATAATTTATCACATTCAACATTTTAAAGTTGCATGAAAATGTAAGCTATTATATATATATATATATATATATATCTTTATGATGCTATTCCAGTGTATGCTCTAATGGATGGCTCACATTTCTGGATATAAGTACTGATTCATTTAGCTTGTATTTTATTGATGTATTTAGACCATTTTTATTGTGTGTCTTTTTTGAGTTGTTTAGCCAGTGATCAGATATATTATGCAGCTGCTGACTTTTTCTTACTGAAGAAAAGAAAACCTGACACACACTGGTCCTTGTGGTAAGGAAAGAGTCAGAGGTTTAGATATAAGAAATTTATTAATTGTACATCTCAAAAAGGATACACAAACTTGGGAGGGAAATGTGCTAATATAGACTCTGAAGTAATTGTACATAGGAGAGGATTATTAACTTTAGCACTGGTTATAGCTCAGTTTGTTCAAAGTCCCCAACAGAAAAGAGACAATTTCTGAAGTCCAGATTGTGCAATTAAAGATATTAAGCCTAGGCTCTCAATACTGCAGTGCCGCTTATTTAGTTTCTGGTTGTTGTGTAGTTTTAAAAATCACTATCTGAATATTCATGTTTTTTAGGTTAAATTTTCATTGTTTATCTAAGCTTAAATATTGAAATAATCATCTGAAATATTTTAATTATCCTACCAAAATTTCATTACAATTCGCGTAATTAGAATAAATTGGCTAGTGTTTTATAGAGACTCATAAGGGTATGGATGTAAAAAATTTGCACAAAATTAGGTCAATGATGTGCTGATATGTGTCAAGTTAATGTTGGTTTTGTTTATGAAGAGCAAAAAGACTATGCCTAGAAATAATTTTCTTAAATCAAAATAATTAAACACTCTAGATTAGGTTCTAAATGTAATCAAGAAACCCAATGCAAACACTTCATTATTTTAAGGATTTCTTATGAATGAACTTCAAACGGAATTTTTTTACAGAAGCACAGCTTACTTAATCATTCATTCAATTATTTAGTTTTAGATAGATATCTGTTTTGAGGTGGGAGTGTGCGCATGTACACATGTTTGGAAATCATAGAGGAAGTCAGGGTGTTGGTCATCACCTTTCACATGGTTGAAAAATATGTTTATGTGTTGTTCACTAGGCTAGCTAGCTCAACACCATCAGGGTATTTTCCTGCCTCTGTCTTCCACTTTGCAGTAGGAATGGTGACATCCCAGATGTTTTCACTAAATGCAGCTTTAGAAAAGTCCTGAGGATCCAGACATGGATTCTCACACATGCATGGCAAGAACTCTGCCTACTTCCACGACTCCCAATCTTTATGTAGTATTTATAAAAAAATGACATGCGTGCATCCATGAATTTATGGTGAATTATCATATACAAGGGCTGATCCACAATATCTAAAATATTTACTGTTAGACCTTAAATGGCAAAACAAAAATGCTTGGTGATGAGTTTATGAAAGGTAAAATTTGGGAGCAATATTGTTTATGATACTTTTAATTATGTTATATTCCGTTATATTGATAGGAGAAAGCAGTTGATATACATGTTTGTTTTGTATTTTGATTAATTTGTGAAGGGGATTTTGTATATTAGTTGAAATATGGAAAATATACTTACTTGACAATATAAATCATTTACAAATGAATCACATAGCAAATATTACCATTTTTTTCTAAAATTTTGAAATATTTGACGTAAACCATTGTTTATTTGAGTGTGATAGACAACATGTAGTTTAAATAACTCTAAATAACTCAAAATTTCTGAACAAATAATTTCAACATAGTGTTATAGATGTAACTACATGAGTGTTATTTATGTGCCTAATTATGTAGTAAGATCAATTTTCCTTTACTTTGATAATGAAGTAAATAGCAATTTTCTAATTATGATATCACAAAGTCATAGTTCTCAGGAAATATTTTACAAAAAGGGTCATACTGAGATGAATCACTGGATATTTGAGCTGAGCTTAGAGCATTATTTCCCAATTCTAGCTATTGATTCTTTGCACTACAAGTTGGTTACAGCTATATTATCTTGAGACTTATTAGAAAACAAAATTAAAAAAAAACAGAATTTGGTTCATGTATTTAAGTTAGAAAGTACATTTTACTCTTAAATTTGGGTTAGTTATAACTGAACTGCTAGAAATTTCCTTAAAATTTTAAAATTCAACTTAAACCACAAATGTAATATTTAAAAGGCATCCAAACATCATTTAAAGTCATTTGAAGGCTTTTATATAATCATGTGTTTGGAATGGCTAATCATACCTGAAAGTTTCTATACTGATTAAAACCACTGCAGTTGACGTTCTAAATGAGTTGATCCATGTAACAAGCTTCAATATGGTATTTTTACTAAAACTTTTTCTATTACTTATTATTTGCAGACTTGGAACCTGAAATGCAAATTGTCCTTGTCTACTAATGGTGCAAAGAATTTCCAAAGCATTCAGGTTTGCTTTCATAACACTTTTCTGAGGTTTGGAAAAATAGGAAATTTAAGAAAATTCAATTATCAGATATTTCAACTCAAGACCAACCAGATAGACACTGACACTTTTGATTATAGGTCAGCTTAGGATCTTTTCATACATTCTCAGATAAAAATGATTGTCCAATAAATTGAGAAAAAGTAGTTCTGTGTGGGTTATCCACAAACAATAAAGAACTACTTTAGATAAATGCATACAAATTGACAGCAAATCACCTTCCATAGACATCGAGACTACATTAGCCTTCTATTTTCTAGTTAAATAATGCTGATAACAATATCTTCAGAAGCTTATAGAATGTTAACTAAAATAAATTTTAGGAATTGTTGGGTTTTTTCTATGTATAGCTACATTTTTTAAGGTGTAAGATTTACTTATAATACAACTATGCCAGATTTTATCTTGGGCTGATTAGCTAGTAATATAAGACCAGGAAGGTAGACATGTAAATAACTTTTAATAACAGTTTGAATTTTTTAATTTTCTTTTAACTTTAAATTGCTGCATTGTTTTAGCCCTGGGACTTCCTTCCTTGGAGGAATAATTAACTAATAAAAACAGTTATTTCTCAGGAAGTGAAAACAATGCAAAACATAATATTTGCATACAAATGAGAAAATATGAAATCAACATACTTAGGAAAAAGTTGTTTTAAATAACTCATAGACAGGACAACCTTAAATATAGAATATTCTAAAGAAAGGTCAAGAATTGTTCATTGTTTAACAGTGTAGAGAACATTAAATGTTTTGAGTAGAAAACATTTTTGATCATCTTTTTATTTCTATAAATCATAATCATCCCCTATTTCTTAGAGATCATGTAAGTATATTTTAAGCTTCATTATTATTTTTCTCTAGTTCAACAGCATATGGTACTTTAATTTGTTTCCATTCTCTCTTTTCTTTTATGAATATGAACACTGTTTTTTAAAACTGCTTTAAATTAGGGGTAAATTTGACATGCTGTTAATACCTCTTTTTTAAGAAAAACTTTATTTTGCACTGATACAATCACCTGTTTTGGTTATAAACCTTGGACAGGCTAATCACACTTTGTCATTATACAACAGTCAAATATGAAAAGAGATCAGAGATAGATGGGGGAGAACAAGTAAAAAAGAATTCTGCTAATGCAGAAAAAAAAAACAAAATAGATGTCAATTGTTTTTCCATTTGGTGTACACAGTTTAAGTTGGTGAAACAAATCATGTTACTTATTTGCTTATACTTTTTTTAACTAGCAAACCTTGGACCTTATACATCATAGGTAAGGGCTCTACTGCTGAGGTGAACACTCAGACCTCAGTTTACACTTTATTCTGAGGCAGCGTCTAATTAAGTGGTCCATTCTGTCCTTGAAATCATTCTGTTATCTTGGCTGGTTTTTATGCTCTGATTGCCTTTCCTTGGCCTCATGAGTAACCATGATCATGAAGCTACACCATTAGACTCAGCTGCAATAATGAACTTCATGCTATCAGCTTGCCTGGGCTCTGATGCCTCATTGGATAAAGTATTAGCCTAGACACATTATTTCTATATGCAATTCCTTTCATTAAATCCACCTCCATTATCTTCTCATGAATTCTCCTCAATCTTCCCCGTAGATTCTATCATCCAACTTCATGTGACACTCTATTAAAACTAAGACTTCACTTAGTGCTACCAAAATGCGCATGAGTGTACAACCATCTCCTGGAGCATGGATAGTCAGTCACTCAGGGCCACATATTAAAAGAAAACTGACTTTCCCTTCACCATCACCATCGATTGTTCATAGTTGCTCAATGAGAGGTAGGAGTTCATGAGCTTTTCTCCACCTGTGTTGTGGATTTGGCAGAACTGATTTCGTGCAGGCCTTGTGCATTTTGTCATTCTTGTGACTTAATGTGCACATTGAGTTTTCAGAATACACTGTATGGCTGCAGAAGTCTTCTGCCCTTGGTTTTTTACAACACTTTTGATATTCCTTCTTCAATATTCGGGGGACTTAGGGCCTGAAAACTTGTGGTATAAATGTCCCTTGTAGGGCTGAGTAATCCATGTTCTCTTATACTCTGCACATTAGTTATTGGTCTGTGTTTTAATCACTGTATACTGAATAAAGAAGCTTCTCTGCTCACAGTTTGAAAGTACAGTAATCTTTGTGTATATAGGTAAGTATTTAGATGGCCACTTGAATCTATGTGTGTTTTTAAAAATGAAAACAATAATCTCTCTCCTAGGGCCTCTGTCTTGCTAAGCCACAGATTTGGATCTCAGAAATGATACCAGAAATGAGTTTCATCGTGTGGAAATGGCTAAAAATCCAATCAGAAAGTGGCTGGTTATTTCCCTAACACCAATGATTATGTTTCCCCTTTGGTTTTATGTATAGAATCTTCCATCTGTATGGAAGCTACAACATAGAGATGAAACTTGCAAGTGAGTATCAGCTTAATTTTTCAATGTTTAATGACTTACACATATGGTGTGTTAAGCTATAGGGTCTTATCACAAGTTTTGGAGGTTAACCAAGAGCATTGAATAGAGTCTCTAATGTTTTAGGTGGAAAAATATATAAGACATATTGATAAGAACAAAAAAAGGAAAGACATAGCAAAAATTCCCAAAACTTGAAAAGAAGCAACTACCTGTTAATGGAAGTATTTTATGAAAATAATCTATGTTCTCTGGAATTGACGTCTTGCCTGTAACATAGTAAATCAATTAATATCTTTATATGTGTATTTATATGTATTTATAAAGCTTCTATAGATGTAGATGTGCATATGGCAATATTGGAGATTTTTGTGTTATTATCCTTTCCAAATCCTTATATTACCTTGTTTTCTCATCTGCAACACAATTTATGCTTTCCTTTTCATTATTAAAGTTATGTAGCAAGTATTCAAACTGTACTATTGATTTTCATTTTTATTGTGATTAAAGGTAATAAGTTTTACATATCCGTATGCTGGTATCTTTTCTGCTCAGAAATTTGTAGTTATATTATTTGTTGATTTGACAAATTACCTGGCAAAAGCAACTTAAAGTGGGAAGAGTTTAATTTAGCTTACAGATAAAGGGCACAGCGTACCATGTAGGTGACTCATGGTAGTAGAAGTCTGAAAAAGTTGATTACATTGCATAGTAATCAGTTATTATAGAATTGCAAAGACTGCTACTCAACTAGTTTTTCTTTCTTTTTCTTTATTCCAAGACTTTAAGCAATCAAATAATATGACAGAAAATTTGAGTAGAACTTCTAATGTCAAATAAACTAATCTAGAACATCCCACACAGGATGCCCAGGTATCTGTCTACTAAGGAAATGTAGTGCTGTAAACAAAATTCTTTCACTTCCACATTTCCTACACATTGAACACAAGACATATCAATTTCCAGCCATTATCTTCCATTTCTTTTCCCTATAGAGCCAATACCATACAAAAACTGAAAAATCATTCACTTAAAATTTGGAAATATTCAGGTGTAAGTCTGACAGAGACCCACATTGGAGCACCGGACTGAAATCTCAAGGTCCAAATCAGGAGCAGAAGGAGAGAGAGCACGAGCAAGGAACTCAGGACCGCGAGGGGTGCACCCACACACTGAGACAATGGGGATGTTCTATCGGGAACTCACCAAGGCCAGCTGGCCTGGGTCTGAAAAAGCCTGGGTTAAAACTGGTCTCGCTGAACATAGCGGACAATGAGGACTACTGAGAACTCAAGAACAATGACAATGGGTTTTTGATCCTACTGCACCTATTGGCTTTGTGGGAGCCTAGGCAGTTTGGATGCTCACCTTACTAGACCTGGATGGAGGTGGGTGGTCCTTGGACTTCCCACAGGGCAGGGAACCCTGATTGCTCTTTGGGCTGACGAGGGAGGGGGACTTGATTGGGGGGGGAGGGGAGGCGGCGGTGGGGAACAGACAGAAATCTTTAATAAAAATAAATAAATAAAAAAAATTGGAAATATTCATAGTGTTCTGAAGTTAGAGGTTGATTTTTGCTCCCAGCTGCTCAGACCCAAAATGATCAATCAGAAACTATTAATTAAATCACTGCTTGTCCAATCACTTAGGTGTATTTCTAGCTAGCTCTTTTATCTCAAATTAACTCATATCTATTAATCTGAACATCACCAAGGTATTAATCTGAACATAGCCAAGGTTGTGGCCTACTGGCAAGGTTCCAGCAGGCTCCTGTGGGTATCTTTCTTCGGTTGTTACATCTTTTTGACTGTGCCTACTCTCTCTTCCTCTCTCTGCTTGGAATTCCTACCTTGCCTTCTATCTCTACTTGGATTTTTCATCTTGCTCAGCCCTGACATAGGCCAAAGTAGCTTCTTTATTTATCAGTGGTAATAAAATATTGGAAAAGGCTGCTGGTTCTTTTTACCAGCTGCTTAGCCCTGAAATAATCAAACAGAAATTATATTAATTAAATCACTGCTTTGCCCATTATCTCTAGCTCCTTATTGGATAACTCTTATATATTAATTTAACCCATTTCTATTAATCTGTGTATTACCACGTGGCTATGGCTTACCGGATAAAGTTCCCATACCTGTCTCCAGTGGGGCCACATGGCTTCTCTCTTACTCCGCCTTCTTTCTCCCAGCATTCAGTTTAGTTATCCCCACTTAGCTAAGTTCTGTCCTGCTATAGGTCCAAAGCAGTTCTTTATTCATTAATGGTAATCACACAGAATGCAGAGGGAAATCCCACATCAATAAAACATATTAATAGCAAACAGATGGGAATCTCACATCATATTTGTCTTTCTAAGCATGTTAATCGCTACTCTTTGAAAACTAAATAAAGCATGAACATTTTGAATGATTAAGCATATCATTGACACCAGCTTCACAAAATAAAAGTTTTTCTTTAATATTCAACTTCAATTTTCATGATTTATGCTTATACCTACGAATGTTTTTATTTATCGAACAGTTGTAAAGAAAATTTAAATCTTTCTTTCCTTTTTCACTTTTAAATTGTAGAAGTTTCTTGTTTACTTGTAGTCACCTTATTACCCAAACATTTTCTTTTGATATTTAAAATAAACATACTTTATCAAGTAGAGAAATGTCTCCAATTTCTCATCTGCCAAGATCATTTGTCAAAACAATGCCAGCATTTAAAATATGGCTCTGTTTATATGACCATATAATATTCTTCTAGCTCTGGCTATGGAACATTACCTTGATTTTTAAACAAGGATCCATATTTCCACACTGAAAATAAAGCAGTTGTTTGTGGAATATAGTTCCCCTTTACATTTAGTAGGTATTATTTGCTCCTATAATACTCTGAATATTTGCCCATATTTTTTTAGTTTATATTTTTAACATAATCCATCTAATATTTTTAATTGGTGTAGATATTTTGAGCTAATTCCCTTTTATTACTTTGACTGTATGGACAGTTGATTTATTTCCTGGCTAAGAGATTTACATAATTTTCTATGATTATGAATGCATTCTTCATAAGCATTTGTCTAAAGTCTTTCAATAAATCTAAGTATTCATTCTGTTGAACAACACCTAAGAAAGGAAGGAGACATTATATTGGAAATATATATTTATATTATTTGAGACTACAGACTAAATTTCTAGAGAGATTATAAAATACTGCTTTCTTTATAAAATATACAGCAGTTTCCATTGTTTCCTCCTCATTGACATACTAGTTGGGATCATTTGTCTTTACTGTTTCAATTTTATATATTATTTAAAAAGGGATTTAGTGGCATTTCATTTATTTATTTGCAACTTCCCAATATCAAGTGATTTTGAACATCGTGGGAGCAGATAAAAGATATAGAAATATCTTCTCTCTGATATTTGAGACTTTTTTATTTAATTTAGATATAACTACTGGTGTGCCAACATTATAGATGCAGAAATTCATTGGAGATATGTGTCTTTGTCTGGCTTCCACTTCAATGGAAATAAATAAGCCTCTTTTAGCAACGATCTATGGATTTTGAAAACTATGTTTGCCTTTTTTATTTTAAATATCTCAGATCTAATTCACACATGAAAGACAATAGTCATAATGTCATAATATGCTCACAGGGACACATTGTGGAATATGGTTCCCTGCCTTTGCATCAGCACGCCTTGAAGCCAGTGGATGGACAATGTGGTTCCACACCCTTGCAGCAATTTGCCTTTAGAAAGCCAGTAAGTAGAAGGGTGAAAGGATTTTCTTCTGACTTACCTCAAGAAGCTTGAAGTTCTTCTTTTCCCTCAAATGAACACTTTTTTAATTTAATCTTCAAAATAGACAGTATTGAAGATTTTCCTTCCAAACATTAC
Organism: Neodon shergylaensis; assembly: GCA_025134845.1. Taxonomy (NCBI): domain Eukaryota; kingdom Metazoa; phylum Chordata; class Mammalia; order Rodentia; family Cricetidae; genus Neodon; species Neodon shergylaensis. Next base: position 14,486,877 of record JABTXL010006268.1, read on the forward strand.
ATAATTTTTACTCTAAACGTAATTTTATTAAAGTTCTATGGAATGATATAAATCCGGGTCATATATGAATAAATTTGGTAAATTAATGAATTAAACCAAATGGGTGCTGGATTTAAATGCATTGTCTATCAAAATTTCTAGCAAACCAATGTCACCCATAATGTGTTTCTTGAAATAACTTTAGAATATTGGTAAAAAGTGGGGAGTAAACATAGATACATGTATACACCTGTTTATGTTTGTCTGTGCATGTATTTTTTATGTTTATTTTTAAAAGTATTCAGAACTACAAATATAACACTTCTAATCCAGAATTTACATACTATTTGCACTTTAATAGTTAAGCTATGACTTGTGCTAAATTTTTAATCCACTGGAATTGTTTGTAATAAAACAGTTGTTATGCACTAAATTTTCTAGTAGTTTCCAGTAACCCATGGAAGATAACAGTTTAACTAACATCAAATTGCTTAGTGCATAAGGTTGAATGGATGGCTAAAATATCTTGCTTTTAAAAATGGATCAAAATAAAATAAAAGTCAAAAAGGTAACTCTGAATTTTGTTTAATTATAACAAAATATAAAACCTTTGTTGTAAGATTATGTTATAATAAGTACCATCTGGTCTTATTCTGTTATGTAATGATTTGCATAAAATCTATTAAATATGCTGTATTGCATGCTTCAGAAATTTAATAACTAAAAATTATGGATGATATACACTACTTGGCAACAAATGTTAATAAAAAGAAACTGTACTTCCAGCTACAAATATGTACAGAAACTAATATGTAATTTTAGAGAAAATGAAGCCATAGGAAATTGTTTCTGCCAGTATAGTAATTAATATTTTTCTAATTAAAAGGTGTGATTTGTAATTTTGTGCTTTTAATTTTGTGTGGTATTAAAAAAATGAAGTTTCCTCATTAGCATGTAGACTGTAATAATAATTTCATCTAATCTGTCTTCTTGGTGTCTGGGTTATTGTTTTCAACTCGAAATTTTTTTTAACTAAAGTAGTGAATTCACATATTTTTCATTTGAGGTGACAACACAAGCATTTGTAAAAATATATTCTCTATTTAGACACGGTTATCCATTCAACGTTTATTTAGACAGTGGTTGCATGTTCTTTTTCTCCTGTTACAGACTTCCTATGCTCCCTTCCAAAGTTCATGTATTGGCCTCCTGTGGAAGAAGAAATGAAGAGGATATAGCTTTTTATCAGAGTCCTTCTTGATAATAATAAAAACTGTCACCGAGTGATGTCCTGTGCTTTGACTAAACACAAGGTTCGTAAACAACACAAGTACATCCTGTTTTTCTTTGAGCTTCTTCATTTAAAAATTGCAGGCTTGCAAACAGCCTGTGGGAGTCATTGAGTTTCATGATGGCAATTTAACCTTATGTTGGTAAACTTCAGTTCTGAGGTCCTCTTCTTCAAATTTTGATTTTTTTTCTCAATAAATTGAAGAAGTTGCTTTTTAATCATATATTCGCCCTCAGGAAACAAGATAAGCTAACCATAATTATGTAAAGGATTAATATATAGATAAAATGGAATACAGACTATGTATGACTAGAAGCAAGTAAAGCTAAGACTTGGCATTCTTAAGGAAAAATAACACTTCATTCATTAATTTGGCAGCTGGGTGGAGGACTCCCAAAAAGCAGAGTAAAAATAGCAACAGGAATGGATAGAGTTGAGGTCTAATATTGCCCAAAGGAGTTATTCCCTTCTTTGATACATTCCATCATTGGTGAAGCTGTTGACATTCACAAGTTGCCAAAAATATTCTTTAGCTTTCTGTAAGTTCAAAGCAGTGTGACCATCCTATGAAAAAATAGAAGATAATTGCTTTTACGTACATCAAGTATGACAATATGATTATTTACTAGTAACCATATCTATACTACATTCATAGGTACCCTTCATTATAGAGAACTGAATTACAGACTGCAATATAATAGCTTTGCAAATGAGAGGCCATGAATTCAAATGAGAGAAAGGGATAGAAAGAGATGGACAAAGTCACGTGAGGATTTGGAGATAGCTGAGAAGGAAAAGTCTGCAAATGCAATGCTCATATATCAAATTCTCAGGAACAATTTTTTTTTAAAAAGTATATTTGAACATAATGTTTTTTTTTCCCAAGACAAGGTTTCTCTGCAGCTCTGGTGCCTGTCTTGGAACTAGCTCTTGTAGACCAGGCTGGCCTCGAACTCACAGAGATCCACCTGCCTCTGCCTCCTGAGTGCTGGAATTAAAGGCATGCGCCACCACTGCCCAGCTCGAATATAATGGCTTTTGCTAGTGTGCATGTTCACACACATAACACACATTGTAAAAATTATAAAGCCATGCTCTCACTTGGAAGATATATTAGTGGGGAAAAATATCCAACTAAATAAAGAAATTCCTTAAGATGAAATCATTATGAACAGCTTCCCATCAAATTTTTCTCTTTATAATATTCTATGAAATATATAAAGACATGGGGAATTTATCTATGCTTTTTGAATAAACCTCAGAATTGTTTCAATTACTAATTTACTTATTTGTTTGATTATGTAATACAAGACACTGAGAAACTCTTGCAAAAGAACTTTGGAAGTCAAAACTGACATATGAACCAAAGGACTTCAAAATTCAATATTATTTATGACCCTACTTCTTGAAATACCAAATAAACTTATTTACATTTTTAGAAGATAGTATTGAGACCACAGGATAAGAAATAGCAATCCTCCCTCAACTCATATCAGTGAATTCATTTCACTCGTATTGAGCTGAGTCTGGAGGCAACATTTTATGAATGGGATCAATAACATACAGTAAATGTAGTAACTGTGTATAATTGTTGAATAAATCAATTATAAGTTATTACAGGGACATTTATGAAATGTCTTGGAGGCTGATTGTACAACAAACTTTTTTGGTGATTGGGTGAACTTGCAACTGGTCAGCTTACATTCAAATGTTACCCTTAAAACAAGTTACATAGTTTACTAGAGTTAATATTTTACATGGAAGCTGATACTTGTGACCAAAAATAATAGAAGAATAATACATGTAATATAATACTGAGATAAGTCAATTCATCATCCAGCATAAAGAAAATTAAAGTCTTAAACAAATACTGCTTATTAAACTGAGATTTCTCTGATTCAAATTCATCCATATATAATTCCAAATTTCAGCAATCTCCCAGCCTTTATATGTAAGACAAACTTATTTCATGGTGCTTATAGCATAGCCATCTTTAAAGCGGTGCCTGAACAAATCAATAACAATAAGATTCAGGAAGTTTTTGTAGTTTAATTTTAACCCAGAGCTTATAAGATTTAGCCTAATAGAACTGAGAAAACAAGAAAAATTAAGTTTGTAAAATTGATTTTTAAAGAACAGAGATTTTCTAGAGCTCAGCAAGTATGTGATGGGATTAAGATATTTTCATGACTAAAAATATGATTCTAATATAAAGCTTTCACCATGAGAGTGGATATTGTGATTGTCCGAGGAAGTGGGATTGATTGTTTTAAAATATAACCTTTTAAGTGGTAAGATAAGCATTTGCATGTATTTGGATAGCCATTTTTTATGTGTATTAAATAAAACATGTTGTTCAAAAGTTATCCAGGGGCTAATTTAAATTAAGTCACATTACAAAGGAAAATCAGCCCATGGTCATAATTAGTAGGTTTCCTGGAAGAGCATCAAATAGCGGAGATTTTAAAGAGAGGTTGTTTGTTGTTGTTGTTTATTTTTTTATTAGAGTAATCCAATTAAATGGCAATTTTTATGTTTGAAAGTTAAAACATGGAAGAAATCTATTTGTGGGAAAAATCACAGCATCTAATGTCATTAGTGATCTTTGTTATTCAAATTTCAAATGACAGAAAATTTACATTGGTTTACAAAAATAGAAAAGAGTAGACCTGCTGTGACTGAAATATCTTAACTAGTCTACAAAGTGTTACTTAAATCCTCGAAAGTAACAAGTCACCTTATCAACACTGTACTTCTGATTCTGTTGTGTTCCTGAATTCAAACTGGGTGCTTCTTAAAATGCAACTTTTCAGCACTTTGTTTACATTTGACAACCTTAACAGAGAAGATTTCTTATATTTGCAGTATCCTCAAGGAAAATATCGACTCAATTTTGTTGGTTCAGGATTATTCATTCAACTCCATTTTCAGAGATTAATCGTGGATGTGACAGAGAATCATGGAGTTGTATTGGCCAACCTGCCTTGAGAGCATGAGTCATAGATTGTTCAGGTTAGGGTCCTTGGTTCGCAGGACATACTGCGCCTTTTACTTCAGGAGAAACCAAGGTATTCCCTTAGGTAACAAAGCTTTTATACCCCTTTGTGATTCTCTATGTTCTCTAGAAGTCAACAAAGCACAAAGAAATTCGACAGGATGATTGGTCTTAAACATTAATCTTGTGTACCCTGGATGATTTGCATATGTCTGTCATTGTGTCCTTACAACTACCATTCTATTGATTCTGAAAACTGCCATTATATTGTTTCTGTTAAAGATATAAAAATGTCTAATTCCATTAAAAAACTTTTCTGAGTCTCTGTCTGTCTAGGAACCTTCCATTCCGGTCTGGTTTAGATAAATTTTTCATCAGCTATATCAAGTAAATTGGCCTGGTAGGTAAGCATTGATGCTTATAGAAAAATATTCTATAAGCAATCATAAATGGAAAACCAGATTGCTTTAACACAAACTAGCTTTGAATTTAATATTAGCTCATTTTGTAATGTGCTACTCAGGACACATTTAAGAGGGTAATCTCATCATTACCTCATGCTTTTAAAGACCTCCAAGGCAAAGGAGAAAGAGTAGATAAAAAACAAGAGTATTCTGACCCCATTAGCAAGAATTTAGGAAGAGAATTACCTATATGCACAAGACATAGAAAAATATGTTTCCGTATATAAAAAGAAAGATAAGATGAAATGGAATTCAGTTATGTCACCCAGTTTTATTCCCAGTAAAAATTCAGTGAATTTGTCATGTGACGAACAAGGAACAGGTGGCAGCCATGGTTTTTGAGTTCGAGGGAGATAGATGAGTCAATTTTGCCCATAGAAAGATGAGAGAGAAATAGTGATGGATTCAAATTTAGTATTGCAATCATAGCTGAGAAGTGGGATTAGGACAGATATTAATGCTCTCCTCTGATAAACCACATACTGTAGAGAAAAATAAATTTTCTCTATAAAACAACAATATGCATATATGTCCATATTACTGAAGTGTAAAGATGTAGTACCACTCCTAGGAAGTTAATTTCTTATCCTTTTCATCCCTCTTAACTTAATATTGATAACTGATTGGTTAGTATAAATCAAGTTTTAATATGTTATAATGGAGTACACAACAACTAAAGACTTAAAGATGCTATATATTATTAGTTGCAATAAAAGTAAATTTTCACCATTCAGAGTAGATTTTCAAGGAAGACTCACCAGGAATATATATATATATATATATATATATATATATATATATATATATATACATGTATATATATATATATATTCTACAATACTGTAATATGCAAGGAGTTTCTGGAGTAATAGAATGACAGGTATCATATGATTTACTGAAAACTACATAAAGTTTTGAGGCTATGTCTGAATATTTTTCACTATGTTTTCAAAGACTGTCAAAATTAGAAAAAATTCTAAAAGTCATCAAATTCAATAAGAATCTTAGATATGTGTGCCTTTTTATGATGCCATTCAGTGTCTATTGAATACTTTTGATTGCTGTCTTTTTATAGCTAGATTTAAGCCATGTACTAATATATTAATAGTTACTAAATTTAATTCTTATAATTATTATCAGTTTTTAATGAAAATTGTTTCACTCAAATGTTTTAGAGAGATGAATGAAATGTTCAATTGCCCCCTAATAAACGTTTTGCACAGGTAAGACAGTTTCCAAAGAGCCTCGTATGCAAAGAAAACATTAGTTCATTTCTGTCAGGGCTATTATCTTGCCATTTTATTCTTCAGAAACTAATCAAATTGATCTCATGTCTTTCACAGGGAAAATTTCATCTTAATGTTTTATGTAAATCAATTGGTAATCCGTACCAGTCTCATTTAGTTCTTTAAAACACTATACAAGAGCCTTATAGTAAAACCAGAGGCAAAGACAGAGTCTCAATATGTCTGATGTTATCACTTTTCCCTCCCTTTGAACAAATTCGCTGTGGAAAAAGACCATGTGGAATTCGACAAAAGCGGGGATTACTCTGAGCCACCTGGGACGATGCCTGCTGCTTTAGCTGGGGGGACATGGCCTTCTTGCTGCTCTGTTGCTTTAGTTACCAAGGAGCATTAATATTTATAAATATTTATGTTAAGAGCAGTGCAGAGATTAGTAGTGCAAATCATTTTGGAAGAGGCTGCTACCTGGAGTATAAAAAGATTATGGAAACACAATAAAGCGGCAGCCTTTCCAACTCTGACAAGACATTACCTGCATGTAGAATGTCCCAAGTGGGAAGGGGGAGGGCACAGAGAGCCATGCTAATTTACATCCCATTGACTTGCATTCTGTACAGTAAATTATGGCCTCTTTTCTTAAATGAATCAGGAGAAAAATGTGTTAACTGTCTCATCTCACAATTCCATATTTCATTTGAAAATATTCAAGCTGTGCACTGAGTTTCCATTTACTTTGCAGTTTGCTTCCAGAATGTAGAAAACTTAATGCCTTATTGTATCTTGTCTTAATATCTCTTAACTTCACCATAGATTATCATGCCTCAAAGTCAAATCTCTCACTAATATAAAACCCAGCCAAAGAAGGATTATATTAGAAGGCACTACAAGAATGAAGTTCTGAACAGAGATAAATTTTAGCTAATAAGTGACTACATATAAATAATGATTATTTAAAAATAGAAGACAATATCAAGACAAATCAAAAGTATTTATTTATTTATTGAAACAAGGGATATCCTATACATTCTACTCAAATACTCAGGCACGAATGACTAACGAATTGTTATAGCATGGAGGACAACTAAGGGCCTGTGGCTATGTAGGAAAAATGGATTTTTTTACTTTATAGGTAAGAAATTATAGTGACTGTAGTGACAAAGGGATTTCTTGACTATTCAGAATATACAGTATTGATTTATGGGGACAAAGCTATACTCCTGTCTCTCTTTGGTGTAAAGATGAAGGTTAAGGTGATTGCTGTTTAAATGCCTTTTTGAGTTGTATTTATGAGTGGCCCCCAGGGGTGACGAAAACCTTCCATGCAGATTTCAGCTTGGAAGATTCTATACTTACTCTTAATAATTGGGCAGGGTCATAACCATGACAGTCAGAAGATTAGGCAGGTTAAGATAGTGGTAGCAGTCCTCCTTACTTTTATGTGACTGCATGCACATATACTATGAACATACGTATGTATATACAGGAATACAGATTTGTATACTTTCAATAGCCTACATTTTGCTGACATTGAATATTTTCCATATATTTAAAAGGAACTCATATTATTTAAATTGGCTAAGTAATTGCAGAGTAATATTTAAAAAGGAAAATATTTACTTTTTTGAATATCTTCTTAGCAAATATTAATCCTACAGAGATTGTGAGCAGAATAGGATTTATTAAGAATAGTAAAGACAGAATATTTACTTATCCTCATTCTTAAGGTCTACCTATATTTTCAAAGTTAATATGTATACATTTTACCTGAAATTTCATTTTGACATATGTCTGAATAATTATATTCTCATCACTACTTATTGCATGAGCAGGGGACCATAGTTCTTTGATATTTTAGTTTGAACTTCAACAAGCACCATTTATATAGGTACTTGTATAACCCCAGAAGAGATTTGGATAAATGTTTAGACATAATGGGCAAGAGTACACCAAATGCTATGATTAATGTTACTAAACACTTTCTATTATAAACTTCTGTTTGCAGAACCTGACATGATTCTGAAAAAGTCTTGGTTTGCGTTAAAGTGTTGCATGTTTTGCCTCTTTCCCAAGGTGATTTTTTTCTCACGTGTGGGAGGAAAATCTGTTCCTTCTTTTTCTACAAGTGAGAATATGGAAAAATACGTTTTTTCATTGTAACTATCATGTGGGGCTTATTTTGAATTTAAAGTAGCTCAAGTGACATGCTTACCTTTTACAGCTATTTTTGTACTTTTTGATAATAAAATTGCACATCATCATTGTAAAACTATTTAGAAACACACGACTATTTAAAGAAATGCAAAGCCAGCATGCAGAGGCAACCACAGTTTATTTTTTACTCGTTGACTTAAGTATAATATTTACAATAAATATTTTTAAATTATAATACATAAATATATAGCAATGAACTATGGTTTGAAATGTCTTTTTATGTTTATTTGTTTAACTTTATTTATATATATATGTGTATGCATCACAGTGTGTATGTCACATGTTTTCAGAGTTCATGGAGGCCAAAAAAAAAGTGGAGAGAGTCAAATTCCCAAGAGATGTGATGTGGGAAGTCCTCCTGAGTATGTATTGCTTTTATTGATTAAGGAATAAAGAAGCTGCTTTGAACTACAATACTGCAGAACAGAGACAGGCAGGAAATCTAAACTGAATTCTGGGAATATGTGGAAGGAGTCAGTGAGACACTATGTAGCCACTGAAGGAAACCCCACCAAAACATTGACCAGCAAGCCACAGTTTCATGGTGATACATAAATTAACAGAAATGGATTAATTTAAGATATAAGATCTAGCTAGCAGTATGCTTAAGTGTCTGGCCAAGGTGTCATTCAATTAATATAGTTTCTCAGTGATGACTTTGGGTCTGTGCAGCTGGGAAATAAATGAGCAGCATCTGTCAAAAGATTGGCATGCCAATGTGGGGTTTTATAAAACAAATATTAAATTTGTAGAAAAAGTAATAGAGTAAAAATAAGTTGTGTAAAGATGAAAAATACACAGAGATCTGGATTATGTATATTATTGAGTTTTCTTTGAATTTTTTGACTGTGAATAAGCTATGTACAGATAGACATTTCATTTTACAGGCATCTAAACTAAACCTCCAGACTGATATAAGCTCCTGTGTTCTCTTTCTTTCTCTATCTCTTTATCTCTTTAAAAATGAAAAATATAAAATTAAAGTTAAATTCAAAACAACTATTTATACAAATTCAAATGACCAAAAAAAAGAGGGAAAAAAGCTTTTAAAATTAGAACAAATGAACTCACTGAAATTTCAAGAAAATACTTCCAAGCAGCGGACATGGCTCACTTGGAGATGGGCTTGCCTCATAGGGGATGCTCTAGTAATGAGCTCAGTGCTATATAAATTTGTGGTGCATGTCTGCAAATAAAAATAATTAAAAGATGGGGGAAGGATTATCAGGAGCTCAAGTTCATTCTTGATTGAATAGTGAGTCTCAGACTTTTTCAAAAGATAAAGACAAAAACAAAGCAAAACAAAAAACAAAGATAAAGTAAGTCACATGGTATCCTCAGGTAGGAGAGTGTGTGACAAAAAAAAGAAATAATCGCAAGTGAAATAAAACATTACTGTTCTTCCCTTGATTTGATAGATTTGTGTGAAATCTTGCTTCATATAAATTGTGTTAGAACCTTTTCAGATGAATAATTTTGACTTGGCAGATGAAACTTTTCTACTGTGATTCTGTGGGAATTCAATATGCTTTAATAATTATTGGATTGTTTTTCTTTTCCACTAACTAAAATTTAACAAAAGTAAGTGATACATCAGTCTCCTGGACTCTGAACAGAGTTTTCATTTCTGTGGTTTTTTGACAGCATCCCAGCCTGCCTTATAATTTATACTGGCCTTTGAAGGGATTGTTACACTCAACTGTCTGTTATTCTGTATTAAATGTCCCAAACGTTCTGGATAACGCACCGCTCTTGATTGATTGGACCTGGGTATTTGGTGGAGGATAAATAAGTTAAACTTCCTTCTTGATTTTTAAACTTTTGTTACTCCTCTGCAGTTTCCAACAAAATAAAAATACCTGCTGCTGGAGAAACTAGATGCTGATGTCGGTGGAAACAAAGACACCTGCAAAATGGTGACACAGATCAGAAGCAACCAAATATTAAAAGCAGGAATAAAAAGATGACTTTTAGCATTCAACTTTTAAGCACTATGCATACACAAAGCAGCTTGAATTCTTTTTAATGTTAAAGCAGTTCATTATTTTGTTATATATTTATTTACATTTTTAATCCTTCTGATATAGGTTTTTTTTTTTTTGGTTTTTCGAGACAGGGTTTCTCTGTGGTTTTGGAGCCTGTCCTGGAACTAGCTCTTGTAGACCAGACTGGTCTCGAACTCACAGAGATCCGCCTGCCTCTGCCTCCCGAGTGCTGGGATTAAAGGCGTGCGCCACCACCACCAGGCTTCTGATAAAGTTTTAATGCTTCAATTTTTTGCTTAATATCCCTTAGGGTACTTTATAGGATTTTTAGTTTTGATGAGTTCCTCAGCAGTTTGTATTGTAACATTTTAACTTAAGGTAGTGCACATCTGAGAGCAGAGCTTTCTTTGTTTTTCATGAGTAATGTCTATTTGGTTGATGTGCATTTTTTTCTCTTGTGGGATAACACCACACACACTCATTGAAATGGAAAATGAAAAAATGAGAGCCTGTTTGCAGTACTTAAGACAACTGTAATTAGGCACTGAACATTTTCTTCAGCCTAAATAATACCCCCCTCCATCATGCCTTTCATTCTGATACTTCTCCTCTACCGTGTGGCAGGTTAATTACCGGGCTGCTCAACAACTTGGGAGGAAGTAGGGCAAGAATTGAACCTTTCAGCTTTACTTCATATCACATGAGAGGATCTTGATAATTTATATCAAAGTTTTAAATTATTTGTTAACTTATTACAACTGTTATATTAAAGTGAAAATGTATTTTCTCAGGATTTACGTTTATTAATTTTAATTATATGTCCGTGTGTTACTCTATATGTATGTACAGATAAGTATATGTGTGCAAGAAGGGCAGACCATTTTATGTTACTTCCTTTCTTTTGACCTTCCTCCTTCCATTCCTCCCTCCCTCCCTCCCTCCCTTCGTTTCTTCTTTCCTACCTTTCTTCTGTCCTTTTGTATTCAAACTGTAGTTTCCCTTTAGTTCTTCCAGTTCTTCTACCCACTCCCTCTCCCCACCCCAATCAACACCTCCTCTGTTTCTGTTTAGAAATGGACAGCCTTCCGTGGGTATCAACAGAGCATGGCATATTCAGTCTGTGGTAATATTAAGCAACTCTCCTTTTATTAGAATTGAGCAAGGTAATGTAGTATGAGTAATAGGTTCTTCAGAGCTAGCCAAATATTAGCTGTGCTATAGAAATTTTATTGATACGGATCTTGGTCTATTGATACAAATTTAAGGTCAATTTTATTATACTGTGTATCTGTATTTTTGTTCTTGATTAAGATATTGTGCTTGTCTAGCTCATTTAAAAATGTAATGTATAATTAAGAAATACAGGTTAATAGATATCCATCTATAATAGTTAAACTTGTAGTCACGTTAGTTAGATTTTTTAAATGTACAGAAATGTATTTCAGATGAATAGGTATTCATCAAGCCTTTCAAAGACTACACAATATGGCATTTAAAATGTTTAAGAACTTAGAACTTTTAATGACAATGAGACACATCTGATTCTGGCAGCACCAATTATTTCAAGAGGAAGATGGGTATCAAAGGGGCTCCTTATGAAGTTTGTTAGCCATTTGGGCAAGAAACTGCTCTTGCATTGACTGTTTGATGCTATGCTGTATGAACTGGACATGGAGGACCTACAGAGATGAATACTAAACTTGCCTAAAGATGAGATGGTCCTTTGGATTTCTTGCTGCATGAAAGAGTCTGCCAGATAGATATTCTGCAGGACACAGAAGAAAGTGAATGACAAACTGCAAATAGAGGTGGAAATTTACAGCTTCATGGAAAAGTCTGCTGGATACTATGTCCCATGACGTGCACAGTGGCCCCGGTCTGCGCTCTATGCGCTAGACCCAAGTTCGCGAGCTTAGGGCAAGGGACTGGAGGTTGAGAATACACACGCAGAGACAGACTGACACAAGACCTTCAATCACTGGTACCAAAAGCCCCCTTTTTAATAGCACCATGGAGGCTTAAATACACTGCAGTCAATAGCCAACAGGTGAAAATCCCATCTTCTGATCCTCTAAGCTAGGCACAGCTTCTAGTAACTTTAATTAGAAGGTTCTAGGAAGGAAGAGCAGCTGAAGGCCAGGACTCATTGGTCACAATAGTCCTAGAAGGTTGAAGATGGGCATCCCAACATTACAGAAGAACTTTGGGTGACTGTCCAGGCAGTGAGATGTCTCTGTCAATTCTAGAGTTTTGAAAGTTGCATACAATACAATTCGTGTTTACTTAGGTAATATTATATGCTTCTGGAGTCTTTGATGGAGTTTAAGAATAGATAGTTTTAATTTTCCTTAGTTATGATAAAGGATAAAGTAGATATAAACATTGTAACTGTAATTCTTGCTTGATACCTGTCTTGTTATATGCAATTTCACTATGTTAAAGTTAAAACCTTCCTTTTTATTTAAAGGGGAGGTGATGCGGAATTCCCCTCTGTATGCTGTGAATACCTTTGGTTAATAAGGGAACTGTCTTGGGCCTACACAGGGCAGAATAGAGATAGGTGGGGATAATTAAACTAAATGCTGGGAGAACGAAGTCAGGTTCAGAGAGATGCCATGTAGCTGCCAGAGACAGATATCAGGACAGAACTTTACCTGGTAAGCCTCAGCCACATGGCAATACACAGATTAATGGAGATTGGCTAGTTTAGAATATAAGAGTTAGCCAGAAATATGCTTAAGCCCAATCTACACAACTGTCACAATATGTCTAAAGGATATATGAATATCCCATTCAAACTCCCTGGTTGTTGGTTCAGACTATAAGATCCTAAGAGCTGATTTAATTGTTTCTGTGGGTTTTCTTGGGGGTGTCCTTGACTACTCTGACTCCATTCCTTCCTCAGAAGGTTTCCCAGAACTCCACCTAATGTTTGACTGTGGGTATTTTTATGTTTCCATCAGTTACTAGATAAAAGCTCTTTGGTGACAAACAAGGAGGTCACCAATCTGATAATAGTAGATGACCAGTTCATGCTATGTATCCAATATTGCTAGGAGTCTTAGATGGATGCCATCCTAGTAGATCTATAGGTCTTTTGCTTCATCAGGTTTCTACCTGACCCTGAAATGCCTCTTGTTGCCAGTCATGTCTTTCAGTGCTGTCCCCCTACATACTCCTGAGCTGAAATTTCAGGCTTACAAACAGTATGATGTGAATGACAGAAACTAAATAAACTCATGAACCCTGCAGACAGTACATGCTTCTCACCACTGAGCAATCTCTCTGTCTCTGGAAAGTGACTAAAGCTAAATAGATGACATGCAGATTTCAAGAAGTTTAGAAATTATAATGTTAATATTTTAGGATCAATGAATGCTCTTATTAATATTCATATGTATGAATCAAATGGACTATCATTAATCATTCCCCTTCAATGATTTTATTGGAAAAATCCCTTAAAAGACTTAATTTTGGACCTACTGACTTAAATCTTAATTTGCATTTTATCTTTTTACATATAGAAAGTTCTTTAAACTGTTGGTGGGCAAAATTTAACATTTGAAATTTTTAAGTCACTTTAAATGACTTAACTTGCATCTGCATTCATATATTAGTCTCTTTGAAGTTTTCTTACATTGATTATTTTAAATGATGCAATCTTCTCAAATCTTGTATGTAGAAAATTAGAGGCACATTTAAGATTTTCAAAATGAGTAGCCAACTTCTCTGAGGCAGCTAAAACACAAACATGTTCACCATAATTTGGTTTATATAATTTCCAAGAGAACTTTTAAATTTCATTGAGAAAGGTAATGTTCACTATTACAGAACTTTATTATTTTTATTGTTATTAATATTCTCTCTATATGCTAAGATCTGATCCAAAAATTTTATCTACTTCTTTAGTGCCACTTATATCACAATATTTCAGACTGCATAAGTGTGTGTGATGAAAATTCCCAACCCAAATATACTAGTTTCTTTATGTTCATTAGCTTATATATAAACCTGAGACATTTTATATTAGTTAAAATATAAATACTAAAATTGTTTTATGAATTGACAGAATCTCCTTTACATTTGCTGGGACTTGATCTACAGTGTAAAATATTTTTTAAGGTTTTTTAGAAGGAACTAATTTATAGTAGTAATTTTATGTGAAATACGTGCTTATAAATTATTACATATTTTTACTAATATAAATGTTCTATACTTATATTCATATCATTCTTTATATTTACTTCTTACATTTTTGAATGTTTTAATTAATGTGTAATTATATCACTCCCTCCTTTCCTTTCTTCAACCCCTCTTAGGCACCTTTCATTGTTCTCCCTATACACATGCTATATTCAAATCTCCTTACAACCATGCTGTAATCAAAACCATGATTATTCAAATATAAAAATAAATCTGTGTAAATTTATATTTGTATATTACAAATATAGTCAAAAACACATATGATATATAAAATATGTATATAATATATATACAGTCAACTGAGTTCCTTTTCATTTCTTGTGTTTATATGGTTTCAAGGATGATCAATCTTGAACAACAAGATTTCTCCCTAGAAGAGTCTAACTCATTTTCCCCTCAGTGATCAGTAGTTGCCTTCAGTTCTTTGTCTAGGGTTGTAATATCATGAACTATTTATAAACTATTTCCTTTACCGTATTATCATGTCCATTCACACTGTTATTGACAGAAGTTTCTTTCATGCCCGGTCCCACAGCTGTTCAGTCCCAAAGAAACACAGAGAGGCCTACATTAGACATAAACTGGTTGGCCTATTAGGTCAGGCTACTTATTAACTCTTACATCCTACATTAAACCATAATTCTTGTCTGTGTTAGTTACGTGGCTTTGTACCTTTTATCGATGAGACCTTGTCACCTTGCATCCTCTGTGTCTGGGTGATGACTGCAGACTGAGCCTTTTCCCAGATTTTTTCTATTCTGTTTGCGCCACGTATACTTCCTGCCTGGCTACTGGCCAAACAGTATTTTAATAAACAAGTAAAACTGACAAAACATTATAGAATACAAGACCATTGTCCCACAGCACTTCCCTACCCCCTTTTTTTCCAAACAAGAATTCTTAATCGAATCTCCTTTGTTTAGCTTTTTTCCTGACCATTATCCATAACAACTTGTACCCAACATTCTAAAGAAAGACAAATATACATAATCCATCTTTTGGGAATTTGGCTGTAGTTTTCTAGACTACTTCCTGCTTATTGGGGGAGCTGGTAATCTTATGGGAAGCTAAAGAAAATTTAGAATTATGGTCTAGTCCTTACTGGAGTATTCTGAGAGCCTTGATTATCTCAGCCAGCAGTCTTGAAGATGTTCTGGGTATAGAACTCAGAAAAAATTCCAACAGAAGTCCTCTGAAATGTTAAATCATCTGGGCCATCCGCTCCTATCAGAGATTTTTCAGGGGGCTTCCTTGGTCAAGCCTGATTTTTCGTAACCCAGAATGAATCCACAGCCTCTCATTTCTTGTGGAAACAAAAGCAAAACCTCTTCTCCAACGTAACATATCATTTAACTTAAATGTTGAAGTCAAGTCATTTTCAAAATACATATGTTGTATTAATTCAGCAACATTTATAATCAAATGTTTTTTAGCAGCTCTTGTTCATTTCTCAGCCATCAAACATTTCAAAGACAACACAATAGCATACACTGTTCAGATTCTCTGTGTATTTTCCGTCTTTACATTGCTTTATTTTAAACTATTTCTTTTATTTTTATTTAATTTTGTTTTTTTTTTTCTTTTTTGGAGACAGGGTTTCTTTGTGTATCTTTAACTATCCTGGACCTCATTCTGTAGACCAGGCTATCCTTGAACTCACAGAGATCTGCCGGCCTCTGCTTCTCAAGTACAGGGATTAAAGGTGTGCACCACTGTGCCCAACTTCTCCCTCTCTCTCTTTTAAAACACTTTGTCCTTTTTATTTTCTCTCCCAAGCCTATATATATTTTTAAACACACTCTAAACTGTTTAGAGGTATTTTTCATCTGAATCTATCTTTACTGTATAGCTTTTTCTGATCTCATGTGTCTTTAATTTGCTAAGTGATATGGCTAAGATTAACACCATGGCTTTGACAGCTGGATCCACACCATTCCTCAGCTTTCTGAATGTCTAACTTCATTGCAGAGGTACTAGCGGGATCCATGTTTATTGCCACAAATCTATGGAGTTTCACGGTTCTTGCCACCACTAAGAAGCATGCTGTTAGCTATTCATGAGCACATTTCAAGTGTTTGGTGGTGGGGTCTCTTAAAAGCTGCAAGGTTTTTGCAGCAAAACCTGAGTCAGGAAATCTCTCTTAAATGAGACACACTTGACTCTAGCAAACAGAGCACACCCTAGAAAATGCTGCTACAAAGAAGCTATGAATAACTCTGTTTTTCTATGTCTAGAATTACTTCACAAGCTCTCTCAAGTTTTATGTGGATATAGTTGTCTACATTGGCACTATTTGTTGACAATGTTTCTATAGTGCCCAGTCCCACAGTCTTTCAGTCCCAAAGAAATACACAGAGGCATACATTAGTTATAAACTGGTTGACCTATTAGTTTAGGTTCCTTATTAACTCTTACATCCTACATTAATCCATAATTCTTGTCTATGTTACTTATGTGGCTTGCTACCTTTTATCAGTTAGGCATTCCTCTATGTTTGGGTGACAACTGCAGACTGAGCCGTTCATCTTCCCAGAATTTTCCTATTCTCTTTGTCCCACCTATACTTCCTGCCTGACTCGTGGTCACTCAGCATTTTATTAAACCAGTACAACTGACAAATCTTTACAGTATACAAGACCATTGTCCTACAGCATAATGTCAGTGTTTTAATGTTGTTTATAAAAACATTTTTAGATATACTGTTTCCCAGAGAATTTCCTGGTAATCTTATCCTAATAATCTCATACCCAGTCTTCCCTGAAATTCCCTGAGCAATAGATGCAGGAGCTAAGGTGTATGTGGTTTTGAAATTCCCATGATCCATTGATATCTTCATTGTGTTCAATTCTGTTTTCTTTGTTTGTTTTTTCATGTGTCTATGATATACTCTATTTTCTGTAATGAAAACTTTCTTTTAGAAGGGATTGTAATCACATTTATTTCTCAGGATATCGATCTAGGAACTGTAGATGACACAAAACACAAATACAGCATTTGTTATTCTGGGTCTTGGTTAACTCACTCAATACAATCTTTTCAATGCCCATCCATTCACCTGCAATTTTTGTTTTTTGATTTTTTTCATCACTAGGTTCAAGTTTTAAAATCTAATTAATAATTTTATAGTATTAAAAGAAATAAAACTGAAAACATTATTTCTAAAGAAAAATAAATAATCCCCATGCCTATAATATACCTGTATATATATTTAACATAAACAAGTATTTTCATTGTAAATGTACACACTTGCAAGTGGAGATAGTTCATTCTGTTTGTTACTCTTTAAGTTTTAAGTACTTCACAATTATGGTGACAAATCAGTTTCCCTCTGAAAAAATAATCCAGGAATAAAAAAATGGATATGTAAAAATAGAAGTAATGTCATTCCAGGTTAATTATGCATAATTAATTTTATAAATATGAATTGTTTTCATCACTTTAAATTTATTAGCTGTATAGGTGTATATACAAGTTTTCTATGCATATATTGTCAATCATAACTGCTAGCAAATCAATTTTTAAATAAACCACAGCTGAGAACAATATTTTTTAATTATTCACATCCAAAATATATTTCACATTGTAAAACAGCATCTCGCCGGGCGGTGGTGGCGCACGCCTTTAATCCCAGCACTCGGGAGGCAGAGGCAGGCGGATCTCTGTGAGTTCGAGACCAGCCTGGTCTACAGAGCTAGTTCCAGGACAGGCTCCAAAGCCACAGAGAAACCCTGTCTCGAAAAACCAAAAAAAATAAAAATAAAAAATAAAAAAAAATAGTAAAACAGCATCTCCAAATATTTACTTACACGCTTACCATTACAACTACTCATAAATCACTATCCATTGCTCTTTTCATCTGAAATCAGTTACCTGCATAATGAAATAGACTTTTCAAGTACTGGCTCTATAAATATTTTTGGTGGGACACTTAGATGCTATGCTTTAATTGTTCCCATTCAAGATATGTCAAGAAGGCTCTGTTTTTGGAAGTGTAAGTTCACTATTTAATTTATCCATATTGAGAAATTAATTCAACTGAAATAATTAAGTTCTTCATCTTTCCCAAAACATTCTGTCTAAGAAAAGATAAAAACATGAATATTTGTATATAGTAAATAAGCTTTATGGGGAAACTTTGGCTTGCTAGCATGATATTTGGATGGATTAAAATATTTATCCTGCCTGATACCTATTCTTTTAAGAGTAGTAAAAGTAAACACTGCTTCGTTTTCTATGTTTTTAAATCAGGAAACTTAATTTACATTTCTAGTGTCAAGGACACAAAATTTACTGGCACTATCATCAAAGAACTTTGTTAAAGCTTGTATTTGTTGGAAATACCTAGTCTTCATATACTGTTATAAGCATTAAATATAAGCAAAAGATTCTAAGTAAGCTAAGTGTGCTATAAAAGGGGTTCTATTATAAAATTGCTTCATATTTGATTTGCATGTATGCTATAAGATTGAGAATCAAAGTATAGAGTAATGAAATAAAACCAAAATTTCCCTGTTTTGTTTCTTACATATTTTACTCTTTCCATCATAAATGAGCATAGATATAATCTGGAGGCTAACATGAGCAATCTAGGTTCATGAGCCAGTGTTGTCTAAAGAACCATGTGGAACTTTTTCTTGTCTCAAATTGAAGACCTTCTGCCATGACAAATACTTTCTGTTTTTAAAAGCAAATAAACTATGGTGACTGGACAGAAAGATGAACTAACAGCAAATGACACTAGTAGTGTATTCTAGCAGAGTGGTAAATTCTATTTGAAGTGCAATTTAATCATCTATGTTAATCTGTGTCTTTGACTTTAAAAATTGTGGTAGTTGGAATGCAATGTTCCCCATAAACTCATAAATATTGGCATTATTTGAAGGCATGGCTTTCTTTGAGTAGGTGTAGCCTTGTTGGAGGTAGTGTGTCATTGTGGAGATGCCTTTCATGTCTCATAAATGCTCAAGTCTTGTATATTCAGTGTCTTATATACTTATATGGACAGTTATATACAGAGTCTTAGAACACTTCCTGATGCCTGTGCAAAATTCAGAACTCTGAGAAACCTCTCCAGCACCATGTCTCTCTGCAGACTACCATGTCCTACCAGGAAGATAATGGCCTGAATCTCTGAACTATAAGTCACCCAATTAAATGTTTTCCTTATAAAAGTTTTCCATGCTCAGGGTTTCCTCTCATAGTAGAAATCCCAAGACAGAAATTATTCTTTGCTTTCATAATTATTTTTCAATTAGAAATTATTTGTATTGAAAATTACCAGTTGAGTCAGTCCCGAAAGTCACTAAATATCCATTATGTCTTGTAAAAATACAATCAAAATGAGGAAAAAAAAAACAAAAATAACAACAAGAAGGAAAAATACCAAACACATGAGGTGCTTCATCTATTTCAAATAATTGCAATGACTGGAACTATGTAGTAGCATTTCAGTTGTATTTTAATTAAGACTGTCTGAAGGTTTGAGAGTAAAACAGTCCCCCTGGACAACCTTACAGACCAGATTATGGTAACACACACCTTTAATCCCAGTCGCCATAAAACCCCACACTTTTAGTCCCAGTAGGCATTAAAAACAGACACCTTTAATCCCGGTAGCCACACTAGTTGCCATAGAAATAGTGTGGTACATGCCTTTAATCCAAGCCCTAGAGAACAATACAAGACAGCGAGAGTCAGCTCTCAGACACTGTCTCATTCTGAGATTCCTGGAGGCAGGACCGCCATTTCAGACTTAGGTTGAGGTAATAGCCTGTGGCTGACCATTTTGTTTTCTGGATCATCAGGTTGAACCCCAATTTCTGATCCTGAGATTTTATTAATCATGCTTCATTTAATAGTGCTTCGGGACTAGATATTGCAGGAAAAGAAATCTGGTACGACTACATCTATCAATGGCAAGTTGCTAGGCCATAACAAGAATACTCAGAGAACACAAAAAGAAATAGTAAGTATGCTTGTAGAATCAATCTCTTACTCATTCTAAAATTAAAAAAAAACATATAAATTAAAGCCAATAACTAAATAGTGTTCCTGTTTTCATTGCATCATTTATCCTGACAGGAATAAAAATGCATATCAATTACTTTTTGTTGCTTTAATAAAAGAGCACAACCAAAAGCAAATTAAAGAAGACAGAATTTGTTTACGCTTATGATTCCAGACAGAGCAGGTAGCTGGCTGATTGCATTTTCAATCCACATTCAATACACGGAAAGATCAAACAGAGAGTGATCTGAGACAACAAAATCTTCAAACCTAACACCAGTAATATGCTTTCTTCAACAAGGCTGAACCTCTTAAAAGTTCAATAATCTACCCAAACAGTGGAAATTGCTGGATACCAACTGCTCAAATTGAACTTACGTTTGGGAGAAATTTCTCATTCAAACTTACGAAATCCACAGTCTACCCATAAAACCCACAGATGCACAATCATCTCATGATGCAAAACGGATTTAGCTCAACTTCAAAAGTACTTACAGTTTGTACAATCTCAAGACTGTTTAAAATCCAAAAAATTTTTCTGAGATTCCTTTTAACTATGACCCATCTTCTAAAATTAAAAAAAAAACCAGATTAGCTACTTTAAACATACAACAACATAGAATATATAATGAAAGGAAGAAGAAAGGGGACATAGTGAGGAAAGACTCGGCTAAAGAGAGATCATTTTTTTTTTAAATCTTCAAATACTTTAATATCTCTTTTACTCATTGTAAATTACTTTGTTAAATATTTTTAGTTTATTGTAAACATTTTAAGGATCAAAGGGATGCTTCATGTGTTTCTTTCCCATAATATAAAGAATAATATTTTTTTCTTTTTTAAACTTATTTATTTTTAATTAAAAATTTTCACCTCCTCCCCTCCTCCCATTTCCCTCCCCTATCCCCCTCCCCCTCCATCTCCAGTCCAGATATTGAAGATATTTAATGAATAAAAGTATATGAAAAATCACTGAGAGTATCTTTCTCATGCTGCTATATTTTTTAATAATATCTCTTTGGCCTTGTTAAATTTATCCATCTTTCCTTCAATGTAATGACTACTGTTTTCATTCTTTCTGGGTCATGTATCACCTATTCCAAGAATCTCTCACATCTTTAGACAATGTTTGCGTTTTCTTGTTACTTGCATGACATTCAGTACAAATCTCTTATCTCACACAGTTAAGTTTTGCAGGTTTATCCCCCCCAGTCACAGATGGGTTCCTAGAGAGAGGTTTTATCTTTTTTATTTTCATAGCATCACTGCCTACTTGAGTGAATGTACAATAATCTCATAGTTATATACAAAAAAATGAGTGGTTATAAAATTTTCTTATTTATAAAACAAAATATAGTAGAGACACCCAGGTGCTTCTTATTTAAAACACATCAGTTTGAAAACCTAACAAATACTCCCCATATTTGCTATTATGACTGATTAAGTGTTCTCTGCAGTTCATAATGAAATTACTCTCTTTGTATTGAGAGTGATTCTGTTGAGCTATTGAAAAAAATATCAATTAGATACTAATTAGTCCTGCTCTCTGCTTTCAGAAGGTTTGTCGTGAATGGGTGTGGAATAGAATGGGAGTAATAATTAAGAAAACATTTAGGCAATTTAAACCTTGTGCTCCTTAGAGATAAAAATGCACCTCAGGTTTGCAGTATAACCTCCATACAGACATCCAGGGCAAATGCTAATGAATCCAACATGTTTGTCATGAGTAGTTTAGTTTTAAAACCATTGATTTCTTTGCAGAAAATGCAGTGAGACATAAAGTTGTTTTGCTGCACCCATTCTGAAACTTAAAAGCTGTTAATGCTCTTGGTAATACTTTGGGTGAAAGATGATCTGTAAAAAGCCCCGCCGTTTTGATGAATCGTTTTCATTGGACAAGGGCCCTGACTCATTTGAAGGAAGGTGTTGTGCATAGATCAGCATAGGCAAGTGAGAGATAGCAGCTATTGCATTATGTAATAGTGTAATAATACAACATTTGCAAGGTTTTAAGGTGCAAGTGAGAAACAATAAAAGTGAAGAATTTCACAGTTAAGGAGGAAACATACCAATGTGCCCTTTAGCATGAAGTCACAACTCAGAATTAAGGGACTCATAATTCAGGGTGAATAGTGTGTCTGCTTGCTTAAAGACAAAGGAAGCACCAGTATTCAAGTCTTATATTTTCATTTTTGTTCTTCTGGTTTTACACGTAGGAATGCACCAAGGTTCTTTATAATACCAGCACAGCAAACATACTTTACCTTTATTACTTTTAGTTCCACACTAAATAAGCTGTTTTGGCAACCAATAGCCAATTTTGTGGCATGTAAGTGTTCAGAGCTCCTGAGTGTACAAATCCACGATCCTCCCCATCTACAAATTAGTTTTCTACCTTCTACAATTGCACCCTCTACTGGAATTAGACTCTTTATTTCTAAACCATCCTGAGAGCATTTATATGTGACTCAGAACCCTGTCATTGTACTTTCCTCTCCCTTCTTTTTGTCTTTTAGTTAATTATATACTTTTAGTTAATTATATACTTATTCCACTCCAAACCCTATCACTTGTAAGGGTAACTTTTTTTACCAACTGACACTATATGTAAAAATTATCCAAGCATTAATGCATTTTATTGTTAAATCATATAATCCCTGAGAAGTTCGTAATGTCCATTATACCCACTTTTTAGAAGAGAAAGCTCTGATATAAAAAAATGACTATATGTTTTTCCCTAGATGTCGAAAATAGCAAAAAATTCACTTAACTTTCAAAGAATTGACTAGGAAGGAAATAAAATAATTCCATTTCTTTCTTATATCATCTTATACAATATTTAGCTTTCATGAGCATTTTAATATCTTAATGTGAATTCATTGTGTACATGATTAGAATAGAAAATGTGAAAATATTTTGTGGTTTGAATGTATTAAGAAAATATTTTTCCTTGGGTTCACCTTCTAATTTAGCTTCTTTAGGTTCACCAATTATATACTCCGTGACCATCAGGACCACGAGGGGTGCACCCAACCACTGAGACAATGTGGCTGATCTATTGGGAGCTCACCAAGGCCAGCTGGACTGTGACGGAAGAAGCATGGGATAAAACAGGACTCTCTGAACATGGCGAACAATGGGGGCTGATGAGAAAGAAGCCAAGGACATTGGCCCTGGGTTTTGATCCTACTTCAAGTTCTGGCTTTGTGGGAGCCTAGCCAGTTTGGATGTTCACCTTCCTAGACATGGACGGAGGGGGGAGGACCTTGGACTTTCCACAGGGAAGGGAACCCTGACTACTCTTTGGACTGGAGAGGGAGGGTGAGAGGAGTGGGGGGAGGGGGAGAAGGGTGGGAGGAGGGGGAGGGAAATGGGAGGCTGGGGGGAGGTGGAAACTTTTTTCTTTTTCTCAATAAAAAAAAAAGAAAAAAATGCTTTACACATCTATGTTAAACAAAAAAAACAAACAAACAAAAAAAAAGAAAATATTAATACATAAGTAATCAATGATTTTAAAAAATATGTTTTTTTCTGAAATTTTACTTGATTGAAATGAAAGGTAACTATATGAACATAATAAAATTGGTTAGAATGTAGTTACATTACTATAAATATAAATGACAATACTCAGAAAAAACTTTTATTGTATTTCTACCACAAAATTCTTTGAGCCAAGGACATCAGGTATACCTGCTGAACTTAATGGCGTGTGAAAAACTACCCTGTAAGCAAACAGCAAAATGAAGGAACACAAAGGCTGTGAGATCCTTTGCAGTAAGAAGTGCTTATTTATTGAAATGAGGCAAGCTCTCATAGGAAAGATCTGTGAAATACTTGAAGGCCTATGATGATCCGAGATTACTGAGAATTCACCACAGAAATGGAAAAAGACGTTTTAGAAATAGAAAAAGAAAAAAAAAACCACTAACTAGAGTGAGCTCAGTAGAAGCCAGGTGGATGAACACTAACAATGGTAATGATGCCATAAAGTTGGACAGGAAAAATGTAAAAGAACAGAGGCCAGTCATGTGGCTTAACAAAGCAATGCCTGTTGTGGCTGGGATTACCTCTCCTATCCTATTACAAATATTTGTGTACTCACCTCGGATTTCAGTCATTGAGCTGAGCTATTTACAGAGAGGTATTTCTACTTGGATATGTTGCATCACCCAAATCTAAAATCCCCATTGTGAGGAATTAAAAGACTAGAAATTTGATCAATTCTTTCTTAGACATTCTGAGCTACAAGTCATGACTGAACAGTGGGGTGTAAGCAGAAGGAAAGGTAGTCGTACAGGGAGGGAAAGAAAAAGTATTTGCATTCATTCTCCTTGTTCCTCTTTACAAGATCCCCTGTAACACCGTGCAATGCTGTCAGTTACAAGACCTTTGCAAGATGTGGCTGCTTCATCTTGGACCAGAATTATGATTCAAATTAAACTTCTTCTCCCTATAATTTACCAAATCTGTGGTGTTCTGTTATTGGAAAAAGAAACTAGGACAAAGTAGGAATGAAACTAAATCTCAAAGTTATAAAATCATGATGATAAAAATGGTGAGGGTAATTAGAGGTAGTAATAATGTGAACTATGAGACTGGTTACAATCACGAAATACCAAACAGCAGAGAAAGATTGTTAGAAAACAGAAGGAAAAGATTCTAGAGAAAGAATAGATAAGTCAGAATAAGGAAAGGGAAATTACAAAGGAATAATTACATTGTAAAACTTTAAAGTATGGGTATCTATGAACTACTGATTGACATGGAATAGTATGCATGTTAAGAACACACTATGAAATGATGAGCTCTATTTCAATTTTATATTTGTGATGCTAAGAGGAGTGTTTAGTAGGCAACCATAACTTAATAGTGAACTTTGAAATGAGGAAAAGACAGAATAAAATTCAATATTAAGCAAAGGATTGGATTCTACCACCTATGGAGTTGTATGTACTATAAAGAAAAGTAAGTAGTAATTTATCACCAAGGAAAGTGAACATTCTGAAAGCTAGTAACAAAGAAGAGCACAGATTTTTTAAAACACCCTAATATGGGGCTAAAATACAAATTAAATATAGAAAGAGGAAACCTGGTAGTCAACATTTGGAAAGCTATAACTACCAATAGAAAAGAAAATGCTATAACTACCAATAGAAAAGAAAATGCTTTAACTACCAACAGAAAAG
>JABTXL010006268.1:14512453-14606380 GCA_025134845.1 Neodon shergylaensis
AAATGCTTTAACTACCAATAGAAAAGAAAATGCTTTAACTACCAATAGAAAAGAAAATGCTTTAACTACCAATAGAAAAGAAAATGCTTTTTTTTCAAACATTATCTTTCTGTTTCTTACAAGAAATATAAGAATGCATGTTTAGACTTTGATGTATACTGGAAATTACCAAGTCTTTCAACTTTGTAAACTCCTTAGGTGAAAATGGATAAGGAAGTGTTTACTTGTGTTACAGAAGCGAGAAAGACATCTCAGTAGTTATGCTCCACTTCCCCAGCATGGAATACCTATATTTGAGAAGAATTCTACCAATTAGGGTACATCTCCAACCTCACCAACTGCACTTTGAAGGGGAAAAAAAGATCTAAGAACATTTGACACATAGCTTCCCAGAAGGATATTTCTAAGAAATTCATGCCACCACCTGGAATTCAAAATTAAATAATGTTGTTGAATTCACGGCAATGATTGGTTATATTTCTTTGACTCTCAGTATTTACTTTGACATTATTATAGACAGATCCAAAGATGCTAAAGTTCTCAGTGAAAGTGTTTTACTTGGGAATTGAAAAAAAATATTAAAAGTATACTGAGAAACGTGTCTTAATTTTATCGAACTTACAAGCATGACTTCCTGTATTTTTTTGCAGAAATCTGTGGGACAGAAAGGATGCCGAAGCTACTGGAATATATTGGAACTATTCTGCACAATAAACAACAAATATGAACTAACTGTACCCCATCTTAGTTTGTTCCTTTTTCTTTAACCAATCTTATTTTTCTTCAAATTAAATTTGCTCTTCTCTAATCAGTGACTCTTTAAAATTGCAACTAGAAAGATGGCACCAAAAGGTCATTTACCTGATGAGATCTATTTTCCTTTTGCTATAGATGGAGCCATAAATTAAATCATTTTGTTTCTTCATTGTAGTCTATTCACCCTTATGCATTATTTTTATTAGATTTTATTGTTTACCAATTTTAATAAAAGGTCCTCTCTTCTCTGAGAGATGAAGTGTGTTTATTTTGGGGGGGGAGATGAGGAACATACTTGCCATAGGTATCAACATGCTTGCTCCAATTCTAAAGCATTTTCCTTTTGCAGTTCTAGACATTGAACACAGAGCTTCACACATGTTAGCGCTGCTATCCAGCAAGAAGACACATCTCTAGCCTTCATCACCAAAGGCTAATAATTCAAGCACTAGCTGTATTGATCTCCGACATGTCTTCCAATTGGAACACTGTCATACCAATCAACATACTTCTGTTTATACATGGAAAAAAATCAAGAGACAGGATTTAGCTAAATACGTTTTTATTAAGCACAAACAATCTTGAGGCATACCAATTAAGCTGATCATCTTTTTAGGAAACATTCTTATAGTTATTTTGGATTAAAGTAACTAAACAAAAGCTATTCATCCTCACACTTATTTTCTGTAATAGTTCAATGTGACCCTATCATTCCAATACCACAACATTGATTTTTTTTGCTTATATATACTTATAGCATGACCCAACCAAATATAAAAGGGAAAATAAGTACTATAAAGAAAAAGCTGTTTCATAGAGCTCTGAATTGCATGTGTCCATCAAATCCCTCCCTTCAAAGTTCAGGGAGCCCAATAGAAGAGGAGGAAGGACTGTAGAGCTAGAAGGCATGGAGGACACCAGGGCCAGGCTTTGAGATTTCCTATGCTCAGGGTACTGACAGTGTTTCATTCAAATTCTTGTTACCTGGCAACTTATGATTCCCAGCTACTTCTCTAGCACCATGTCTACTGGCACACTGCCGTGAACCCTGCCATGATGTTAATGGACTGAACCTCTAAAGCTACAAGCAAAACAGCCCAAGTTTATTTTTTCCTCCTAAGAGTTGCAGAGGTCATGGTGTCTTTTCACAACAATAGATACCCTATTTAAGACAACTTCATCCCACTTATATGCAGTTGATTAACCACAGGTAGTTGTCCTTCTTGGATGGAAACTTGTTTCCTGAGGACATTACCTGAATCTTTATAGTTCATGAATTTTGACTCTGTTTCTGAGTGTTCTTACAGTTTTTATTATCCCCCTTGAGTCACAACTTAGAGGATTAAGAGAATACATCGTCCTGGTAACTAAGCAGTTGAATCAGCATGCTTTCAATGGAGAGAAAATTAGAAAGGAACTAAAAATATTTCTCCAATCTAAGAGTTACAAACTATTTTATTTCAAACTGGTAGAGCATTTTCTTTAATTGCTTTGTGAAGTCACCTTTTTTTCATAGTGAGAAGAAATAGAAGGCAGATGCTAGTTGAAATAGCATGTATGTATCTTCATATAAACACATTGTAAAATTAAATTTATTACATAATATATCATACTGAATTTCATATCTTATCAAAAAGTGCTCAAATCTGTACCCTTTATTTTCTTTAATGATCATATGCAACTTGGGAACGACAGCTCTCTGTTCCTCCCAAAGATCGCTATCTTTATGACTGCTATCTGTATGAAATTAATTTAAAGATCAAATTTCCAAGTATGATGGTTGTATCAAGTAAAATTAAAAATTTCCGTATCAAGATATGGTAAGTCTGAGACTGTCTGTGTAGGTTTGAATGAAAATGCCTCAGTCCCCATAGGCTCATATGTTGAATTAATGGTCACTGGTTGGTGGATCTATTTGGCAATGATTTCAGAGTGCACCCTTTGCACTCTGTAGGAGGCATACCACTGGTGCTTGCAGAAAATTCAAAGGACTTGTGCAATTCTCACAAGCTGTCTCCAGCTTGTGAACAAGAGGAGAAGCCTCATGTCTTTGTCTGTCTTACTCTGTCATCATGTACTCTAGCCCTCTGGAACTGGAAGCTCTAGTTAAATTTATTCTTCTCTGATATGTTACTTTGTTTTTTTTTCCTTTCTCTTTTTCTTTTTCCTTCCCTTTTTTTTTTGTCTCAGCAATAGGAGAGAAAGTAGGTCACCATGTTTATCTGAAAGGCGTATAAGACAAAAAAAAAAAAAAAAAAGAAAGGAAGGAAGAAAGAAAGCAGGAAGGAAATACTGTCATTTTATCACTTCTGAAAGAGTCATTAAAAGAACCAGGGCCAGATAAAGAGACAACAACAACAGGAATCAGGAATAAAAATAATTGCAGTTCCTAAGAATATTGAATTTGCAAATTGTTGAATTAGCAAGTTGTTAGTGTATCAAAATCTCTGTTACGGCTGAACTTTTAAAAACTCCAATTTGTGATGTGGGTATTTAGAATTCTTGACCACCTTAAGTCCTGTTGGCAAATAGGTTACATTATTCCTGAGGTGATGTTGGGGGACAGACAAAGGAGCAGCATGAGAGGTCTGTAGCTACTCAAACTCCATGCTGACTGTCCTAATAGCATTCACGGTCAACTTAACACAACCTAGAGTGACCTGAGGAGGATTCTAAATTAAAGAATTGCCCAAATC
Source organism: Neodon shergylaensis (assembly GCA_025134845.1). Classification (NCBI taxonomy): domain Eukaryota; kingdom Metazoa; phylum Chordata; class Mammalia; order Rodentia; family Cricetidae; genus Neodon; species Neodon shergylaensis. The sequence goes on from JABTXL010006268.1 coordinate 14,515,906, forward strand.
AGACAGGGCATGTCAGTAGAGGATTGCCTTGAATGCAAATTAAAGTAGGAAGGCCCAGCCCACCTACTCTTGGAAGGTGACGCTGGGCTGTATAAATTACCTAGGCATAGATTTATTTACAATGTTACAAGTAGGGTTCATTCATAGTTTCTCAAATTCTTGCCCAAATTCTGGTACTGAACGATTAAAATGATGACTATATAGTGGAGATGTAAGTCAAATACATTCTTATGTGCTCTAAGTTGATTTTATTCATTATATTATCATCACATTAGTAAGAAACTATTAACCTATTAACCTGTAGATGGAAAGTCATCCTTGGCTGGAAAAAATTGGTTCATGAGTCTAAAATTTACCTAGAATGTTGAAGTTTAAATACTGTCCCAACCGATCTCATTGAGTAAAATGAAAATAAAAAGTTTCAGTGTACATTTGTAGAATGAAAAATATACCTAAATCAATAACATATTTACAAAGTAGTAAAATCAGACTCTTATTTGAATCTTTCAGGTCCTTTTAATAATATCTTATTACCCTGCACACCACACAACCAAGTCAATGTTAACATGAAGATCAGTCATCCATCCATGGAGAATTGAGCAAAGGCATAATATTCTCCAACATTTTAAATAGGAACAATATATCTAATAATATCAATTAAGCAACTGTGAGTGGGGAGAATTTGAATGCTAAAATGAAGCTCAATAAGCAAAAATGTTGGGAAAATAGAAAAGTGTTGTAAGAAAATGACATTTGTAAAAACCTCCTGTGAACATATTGCAATTTCAAATATAACAACCTAACTAGCTTCAAATTAAATTTACTTTAGCTTTTATTAAAAAACAAGCAAATATTTTGGAGATCAGATCTCTGTCTGTTGTGGGGTTAGTGAAGATCTTTTCCCATTCATAAATGCAATGTTGTTGAAAATTTTCACAGAGTATACTGTGATCAGAGTTTCCCCTTCCTCAAATCCTCCCATATCTCCCCACTTCTCCAAGCACCCAGCTTCAATTATTTTCTCTCTTTAGAAAACAAATGAACAGGCAAACAAATAAAACAAAATTAAAAGAGGAAAAAGAAACAAAACAAAATATAGAAACACATACAGACACACAAACCAAAACCTATAAAAAATACAGAACTAGAAACCATATTATACAAGCAAAAGATAAGATATACCAAAACAAAGCATTCTTAGAAAAATGTTGGACATTTACTTCTAGAAATTGGGTCTGCTGCTAAGTGTGGCTAATATACCTAGTTGGACTTGCTGGGAGATTGTTAGTCTTTTCTTTAAATGCAGATGTTAATTGGAGAAAGCATCTTGGATAGGGCTGGCTGCACGTATCTAGGTCCCCTTCTCTGTGCTGAGACCTGTCCGGTTTGAAGGAGTGGAGGTCATTTTCTTGCTGTCACAATCTCTATGAGTTTCTATTATAAGTCCTGTTGTAGCTATAAGGCAATGTTTCTTTGAAGTCATCCTTTTTCCAGCTCTTAGAATCTTTCTACCCTCTTCTAAGTATCCATCTGAGCCCATGCACCGATCTTCAAAGACCCCTTCTGTAAAAAACTTTATTTGACCTTTTAAATTGACATGTTTTAATCAATATATTTTAATAATGAAGATTTTAAGCACTAGTAAAATTGTGTATAATCTATATTAATTCAGCTATTCAAAAAATTAGAGAATTAGAAAATCAAAGTGCAAATACATCAAAATTTATCTTATTTATTTTTTGGGGGGGATAAGTTTGTGGTTTTTTTTTTTCCATTTTCTTTTTCCCTTTTGTTGCAGTATAGTTCTCACATAACTTTGCTTGCAGCTAATGTAGTCACTTGATGAATCAAAGGCCAAAGCACTGTAAATATGAAAGCACTCGTTTTGTTTTTTCAAAAACAATAGGATTATACCTAATAAGAAGACATGGGTTGCTTTTAGAACACAAATACATGCATAAGTATACAACTCAGTAAGGAATAATTTAATACACACATATGTATAGGAACTTATTAAAAAGAAAGTGATATTCTGACTCTTGAGAGTAGGTCTTGTTAGATTATTTTACATAGATTGTTGGGACCAATTGAGTCCTGGCCTTCAGCTTCTCTTCCCTGCTAGAGCCTTCTAATTGAAGTTGCTAAAAGCTCTGCAACAGGATTTTCACCTGTTGGCCATTTACTGCAGGGTATTTAAGCATCCATGGTGCTATTAAAGAGGGCTTTTGTACCAGCAATTAGAGGTCCCTGTGTTGGTCTGTCTCTGCGTGTGTTTCCTCAACCTCCAGCTCCTTGCCTGAAGCTTGCGAACTGGATTCTAGAGCATAGAGCGCAGACTGGGGTGCACTGTGTGCGGCAAAAGATAACGTTGTTAACTTCATTTTTATTTTTTTCCAAATATTTAAACATTTAATTGGAGTGAGCAATATTTTAGAAATATAACTTAGATGACTCAGGAAAATACAGAACTATAAACTGACCACCAACAATCAGAATAAATGAACAATAGGAAGAATTTTCCCAAAGAATTCTACAGTTAAATGAACACTAAATCTCAAGCTCATCACATCTTATACAAAATCAAAGGCACACAGGAAAGAAGTCATTCTACATTTATAGCATGTAGTAAAATGACAATGGGCATGATTCTAGACAATAAAGGACAGTAAGAAACCAGACCAAACATACTCAGGGAAATAAAAGGATCCATTAGTTCATTCAATTTCTACTCAAAATATATTAGCAATTTTAATTGTTTATTTTTTTCTAATATTGAAGCAAAATACAATAGATATATTCCTATTACAAGTTAATATCAATGATTATTATTTTTGTTGTTCATTCATTAAATGATTCAATTACAATGACGTTTATTATTTATTTAGATAATAATTTCTACTCAAGTGTTTGCAAAGTATAAAATGTTATGATCTCATTGTATCTTTGTAGTGGACACTGAAAATAAAAAGCCAAAAGCAACCAATGACTACTGAGACAAAGAAAACAAGAACCTTGTTAGGTTATTCAATCTTCGATGGTTAGCTTTTAACCAACAAGAAAATTACTCAATGGGCTCAGTGAATTATGCATGCATGTTACAGAGGTAATCTTGAAAGAAGACATCATGAATTTGAAAAAGAGTAGTGTGAGTTAGAGGTAGAATAGGGAGATATTGAAATGATACGTAAGTTAAATGAATTAGATAATTATGTGAGGAAAAAGATTTTAAATGATATACTATGAAGTAATTTCTATAAAATAAATATTGAAAAATCAATAAACACATTTTTTTCAAAATATTTATTCCGTTGCTTGAAGCATCTTGTATATTTTAGCACTTTCTAAACATTTTTAACACATGTGGAACAATGTATAAAATCTATAAATCCTTTGGTAAGTGGAAATATTAATGACCCATTTATGGGTGTTACACAGTGAAAGGTTTACCAGTTTTCATTAAAGTCCTTTAAGTTTATTGGCCAGAGCTGTCTTTTATATGCAACTGAGCTTCATGAGATGGCAGCATTTATTATGGTGAAGAATCGGTCTTAAATAGTTGATACCATCCCTTAGCAATAAACCACTGATTGAAAAGTAGGTCGTCCATTCATAAATTTCACAGACTTCAGAAAGTGGCTCACAGTATTTGCAATTCCAGTTCGGAGGAACTAAATGGCCCTCAGGCAGCAGTAATGTATATGGTGTTTTCACATATATCTAGCTGAAACAATAATAAATATATTTTGAGGTATATAAATATAATTAACTATAAGTAATTAACTGATATTTACTCAGTTTTATCTGCCCTACCATGAATAAACAACTTTATTTAACATTTACCCTTTTCTTGGTTTTGTTACTTAAACCCTGCCAAGGTAAAATTTAAGTTTGCTCTAAATAGATTGGGGAGATTCTAGATTTTCTTATAAATTTAATTAGCACTTAAACTGGAAGGATATGTTCCACTATGAGAAGAGGAAGATAGCTTCTGTACCTCCAGTTCCTCCACATGAAGATAAAACCAGAACACCCTGGGAGATACAAAAGGAGCGCCACCACTTGGATCTGTACTGGCTCATAACTGTCCTCACATCTAGAACACTGTGAGATAAAACTGTCTTTTAAGAGGGATGAGGTATTTTGTTTTGGCAGCAAAAAAAAAGACTAATGCAAACAAAAACAAATTGAAGTCTCCATAAGAATTTATACTCTTTCCAAAATGGAACAATAAGGCTGGGGGAATCTTATGAAATGATATTTTGTTAGTAATCAGTTAAAGAGAAGCAAAATAGTCCTATGAAATCAACAAGGTAAATCTCAGAAGAACTCATAATTCACAACAATCTGTCATTACCTGTACACCAACCCTGCTTAAATGTTATCAGAATGCTTTGAGATAAGGTATACAGTATGAATGATATTTATATCATTGATACATTTTCAGATGTTTATATAATAGTTTGTACATGCACCACAATGCATGATCATTTAATTCATGTTTAAATGTTTATTGACCTCTACAGTCCAGAGACTGTAAAGGTTTGGGGGTTGGTCTCCCTCTGCTTCTCCAATAAATGAAATTCAAGTCCTCTCCCTATAGATTTTGTTCTTAAGTGTTAGTTTCATATGGGTTGCAAGTTGATTGTACAATGTAGGATTTTTCCTTACAGCATAACAACGAGAAGCTTGCAGTGTTTTACACACACACACACACACACATGATTTTCTATTATCATCCTTGAGGTTAGAAGAGACAAAAAAGACATCATCATAATCATGTTCCTCAAAATAGTTCAGATATAATTGGATCAGACTATGAAGCACCAACATTGTTGAATAAAAGAGTAGACTCAGAAAAAAAACAGGAAGGTATAACAGATAGGAGTGGTTCTAAATATGAAAGAGCTTTTAACAGAGATCCAGGAAAGTAATCATCAAAAATTGCCATACCAAAGCTATTCAAAGCAACCATTATGCCTAGGTAACTGATTACATTCCTGTCAGGACTATTTGACCTCTTGAGACATGCCTGAAAAGGGGGAGTGAAGATTGACTGAGAAAGAACTCGATATTGTATATATACATATTCAATATACAATATACAAATTCAATAAGTGAGTTGTAGTTGAATATATATTGATCTATCTATCTATCTATCTATCTATCTATCTATCTATCTATCTATCTATCTATCTATCTATCCATCCATCCATCCATCCATCCATCCATCCATCCATCCATCTATCTATCTATCTATCTATCTATCTATCTATCTATCTATCTATCTATCTATCCATATATCTATCTATATATCTATATCTATATCTATATCTATATCTATATCTATATCTATATCTATATCTATATCTATATCTATATCTATATCTATATCTATATCTATATCTATATCTATATCTATATTCACAGTTCTGGAGGGGTGGAAAGTCAAGGTGAAGCCTGTGGTTAATTTGAGTTGTACTGAGGCACCACTGTCTCTGCTTCTAGGTTTATGCTTTGTATCTGCCTCGAAAACAAAAACAAAAACAAAAAAAAGAAGGAAAGAAAAGAAACAAACCTCAACCTCAAAGTCAGATATCGCTTTAGAGTGAAGGGTTGGGGAAAAAATTTCCAATCAAATGGACCTAAGAAACAAGGTGGTATAGTTATCCTAATACCTAAAAAAATAGACTTAAAACTAAAATCAGTCTAAAGAAACAAGGAAGGACATTTCATATCAGTCACAGAAAAAAAATCCATCAAGAGAAATATCTCAGTATTAAATGTTTATGCCCCAAATACAAGGGCACCCTCATATGTAAAAGAAGCACTACTAAAGCTTAAGTCAAATATTAAACCAACACCCTAATATTAGGAGACTTCAACACCCCAGGCTTACCACTGGACAGGTCTGCCAAACAGAAAGTTAACAGAGAAATAAGGAAAGAAGTAGATGTTATGATTCAAATACACAGAAGACATCTATAGAACATTCCATCCAAACATAAAAAAATACCTTCTTCTCTGCACCTCATGAAACATTTTCAAAAATTGACTGCATACCTCAACAGATAAAAAAATGAAATAACCCATGTATGTTATCAGATCAACATGGCTTAAAATTAGAACACCCCTCAACCTAAGAACAGATGAGAAAAATGTGGTTCGTTTACATAATGGAATTCTACACAGTGGGAAAAATAATGATATCTTGAAATTTGTGGGCAAATGAATGGTTCTAGAAAATACCATATTGAGTGAAATATCTGAAACCCAGAAAGACAAATATAATATGCTTTCACTTATAAGTGGCTTTTAGACATAAAGCAAAGAAAAGCTGGCCTACAATTCACAATCCAAGAGAACCTAGACAACAGAGAATACCCTAAGAGAGACATACATGGATCTAATCTGCATGGGAAGTAGCAAAAGACAAGATCTCCTGAGTAAATTGGGACCTTGGGGATCATGGGAGACATAGAAGGGGAGGAGAATGAAAGGAAGGAGAGTAGAGAAAATATATAGATCAATAAAAACAATTAAAAGTTACAAATGAAAATTTAAATTAAAATCAAATTTGAAGTATTTATATTTTATCACAATATTTCTTTCTTCTTTAAGGAAAAATTATGGGTTTTGATGTTTTTCTGTGTGTCATGTTCATTCCTAGTGCCTAGGGAGGTTAGAAAATGGCTTTGTGTCTTCTGTAACTAGAGTTAGTCTTATCTCCAGCCTGAAAAGGAATTTTTGTGAAATATTAGATAAATTTTGTTTCTTTTTCACTCTTTTTTTCCCTTCTCCTTCATACTCCTTTAGTTATTACTGCCTTGAAAACTGATAGTGTATACTTCAAACAAAACAAAAAAGTCTTGTTTGAAGGACATATCTAATTCCAGGATATTTTCTCTTGGGAGTAAGTCTACTCCTAGCTGAAAATCACTGTGTTTTTATTACATCAAAATGAAAGGTCATGTACTCTAGTGCAGTAACAATTGAAACATTGTTCATTTTTGTGTTTTTGTGTTTTACCTATGATTTACAGTAATGTTGACTTCAGTGCACATACAGACAACCAATAAATACTTTTATATTATTTTAATACTCACAAATTTCCATTGTTTACCAAGAGACTGAACTTATTAAATGAAATGCATCAATTTTTCTCTATTTAGAAAAGAGAGAATTTATTTTATTTATAAAAAAGACTTGTTTATAATTCATATGAGTGATTCCTCACAGAGGGAACAATTTTTATTTTATTATTTTTATTCAAAGGTTAAGTTTAATTGAAATACTTATTAACAATGTGCTTCATGAAATAGAAGACAAACTAAAATAAAATCACCAGAAAATGGTGTTAAAATGTATGTCAAAACTAAACACAACATAATAGGCAACAATAGCAAAATTTAATATTAAAGGTAGCGGAGAAATGAGATTACAATTTGTACTGTGATTCATCAAGTTTAATCCAGATGGATTATATATTTTATATTCAAGAATTTTTTTGTTTAGTGTATATTTTGAGAATTATAAAAGATATCCAAAGGAATTTAATTAGTTTATCTTAAATAGAAGACATACACATGCAAAAATTCCATTGTTTATCCTCTACTATCACCAGCAAGTTTATTGCATTGTGATTTCTTAATCATCAGTGATCAATACTGACATTGATTAGTAAAGAAAATGTTATGAGAATGTCTCCTTCATCAACACTGTTTTTCATTTAAATGCTTCTTCATATTATAGCAAATCAGAAGAATTATCTAAGCTGATGGCAGTGTGACACTAGTGTCTCAGGAAGATCTTTTTCTTAACATTTTTACTTTATAATAGTTTATACTTGTTTAAAATAAAAGTAAGTCACAAATTTTTGATGAAATTCATGCTGATAGAAGTTCATACCACAACGTTATTTTTGATCTAATGTTACATAAGAAAAATGAACAAAAATGTGACCAAATTATATTTAGAAACACAGCACTGTATAAGTTATCCACAGTTTTATATTTAACAGAGCATAAGTACACAGAGGGAGAGAAACAGAGGCAGAGACAGAAAGAGACAGAGCAAAGACTGTGTAGAAAAATAAGGTTTCATAAAATTATATTTTAATTACATGTTTACAAAATTAATTTATTCAGTTATATTAAATTTATTTAGTTACACTCAGTTATTTCATAATTGAGGAAGAATCAGGATCATTTGGTAAATTAAAAGAGTACCATTAAAATAATTATATATTTAGAGTAAAAACAGATTTTAAGACTACAAAGAATTTCTGAATAAGTAATAAGAAAATTAATAGTTTTCTATTAATGGAGGAAGACATTATATTTTTGACAGAGAATTTGTATTGGTAGAAAGAAAGGCCTAAGCTTGTGTTTCTGCCCATAATTGGAATTGATTTCATTACTGATTTTGCTCTAAGTGAAAAATGTTGCACTGGCAGAAGTGACAAGCAAAAATAATAAAACAGGAAAAAGAATGAAAACGTTTTCTTCAAAACAATGTTATCTCCTGGATGAGACAATTCCCACTCCTGCACTCACACATCCCCTCCAGTTCTCACTGGGTTTGCAGGTGCTCCAGCTGTGCCACAAGGCCACTGAACCTATTCCAGTCCTGCTTTGTCACTGCCTCTGTCTCTTCTGCCATCACTGTCTGCCCTTCAAGGGTGCTACTCTTCGTAGGCTTAGGTGCTAAACAAGTGACATACGTGTATCTAGGGCTTTTCACCGAGTCTGTTTCTTTATTAAAGCTTTGAGATGCCTGAACATATCATTCAATCCAAATAAGTACCTTCCATCATCAACAATAATCAAAAGACATAAGGACTAGGCTCTCAGGTGAACCACAAAACAGAAACGTATTTGCTGAGTCATCCTATCTGTTCATTCTGCACTAGTATTGATACCACAGAAGATGCATAGTTCAGTTTCCTTTTTTATTATGGACATATTAATATTAATGCATAAAGATGTTATTTGCTTTGAATTCCTGATTGACCAATTTTTGGTCTCTGGGTCATAAATATACCCCCCCCCAAAGAAACACTATTCTTTTGTTGTTTTTCACCTAAAAGTTTAGGCTGAACCAGGTGAATGTTTCTGAAATTTAACTACTTTTCCTTTTTTTATACTTGTTTACAATTGATATATTAGAGAAAACAGAATTTCATTTATTATTCTCCTTCTCCATTGTATCATATTGTACATTATATTACAACATATATGAGTATAAATAGCATATATTATTCATCAATTACCTATGCTATATGATATTCCGTATATTTACCATATACTGTCTTCAGAAATATACCTTTGTGTATTTTGTTTATTTGCATTAGAATTTTTTTCTATGTCATTATCATTATTCCAATGGTGAATTTGGAATCGTCTCCTAGCTGCAAGCATCCTCTTAAGTTATTAAATTAGGTGCTTCTACAAATTTGATAAAAATCTGTGAATATGAGTAAATTCTAATATATTTATAGTAGAGAATTTTAGAGTGGTTAGTAATTATAAGAATATATGGGTATATTGGATTAATATGGTCTTTATTGTACCTAAAGTATTTTTACAAGAAACAATATGAATATAACATTGTAGTATTCTTCTTTGTCTAAACCTATTCTGAAAATCCATAAGATTTATATGAAAATATGTTTTGAGAATCAAAAAATAAGCCAAGTTGCTTTTTAGAAGAAATAATAATTTGAAAGTATTTCCAAAGTCACGGGGTAAATTTCCACTCCTTCTGTTAGGCAAAATCTACATGACCTGAGAAGCTGCTCTGAATATTGTTTTTTGCCTTCATTAAAACAGGAATAAACACGTGCATGTCTCACGGTACTAGAATGCTCCATTATAATGTTTCAAGGAGTATTAAAAGTTTCATATCACTTTAAAAAGCATATTCTAATTTTCTTCAGGTCTCAGCGGAAGGCACAAAGTTCTGTCTTGAGCATGCTTGCACATTCGGTATCATTTTATTTGGAGAAAGCACCGGTAATTAGTGACGATTTGGAATTCATTGTCACAGCTTGTACTTTCTAAGCTCTTACCCATATGAACTGCACTCATTTCCTTTGCACAGCTTGACCTTTTCTAATTAATGCACAGGAGCGCCTACCTGCATCTTACATTGACGTGCTGTGCCTATCAGAACCCGGAAAAAGTTCCAGCTCTAGTAATTCCCTAAACACTTGCAGCGACAAAATGAGTCTTGAAAAGTTTGTAAAGTATGATCTCTGTGTTCTTCGTTTATTTTTATCTATGTTCAGAAAAGAATATCATCCATTTTGTGATTTAATATTTTATCTTGTACAAATCCTTATGGAATAAATATTTTTAATTAATCCTTAAAAACTGTAGAAGAGTTGCTGGGAGACAGTTAGATAACGTTCCTATTTTTGTCCCAAGCATGTGTCCTAGAGTTTGAATCCCCATCACACTAAAATGACGAGAAAACATCATGTTGACCTGCCTGGTGCTCAGGAAGCAGAGAAAAGTGTACCTCGGGCCAAGATATAAGGCTAGAGTAGTCAAATCGGTGAGGTTCAAGTTGGGTGACAGATCCTGCCTCAATAAATTAAGTAATAGAAGAAACCCAACATAAATATTACATGCAACATATACACCCACATACATGTAAACCTTCATATAAACATGCATGCATATATACTACACCCACACACAAACACAACCTAACTAGTAAGTAGTAGTAGAAAAATATTTTGCCAATGGATGAAAATGATTTAATAGATTTAAAACAAATTTATCTGGCGAATTAAAATTATCCAGCAACAAGAAATTATCTACAATTTTACACATAGTCAAGACCTTTTATGTACAGTTTTAAAGTGTGTAGAATGGACAATTTCAAAATGGATTAGGCATACTTCCAAACTCAAAAGAAGATAAAATAAATCAAAGGTTATAGCTATTTTATGAGTACAAGCATATATATGGTTCACTTTATGAGCTATTTTTCTAGCAAGAGTTTGGCTGCCTTGCACATTGTAGTGGAGTAGTTCCACCAAAGTCTTTGAAAACATTTAGAGGTAAAATAGTCTTAGGGCATGCCATATCAATGTGTGGTTTAGGGATGAATATTCAAGTCAGCTTATTCTTCTGCTTTGACCAATCAGAGTTTCTTCAGTAACCACTCACTACTTTAAAATGAAGATCTTCAGACTATTTAATGAGAATAGACTCAGATATTTAGAAGGCAATCTGATAAGCAGCATTTAAAAACATCACAGAAGAACAAGGAAACAATGGAAGAGTCAGAGGCTGAGAAGAGTACTATGAAAAGCGTCATGTGATTTTTCAATTGCTCTCTCAAACTCATAGCAATTCTACTTATCTGAAGAAAAGTTGCACAGTTCCTTCTTGAATTGTACATGGATGACTCTTGAGTCCCTATCACTATTGTCAGGTCATAATTGCTGAAGGAGGTGAAGACATTCTTTTCAGTCATTCAGTCACAGGTAAGTCATCACATACAGAGTTAGGGTCCCCATACATGCACATTCAAGCAACTCCAATTAAACCCAGTGGGTCACACACACACGTATACCCAGACAGACATAAAAGTATAAGTGAGACAAGTTAGGAAGACAAAAGGAGGATTTTAAAAGAAGATATTCAGTTGCGATATGATTACAAACATAATTTACAAGTCTAAAATTACCTAAGATGAGAAATGTTAGAAACATTTAAAGAAGACCAAATGAGAATACACAAGATTTCAGAATATTTCTAAGTAGCCCTCACCCATCTGTCCTTTTATTACCAACCATAATACAGTCAGTGACCCCAAGAATGTTCTATATCTAAGGTGTGACTTCTACTACTTCCAGGCATATCCATATATGAACCTTTATTAAAATAAATTCAGTAAATGAAGCCTCCTTAAGAAGAGGAAGTTTCTTGATTGCAATATTGTTACTCAAAATTGACAGTTACCTTACTACTTTATTAAGATATTTATGATTATGAGAGAGAGAGAGAAGCCCTTTGAGGCAGGGACATAGGCACAACTGCTTATTATTAGAAATGAACTTAGCACATTTCAAAATAGTGATGTTACACCTATATGTCTGATAAGAACAAGTTAAAAGAAAAAATTTCCATCCAGTGGCAGACCTTCTTCTGAAAATGAGGGTAGAAACAGATCTTCATGAAGATGAAGAAGGATAAAATAATTTCTATTTCATGTTTAAATTCTAAAGATTTAATGCCTTCTCCTATACTTTTAAGCAAAGAAGAAAGCAGAATAATGTTTAAAATTTCTATTTTAAATTAATGTATGTTCATTTATATTCAATTACAAGCCCCTGTGATCAAGGTTTATGTATATATTATCAGTCACATGCACTTTGAATATATTTTGTTTCATTTCACTTGAATTTTTTCAGAGGCTAGCTCTCAATTTTGCTATTGATGGCCTTGAGCACTTAAGTTCAAGCAATCTTCCTAGCATATCCTTTTGAGTATCACATGCTCTTTTTTTCTTTCCAAAATATATTACTAGCTTAGTAGTAGTCTTTTGTCATACACTGTATCCTCATAATAGTTTCCATTCCTTCTTCTCTTCCCAGTTCTGCCCCTCATTCTCTCTCCTCTGAATTCATTCACTCTCTGCCTGTGATTAGAAAAGAACAGGTTTTTAAGAATTAACAACCCAATATGACAAAATAAAGTATAATAAGACGAAGCAAAAACTGTCATATTGATTTTGAACATCGATATCATATAGGAGGAAAAATGTCCCAAGAATAGGCATATTAGTCAGACACTCAGTTGTTTTCACTGTCAGAAATTCCATGAAAATACTAAGCTAATAGATATAACATATATGCAGGGTATTGGGTGTAGATCCATGTAGGACCTGGCTTACTGCTTCATTCTCAGCGAGTTTATCTGAGCATTGCTCAGTTGATATAAAGGCCTTGTTTTCTGGATGTCCTCCACCCTCTTGCTCTTACAGTCTTTCTGCCCCTTCATTCTGGGAGATTCCCTGAATTCTGAGGGGAGAGGTTTGATGGAGACTTCTAATTCATACACTCTGCACATATTAACTGGCTGTGGGTCTCTTTACCCATTTACATCTGCTGCAGGAAGGATTCTCTCTAATGATGGCTAGAAAAGGCAATGGCCTATGATTATAGCAGAATAGTATTAGAAAATATTTTATTAATTTTTTTTTTTTGACCAGTGGCATTAGGTTTTACCCTAGGTCTCTGGGTTATCTAGTCTCTGGTTCTTGCTTACTCAAGCAGCATTGGTTGTGGATTCCTTTCTGTAGATGGTGCCTTAAGTCACCACTGGTTGTCTACTCTCATACATTCTGTGATACCATTGCTCTAGTATATTCTGCAGGAAAGATGGATTGTAGGTCAAAACTATTATGACTAGTTTATTGTTCACTTTTCTCTTTTAGTTGCCTTCATAGTAATTTCCTGAACCAAAGAGACTAGAATACAGGGGTTGAAAATCCCAATAAGGTACCAGATTGACTTCTTGATATCCAATGAGCTGTGTGAATGTTGTCCTCGGCAATGGGGCTCTGTCGACGGTCAGTTTTCAGAGAAAAGCACTTTGTCTGGTTGTTTGGAGATTTTCATGGGACCACATTGACCAACTTAGCTAAGTGTAGCCCATTCCCTTCAATTGAAGCCTTGGCTAGCTACAAGAGATGACTTTTTAAGATTCTGAATCCCCCATTACTAGGAGTTTTTGTTAGGATCACTTAATAGACTCCAGAAAGTTCCCACTACACTTGGCTTCTGCAACACCCATCAAATGTCCCACAGTTTCAGTATCTCTCCCCACACTTTCTCCCTAGCCTGTATCTGATTCTGCTGTTCTTGCAGCCATTCACCTCCAGCCAGCCTGAAAATCTATTCTATTCCTCATACTATGGAGAGACCCTTGGATTCCCGCTAAGACCCTTCTTTACCTAACATCTTTGACTTTACAGATCGTAGCTTGGTTATCATTTATTTAATGGATATTATCCACTTATAACTAAACACCTATCTTATGAGGCTGAGTATGGGTTTTTACTCAGGATCATGTTTTTTTTTTTTTTTTTTTTTTTTTTGTAGTTCCATCTTATTGCCTGCAAATGTTATGAAGTTACATTTTAACAGTTGGGTAATACTCCATTATGTAAATGTACTACATATTTTTAAATCTATTTTTCCTTTGAGGAACATCTAAGCTGTTTCGAACTTCTAGCTATTATGAATAAAGCTGCTTTTAAACATTGAATATAACTTAAGCATTGTATTTTAATATAAGATTAACAGAATTCACATTAGCATCACTTCCTTGTACTCGGAGCTTTGAAATCCCATCATAGCACTTATGCAGACCATCTAGGGAAGCTTTTCTGAGTGTGCCACCGAGTATGTCTACAATTGTAGCTTGGTCAGTTTCGCAGTCATGTTTCCATTGCCTCAATTCCTGAGGGTGATAACTGTCTCCTAGACTCAGACTGTCCAAGGGGTACTTGTGTCCCATACAAAATCCCACTTTTATCACTAGATTCCCTGAATCACTAAAGTTTGAAAACTTTTAAAGCTGCCGCTTTTCAGATAAAAAAGCATGGTAGATGTACGTATGAAGAACAGTCTTAACACCCTGGTTACAGCCACTGCTACAACGTATCTGAGGTTTATGAACCGCATTGCCCACCAAATTCACAATAGCAGAACACTCAGTTCTCTGCTCTGATCACAATATGGTGCTTTTTGGAGCCAAATGTTTTAGAATTTAGAGAAAAATAAAAAGGAAAGGAGATAGAGGGTTACAGGGAGTATAGAGTGGGAAGGGGAAAAGGAGAAAAAAAGGAGGGACAGAGAGATGGAGAACATTAATTCTCAAATATACCAGGTGGGAAACAAAGACCTTTAAATTCTTTCTAGATATTTGGATGTTTGGTTGTAGTTGAAGTTTATTAGTTTCCTAATATCAATCCAAGAAACACTTCCTGAAATTAAAATGAAATGTTATATCCAGTCTTAGAACATATCTTGAAAATATCAACATTAATATTACTGGACAGTAACACAACCATTTATATTCATATTAAAGATAAGATATATTTCTGGAAATAAATTCACATGCATTTCCTTTAAATTTATATAATGAAGTGAGCATTCACAATGAATTTTTTTCAGTAAGTAAGAACAGGACTTTCTGACATCAATGCCAGTGAGAGGAACATTTGTGAGAAAATGAAACTGATCCAAACTGAAAACAGTTATTTCTCAATTACGGGAAAAAGCCCAATCTATTTATTTCTGAATGTTCTACAGAAAAAAAAAACCCACATGCATTAAGGTGATAAACCTGCTGGAGAATGGATTGCATATTTATGATCTCAGGGCTTATGCACATTTGAAGGGATTTGTAACAGTTTGTTCTAGTTCTGTCTCATATTGTCATTTAGGGTCAAAGCCACAGCATAAGTGCTCTGGTGAAGTGCACACGCTCTGAGTCTTGTGTTCATATTTCATCTCGTTTGTACTGAAAAACACTTGCCATTGATATACTTGAGATTTGTGACATCACATCTGAAAATAGTTATAGGAAAAGGATTCATGATTTATTTTACATACACTGTTGGATTCTTATATAAAGTTTTCATTTCAAAGACGGTGGCTTGCATTAATGGGACTGCCTGAAATTAATAGAAAACTAGGTTTACTGTGATATTTATTCTTTTTACTTAATTTAAACTTTACTTTCAATACTTAAAAATACAGATGTGATAGTATTGTTTTTTGTTTATACAGATGGTGATGCAAAATAAATCTTGTATTCTGACAAATTGGCAAGTATCTATAGACATTATTTTCTTCTTTTATTTTCTTTATATTCCCTCCCAAGCACCTGTAATAGTTGCTACCATGTCAAATGCTATAAAAGTTTAGCATTCTGTTTTCTCTGTTTCATGTAGGTTTGTGTTTTTCTGGTAAGCCATAGGTTCCCAGACTGAAAGGAAAGGTAAGATCTCAGGACACCCTAAGATCAAGTTCTCAGCACAAATGAGATTCATTTGTCCCAGAGTGACAGAGTGCAGGGGATAAGAGACAAAGACCAGAAATACAAGATGAGGGAGAAATAGAAGAGAACAAGAAAACGGGGCCAGATATATTTGTCCCAGAGTGAAAAAGGACTGAATCTGAAGGAGATAGACATGGCTGATAAGAAATGGCAGCTTATAAAGATACAAGGAGATACCCTTTGTTAGAATGTGATGTTTATTTTTATTTAGGAAAACCAATAAGGGGCTTCTGATTGCTAGACATCAATACTTTGATAACTGTTCTTTTGTAGCCAGGCTCAGGCAAAGGAAGTGGCTAATAAGGGAATAGACTTTGGGTGCTAGCTTTATAAATGCAATATAATGGTTTTTAGCAAGGCAGAAGGAATGGAGAGAAGGGCAAGGCTGGCCAGAGCCATGCTTACCATGTTTACCACACTCGAGGTGCCCAGAATCTTATCAATGATAGTCCTGTTACTTTTCTCCTATATATCCAGCATTAGGACAAGTTCCTCCTTCATAATTTTCAGCTCAATTTCTTCATCTTTTAGATTTTTTCTTCCTCTGAGAATTTTTTTCCTCTTCATTAGGATGTGTTACATGATTTGTCTTCACATCTTTAACACAACGAGGCAGCCTTCCCTCTTGGGGTCCCTTCATGCCATGATCTGCAGATGGCTGAGGTCTGAATAAGAAATTGAAAACCCCAAGGAGCCTCTGCTCATCCACTGGAGCAGCCAGAAGAGTTTCTCCTGTGTCTCCAATTGGTTTATCTCTTCTCAAATAGATTAAATGAGGCTATTGATGCATATGGTGTACAGCAATTCAGTTAGAAAAAACTTCCCTATGATCAAGAACTAGGCTTGGCAACATAAGAGTAATCATTTTTGTAATCAGGAGGCTTGATTAGCAAAAGGTGTGATGATGCAGAATAGAAAGTGTTCCATGGATACAATGACAGATGATATGCGACACTTTCTAGAGAGCTTTGACTCCCTTCCCATTATGAAGTTTCTGGTTTGTTTTTTTTTTACCTTGTCACTTGAGCTTATATGAATTTCTACAGAAAATGTAAAACAATTCCCAGTGAGACCTACATTATAAATAGTCAATATCATCTGAAAGTTGTAAATCTGAAAGTATGTTTTATCTAATATATACTCCTCTCATCTTAGTTGCTTTTCATTTGTAATGTTCAAAATGTTTAAACAACAAAAATATGCAGAAAAGAAGAAATGGTACTTCATAGTTATTAAACATGGATATTAAACAAGTTAATTTTTTACTATAAGTACATCCAATGCTCTGTAATGTGTATAGACAACCATTTGAAAGTGTAACCATTACAATATTATAAACTCAAGTACAGATACTACATTAAAGAATAAAGAAGATTCCTCTTGGAGTAGGTTAGATCAATTGTGAGTCCACATTTGAGTTCTTCATTTCTCTCCATGTATCTTTCACCTTTTTTAAAAAAAAAAATGTGAACTGGATTCTGTAAGTTATATATGTCTGCCTGAACTCTGTCTATCCCTTTGTCTCTCTTTAGCAAAGGATCTACTTTAGGTTTTTGAGTATTAGATTAAACAAGGTATGGGGTAGGAAATGGAATTATTTTTTAAAGAAATATTTAACGGTTGTAATAAAATGAAGAATTTACTTTACTGACCCCAAATACACAGAATGGCACTCAAAAGAGTAAACAAATGATATTAACATAAATCCATATGTTTCTTCCAACATTTAGAGATATTTATTATGTTTAAGGTTATTTTCAAACTGTTGTTTGCTTCCAGCAAATCACACACAAACACACATACACACACATGCATGTATTTATTAGGTTGTGAACACTGATTGCATGGTAAGTGCAAGACAGAGAGAGATGTTTACACTGAATTCTAAAAACAATCTTAAAAAGAATAGGATGAATAACAGATTCATGCATTTTTAAGGTATGTCAGGACATATTAACTTGGTTGTGTTGCACTACCATGCAAACAGCTTTAACAACTGAAGATAAATACATAAAGTTAAAACTATCTAGTCCTTCATGCCCTTAACTCTGAGTTGTTGAGAGCAGTGAGACCCCAGATCCTGAATTTCTTGTAATCTCCTGATCTGAGTGCCTACAGCTGCTCTGAGCATGAGACCTTCAGGAGTTCCTGATGGCAGGAGAGTGGTTTCTGGTGGGTTTGGCTGGGACGTGGCTATCTCTATATAATCTGGCCCTGAACACAATTGTGAAATTGTGTGTATGTATACGTCTGTGCATGATGATCATTTTGTACATATGTTGGAATAGATTTTTCAATTTAGAAAGCATGAGTTACTTTCAGAAAACTTTATTCCCACATATGTACAAAATGAACGTCACGCTCAGATAACTTTCATGTTCATCTTATTTCAAGTAGTTATATCTAAAGTAAATCATTAACCCATTTTCAGCACTTAAAGTTATAAGCAAAACCATATTCAAAAACATTGCTCCATGCTAGTTGCTTCTTTATCTTCAATCCAAGTTACTATGGGGCACGTCTTAATCACATACATGTTTATTGTAATCTCATATTTTCTCACTGCCTCTTGTTGCCTTCTATGTTAATTTTCTTAAGCTTGTTATGAGTGTCCTCCGTGAGTGTGTCCTGTTATTTGTGGTTAATTTGAATTTTTGTATTCAATTTAATGTTGAATATTCAGGAAAAGAAAATTAATTCATGATAAAAAGGAATATTTTGCAGTTTTGAGATTTAAATATCCTTGATTGTTGGTTTGTTATAATTTTTTTCTTTTCTTTTTTGTTGCTTATTACCAAGACACAGAAAGACTCCCAAAGAAACTGGAAATTTTTAATGTATAAATGTTTTTCACAGTTTAGGACACTCCTAAGCAAAAGATATTGCAAAATTTATTGAAGTTATTAATGCTTTAAAAATTGATAGCAGAAAGAGAACTGAAATAAGGTGAAGACTGTGACCTCACAGATTTCTTGGCCAATTCATAAAAGGCAAAGAACCCAAGAGCCAAGGTGCAGTGGAATATCTCTTACAGAAAAGTAATTCGTGCACTGAGGGCCTCAGAATAACTCTGAACCCATAAAAGCACACTGAACCGAGCAAAAGCATATATACATCTCCACATGACAATAGTCGAACACTTTGTAGTAAATGAAGGATTATGCAGCCACACATTATTTCTTTGTTCACACAATGAGCAGATACAATAGATAGCAAATGATACCAATATTTACCCATATCTGTTGATAACAAAAATATTTCTAAGACATTTTCCACTGTTATATAGAAGTTGAGAATTTTACTTAACATATCTGAATATCTATGAACTTCTATAATATACGACTATGAGAAATATTTACTATGGACTGTGGAGACAAAGAAAAGAAAGTATGGAAAAAGAAAAGAAAGTAAACAAGCAGTATCATATATATAATATTTATATGTACATTTGTCAAATATTTTATTCTAAAGTAATATTTATTTTTTTAAATTGTAGTACATTTAAAAAATATGAACTTATGTTAATGTTATTATTTGCTTTTACCTCTAACAGTGGTTTTTGTAATATATATTGTTTCAATGTTTCTACTAGAAATTTTCCAAATATTGTACTTTATAATCTTGTGGTTTAATGTCTTCCATACATTTCTCATTTACTGTTTTATTAGTGAGTATATTTTCTCATAATCTAAGATATATGTCTATTATGCAAATAAAAATGATTGTGTCAGATCTGAATATGCTTCACTGAAATCACATTATAAGTTCATCTTCTTAATGAATTATATCTAGATTTAGCTACACATGTCTTTCTGATCACATAGTTTTAAATATACTCCACCACTTTGAGACTGGTAGTAATTATATCAGTGATAGGATCGGCTAAACAAGCACTGTGGCACTGAGGTAAATCTGCAACCCTTGAAGTTAATTTCTTTGTTTGTTTATTTTTTATTTTGTCTTTTAATTTAAATACTCATTATCATTTTAGAAATATATAGATGAAACCTTGTCGTAAAAGTGCATGCTATAGATCGTCAAATTCTCTTCCGAAATTCATGATATCTCTTAACTCTAATTTCCTACAAAATCAATCAAACAAACAAAAAAAAATCACATACTTCCAACATATAATGGCATAGGATATACATTACTATTCCAAAATGTAAGAAAGGGAGTACGGTGAAGAAATACTGTACCAAAACATGACTGAAAATCAGCTGGGCAAGCTCCACAATCTACATCTTTGTGTCTGATGTTAAAAAAATGTGTGTGCTATAAATGACATAATTTATAAATCATTTTAAAGTTAATGTGTGACATATATGCATATATGTATATATACATACATATATGTATACTGTGTATGTTATTACATCAAAATTGATAAAGATTGAAGTTAGTTTCTGTAAGTGAATTTCTGCCTAAGAATGTATTCTCACTGCTTCTGATTACTCAATCACAAGATTATTAATAAATCTGAAGGATTATGGAATTGAATCCAAAATTATCTTTAATATTCTTCTCATCGACTTGTAATTTATATTTTATTATTCGTTAAAATTAATAATAGTACATTGTCTACATTTGTTACACTCGTATTAGTATAATTATGCTAAAAAATGTTACCCACTACAACCTTCCATCAAACATCACCTGATAAAAAATTAACTGAGGTTGAAAAATGTACATGTGTATGTATTCTAAAATTTAATTTTAAGTCACAGAAGCATGCACTCTGTTCTCGTGTTGGAAACAGAATCAATTCTGCTAGTTCCTGCTCAGATGAATTAGTCCTTTATAAGCTTTGATAGGAAATTCACTTAGTAGATTAATGTAACTTCAGTCCATTACACATGATGGTAGGCAGATTAATTCACTGAAACTTCCACCACATTCTGGATAGTAAACCAAGGAAACATTAATTTACTTGGAACAGTGCATTATAGTGAATATAGAAGTGAATAAAGAGAGTATGAATTATGCAAATTATTTCTATGCTTTTTCAAAATGTTAGCAAGTACATTGTACAGGTTAACCACTATAAACTGCATAATTATTAGAGATTGAATTATATACATACACTGCACTAAAAGTAGCAAGCGACTCTAACAATTTCTGTAGCTGTGGACCTCATAACTGAAAAAAATAAACTCTGATAAACCTGATAATGGATATTTAACTTATTGAATATAATAACCCAATAAAACAGATTGCTATTATAATTATAGTGATTTGAATGAAATTTAATATATGCAAGTAATCAAAGATTTTTCTGAGATGAACTTAGCAATGAAAAAAAATGAATTTTATGTTCAGATTATTTTTCTGCAAGCTTTTGATTCAACTAAATGTGAAAACGTGACTGACTGAGAGAAAAATGTAGCGCTAGAAAGTAAAAGAGACTGCTTTCAGATTGATTTCCTTGCTTTTATAATTTTGAGCACATCATCTAATCAAATGAGTTCTGCTAAGTATTAAATTGGAGTAAATTGTAAAGCAGAAGCCTATGAACAACATATTTCTCATATTACCTTAAAACGCTGATTAACACTTTTCCCAATTTTTTTTTAATTTATCAATTTACACCTTTACCTGTAAGCCACTGGTTATATATTTGTTGCCATTAAAATGTTCATATAATATTAAAAAGTAAAGAGTATTTTATACTCATACTCAGAAACAAATCTTTCATTTTAAATGAAATCATAACATTTAAGAAGCTTCTAGACAGAATGTCTTCTGAATAAAAATCATGACACATTAAAGTAAATAGTTTTTTAGATGCTTATTTAAAACTAAACACAGCAAAGCAGTTTTAAATAATGCTACAGCTTGAATCTGGTAATTTCTTTTGGAATTTAGGATGACTTTTTTTTTTTTAAGCAGTATATGGCGGATGCTCCCCCATCCTGACAATATTAATCAACAGGGCATTAAAGAGAACATTTTTCAGCAGTACTGACTTAGGTTGCAGAATAATCTTTTTGTACAATGTGAAAAGCTGTCACTCTGACTGGTTTAATAAAAAACTAACTGACCAGTAGCTAGGAAGAATTTTGAGCATAGAGGATGCTGGAAAGAAGAAGGGTGGAGACATGAGGAAACACAGAGGAAGAAGGAAAGAAGATGAGGTAGATATGGGTCAGTGCAGCATTTTAAGAGCTAGCTAAAAATAAGCCTGAGCTATCAGCCAAGCTTTTGCAATTAATAGGATGGCTCCATGTGGATTTTTGGGGGGAGCTAACTGGTTGGACGAAAAATCTATCTACAGACATACATAGATTCAAACATGAAAATGGAAGTATATGGTAATTGTGAAGCTAGGGGACCATCAGAAGTTGATAAACCAAAAAGTAATCAAACTTCATGATGCTTTGTTGATTCTAGTTGAAAGAGCATAATTCTTAAGAGACTGAACCAGATAAAATATCTTGTCATTTTATCTGGAGGGTCTTGTTAGTAAATAGGTTCCATTTTTCACGATCTCCTTATTCCACAGTTCAGTGCATTTCTAGTGTTACCACAAAGTGTCATTACACACGGGGCTTCTAGATGGTACTGGTTTATCCTGCATTTATAACCTCAACACACATCATCCAAGGAAATGTGCATCGTTCTAAAGTTATCTACTCTCAGGTGTTTGGTTATAGTTAGTAAGAGAACTGGACTATTTATCATGGTTAATCTCCAAAACTGGGAGAGCCTTTGAGTTCTTAGATAGTATGTATTTCAAATATTGAGTCTGATGGTATAACACTATAACACAAATAAAAGTGTTGGGACTAATTAACTCCTAGCCTTCAGCTGCTCTTCCCTGACTAGAGCCTTGTAATTGAAGTTACTAGAAGCTGTGCCTAGCCTAGAGGATTCGAGGATGGGATTTTCACCTGTTGGCCATTGACTGCAGGGTATTGAAGCCTCCAAAGTGCTATTAAAGAAGGGCTTTTTGGTACCAGTGTTGGAAGATCTGTGTGTCGGTCTGTCTCTGCGTGTGTATTCTCAACCCCCAGCCCCGTGCCCGAAGCTCGCGAACTGGGTTCTAGCGCATAGAGCGCTGATGGGGGCCGTGCTGCGCGGCATAAAAGGAGGGTGTTATTATAGTGTTGATTAGTTAGATATGAAATTCTTCCAGATTTATTTTTTAGGAAAGACGAAGACAGAGAAGACTTCCAAAACCAGTCTGAAAATGAATCTAAAGTACCAGAAAGGAGACTACCTGAACATTTGCAGTCCTCGTGGAGTAGGAATGGGTTAGGCTCCCATTTATGGGGAGAGGTTAATAGATCTTCGGTTCCAATCACTACCTGAGAGGGAGTACACAATCTCATCAGGGTTTCTCTACTTTTGGCAGAAGAGAATGAGAAAGGGTTGAAGCTTAAATGCTATCAGCATACATAATAAATAATAACTGACTGCTAAACTTTTTGCCAGGTTTCTGCTCAACTTTTGTTTTTGTATTCAAAGCTTCCTGTGGGCTGCTTTGCAGAATCCTGGTTTACAACAGTAATGTCTGAAAGCATAGCCTTCCCTCACCTTCTATTTTCCAATGATATTAAAGGAATTCTCATAAGGAGCTGAAACATTCACATATTTAAAGACATGTGTTAGAACTAGGAAGTTCCTGATTCATACAATATTAAGTAAAATAGACAAAAATCTCATCACGATATTCAAAGGATAAATGGAGATTAATCAGTGGAAAATATTGAATATCTTACGTTGAATAGAGTTGGAAATGGCATAATAGAAGCCATTTTTGTTAATTACCACAATTATGAATTTTAAACAAAGTTAATTTAAGTAAAAAATAATTATCTGTTTTTCACAATTTAGTAGACAAATATTACCATTTTAAATTTTACCATGATAAATGTGAAAGTGTCAATTTTTACACCTTATACTCATTCCTTCTCCATAAGACCATTTTTACTGACCAAAATTTTGAGTGGCCATCATTTTATATTGAAAGCAGATATTTCATTTACTGATCTATTCCTTGGAAACTACTGAATAGCAGTATCTAATTAATAGTGACAGAATTCCTTTTAAATCATTATAGTCAGAAATAATTCCATGGAAAATCGTGCAAAGCAGAGCTCAAGGGCAGTCAAGTTTATAGATCCCTTAATTGGTATGAGAGTCAGATTCACAGGGAGAAAAATGCTGAGTAAATCAATTGACTGATTTTTTCAGGTGTTTTACTGTTTGAATGAATATGAAATTCAAACCTAAATTGTATAAATTTTAGATCAAAGCAAACTATTAAGTAATAACACAGTTAATGTCAAATTACCAATAGAATTATAATATATTAAAAACAAAATTGCTACCAAGACATTTGTTTAATGATGTCCTGTTAAAACTAGAATACTGCAGGAAAATGACAAATATTGGATGGATGTTCTAATATGGCCATAGAACAATTGCCTAGTTACACAGACAAAAGCATATCAGACTCATTATTTCATGGAAAGCATTATAAATGTTTAGAGTGTGTTTTCATCTGAAATTATAGAATGTGATGGTTTGGGTTTATGTCAAAAAATAATGAGATAGTTATTGTCCTGTCCTTCAAATAATGTATTTATTAACATAAAGTAATAGTGTATACATTTAGATATTTTGGGTCAGTGAGAAGACTCAATGGGTAAAGATACTTGTTACCAAGCCAGATGATCTCAGGAAACCACATGATGGAAGGAGTATGAAGTACTGCTAGTTTTCCTCTGACCCTACAAAATATTTTCAGTGGCATGTACACACACAAACACAAACCCACACACCTACATTCAAACACACACAAATTAATAATAAGTTTTAAATTATGAAAGAAATAATCTGAATTATGGCATTTCTATAAGGCAACCTGAAATAAATAAGCAGCACCAATCAAAATATAATAAAAATTACTAAATATATACATTGATATTGATTGATAAATAAAATTATAATTTAAATCAAGTCTATTGCTACTACTATTTTAGTATGTCTTTGTGATTGATAATCTTCTTTTTCAACATGACTACATCTGGAATTAATGAAAACAAAAGCATCTGGGCACACCCGTGAGAACTTTGCTTGATTGGAGTATTTTACATGGAATACCTATCCTAAATCCAGATCATTTGAATTTAGAAGACTCACTTGAAATATTAAACATATCTTATGGTGGCTTTCTGTCATGACACAAACATTGTTGGAGATTGTGAACCAGTAGTCACCCTATTAATTGATAATAACTAATCAATTACACAAACACAGGTCTGTTGCTGTAGAGAACCCTAACTAGTATAATTTCAAACTTTCATTACAAACATAAAAAGATGTTTAAAACTATGTTTGAAAAATGTAGAATTGCCCCACCACATATTTAAAAAATATTATTTCTGCAAAAAGTAAAGCAGTTTTTCACTAGAACTAAATTGAAGTATTTTGAATAAATTATATACTAGGATTTGTGTAAAAGGCTTTTCTTAGGTATGAGTGACATAAGAGAACAAATGCCCACAAGCAGTTCAACACATCAAGGAACTTCTAAAATGTGGTTTATAGCTTACTTTGAGGGTCTAGTACTAAGTTTAATATTAGTTTTATTCTCATTATATTGCTTTATTTTAATTTTTAAATTTTGAAAAGTTCATCCATGTGTACATCATTTTTACCCTTCCTTTCTGCATCTAGTTCTCCCAGAGTCTCATGAGTACCGTTTCAATGAAGGACTTTTACAGTAATTAACACACACACACACACACACAGAAATGTGTTCATTTAGGTATTACATATATGAATAGGCATTTACAACAGACCACGTCAGTTTATGTAAATTATCAGGGGAGAAAAAACCCTGATTTTTCTGTCTCTTACTTTTAAGGCAGTAATTATCAAAAGTCTGTAGCTTTTCTAAGGGTAAAGTCTTGTGAGATTTCACACACTTCTACATTGGCATATAAGTTTGTGTTATCATTCTGTGTATCTTGTTCAGGCTACTATATCATTGAGTTCTCAATGATGCTGTACTACCCCACACATACATACCTAGAAGATGCTGTCTCACATCATATGTTCTGTTTAAATTTTTGTTTGTTTTTTGGTTCTTACTCTTGCTGGCCACTCTTTAATAATATTTCCTAAGCCTTAGCTTCAGCAGATGTGTTGAAAATATAAAAATTTTGACTGGACATGAAAGCGTAAGTCACAACCAATCCCACACCAGTTTGGAATTATAACCAATAGAGAAGCTATTTATTTAAAGGGGAAAAACTTACAGATCACCGTCCCAGACAACAGCCCTCTGCTCAATCAGGAAGAGAGCCTAGTCGCCGGAAGAGGAGCTGGAAGCCAGACAGAGAGGAGAGGGAAGCAGCCGCTTTTTTAAAGGGAGAGAGAGAGACCACGCCCCAGTGGGCTGGTATCTCAGCAGATATTGGCTGAAGGAGAGGAAGGAGCTCCCACAACATGGGCACCTCATGGTCACATAGTTTCTGCATTTTGACCACTTATGGGTCTCTATAACATTCGCTGTCTGTTATGAAATAATGTGTCTTGGCAATGAATAAGAGCTACACTTATCTGTGCATACAATAATGCACATATAGAATACAGTTAGAGTTTTAATTTGTTTAGGAAACAGGAAATATTAAAGCATCCTACAGGATCTATGACCTGCCATTTTTAGCTCTTATGATAACCAAGTAGGCAACTACTGGTTATTCTGAAGATGAAAAATACAATTATTGCATAATATGGTAGAGGTTGCTAGGCTGTCACTATTGTGACTCTTATGCTTTATGTATGGGTAGAATTATTGGTTAATCTTCTCCTTTGGAAGTTTTCAAAGCACAGTGTTTTCTATTAAGAAAGCTAACCCTCAGGATAAAGGATTCTTGATTAGTGTCACGTTGATTTCTCTAGGACATGTGTCTCAAGTATGTTATGTCTTCAGCAAAAGGGTGTTAACTACAAATTCTGTCATGTAACCAAAGGCAATGGAAATAGCTTCAGTCATACTGAGTGAGGTAACCCAGATCTAGAAGGTCATAAAATACATTTTCTCTTGTGTATCCTACTACAACACCTTTAGATTTACATATATTATTTGAAATAACCTCAGAAACCTGGAAAATCAAAAGGGAATCTGAGGGAGTGTTTGTGAGCAGTTTAAGTGCAGGAGTAGTGGGAGGCACATGCCAGGGATGAAAAGGGAGGAAAGGACAGAAAGACTTTGACATGGGAAGAAGGTAATACAAGGAAGGGAGATTAATACACTAAAGATTTGTGGTAGTATAAATAAGAATCGTCCACCTATGTGCATGTCTTTTTATAGTCTCTTCCCTGATGATAGGAATATTTGAGAAAGATTAGTAGGTATTCCTTTATTGAAGGAGGTATGGCACTGGTGGTAGGCTTTGAAGGTTCAAAAGTCCACATCACTCTCTTTTAGGGCCCCTGACTTATGCTTATGCCTGTGAATCAAGATATGAGCTCTCAGCTGTTGCTATATGACCACACCTGGCTATTTGCTTCCAAGCATCCTGATAGTCATAGATTCAGCTTATGAAACTGTAATCCCCCAGTAAACTCTTCTATAAGATGCCTTGGTCATGGTATTTTGTCACAGAAATTGAAATGAAACTAAATCAAGATGCTTGAAGAAGTCACAGAGAAAGAGAGTTTTACTACATACACTTTAGATGGAATTATGCCACATAAATTAGTAATTTAACCCCAGATGTTATAGCCAGTCTAACAAAATATTTTGTTAGACACTATTTCAGGCAAGGGAAATCTCCCTTAAAGTAGTGTTTTAATTTTAAATATGATACAACATATATTTAACACTTTAGCTCAGAAAATTACAAGTATGAAAGATATGAATAATCTTATTGCATAAATTACTGATATTTAAATGTAGTAACAGGGGCGGCTGGGCTGCGTCCCCAGCACCCGGCCGCCCACATGGCTAGCTTTGTACCCGAAATAATTACACAGAAACGGTATTCATTTAAAGACTGCCTGGCCCGTTATCTGTAGCCTCCTATTGGCTAGCTCTTACATATCGATCTAACCCATTTCTAGTATCCCTGTAACACCACGAGGTGCGCTTACCAGGGAGGATCTTAACCTGCGTCTGGCTGGAATGGGAGCATCATGGCGACTCTCTGACTCAGCTCCTTTCTCCCCCAATCCTGTTCTGTTTACTCCACCCATCTAAGGGTTGGCCTATCAAATGGGCCTAGGCAGTTTCTTTATTAGTTAACCAATGAAAGCAACAGATAAGATACAAGACCCACCTCCATCATTTAAATAATCCTTTTTTAATTTAATAATTTCTTAATGAATTTAAACTTTAATAATTTGACATTTGCATTAGAATCTGCAGTGTTTTCCAACTTCCTTTACATGGTAGTGGTAGATTTTTCTTTTTCTTTTTTTATTTTCATTCACAAATGAAGATGTGATTGAAAATTAAAACTAGTCTATAAAATCAATAAGATTCTAAGAAATGAAATAAATTAAAAAATTAGGAGTGCAGTTCTTCTATAAAATATGAATTCTCAAAGTGCATGGTAGAATTCTTTCAGAGAAACCCATTTCAAATATACATCATAATAACACTTCCTAATGACTTATTCTCTCTTAATTGCAGAGTGAAGGCTTATAAAAGCAACCTGACATGATGGTATAATTGCTTAGTTGATTTATAGAGTTGTGTGGTATGATTTATTCTGACTAATTATGTGTATTCCTATGTCTCCTGGAATATTTTGAAGTAGTAGCTGAATAGTGAGTTAAACAGAGTTAAGAAATTTCTGGAAATTAATTCAATTTTCTTTCTGAGATCTTCATGTACATCTAGTAGCTTCGTTTAATTTTTACTGCCATCAAATCTACAAATTCATTATTGTCAAAAAATAACTATTTTCATATTCCAGGTTTTGTTCGTGCCTAAAAAAAGCATGAACATAAAATTTCCTTGAGTCTCAGTAGAATTAATGAAAATATATTTAAAATTTTTATTTGATCATGTTCTATATGTATATTGTATTTTTATTATTTCCCCTCAACTCTCTACATACAACTAGTCCCATGGATCCTAAGTTTATGTTCTCTCTCTCTCTCTGTCATGTGTCTGTCTTCCTCTCCCTTCTTATATGCACACCTATGTTATTGAGTATATTGAATGTTGTCCATGTGTATATGTGCTTATGACTGATTATGTGGCTTTGGAAATCTTATAATTGCCTTCTTCAAGAAGAAGAGTGCCTTTCCTTCTCTTTAGGAGTCACGAATGAACCTTATTTATTAAAACAGGGGTGGGACTTGGTGAGATTTTCCTTGTCTGTGGTGGCCGGTTAGCTGGAGGAGGCATTATGTAGGCCCTAGAGGCAAAGAAATGTTTTAGAGATGTCTTGGGTGCAGCTTCCTTTGATATTTTAAAATTTGAACCAGTTTATTTTGCTAAAATATTTACTTTGGAATTTTCAAATATTTTTTACAATTGAAAATAGGTATTTGAGTAAAAGTGAAAGAGATCAGTTGCTTTCTTGACAGCACTTCTTATAAATTTTAACATACATATCTTAAATAACAATTAGAAATAAATGATACAAAATGATATATGTGTAAATTATGAAAAATATGTATCATGTGGAAACACATATATAAATATGTATCTATTCAACTGAATAAAACAAGTTATTACTCAATAATTTTACTTCAGTTTTGGAAAATAGTTTTCACACTAATAAGTACTTTTGATAATTAAATATAAAATTATAAACCATTTTTAAGATATTCTTGTAAACTTCAAAGACAATGAAAGCAATAGTTATAGTGAATAATAAAGCACACTTCGGGGAACAAATTAATAGAGTTGAAACTAAGCTATTTATGCCCTCTTGGTTTAAAAGAGTATCAACTGAAACATTGCAGGTAAAAATTTCAATTAATGGCAAAATTCAAATATATGAATTCTTATTTTTTAATTTTATCAAAATCAAAATGTAATGTGTAATGCTGTGAAGTAAATACAATATATTCATGATGAATAAATAATGGTTGTTGGTCAGAGTCAGAATATATATGAGACAGAGAAAAACAGAGCCTTTCATATTCATACCGAATCATTCCTAAAGATACTATTATTAGAGAAATTATTATTTGATATTTCAATCTGTAAACATGTAATTCTCCCATAGAGCTTTGACTTACATTATTTCTTTTAGTATAATAAAATATGATATTGAAATTATATTCATGTATCCTGTTTTAACAAGACAATATAAGAAAAAATTTAAAATGATTATATTGCAATTTCCACCACATTTAAAATACTCTCATACTTTCCATCTATTCCATAAGTAATAATTGATAATAATTGTTCTGGCTTTTTGGATCCCATTCTCTCTGGAGGGATAACCTGCTCAGCCTAGATATAGTGGGGAGGGTCTTGGTAATGCCTCAAAGCAGTGTGCTAGATTTTGTTGACTCCCCATGTGAAGTCTTTCCCTCTCTGAGGAGTGGATGAGGTGTGGGATTAGAGGCATGATGGAAGGAAATTTGTTTGGAGGGAACAAATGCTTGAGATCTTCTCATTTCTCTTTACAAAGTATCTATTTCTTTTTTTGCATCAGCTCTTCTTTGTTGGCTCAGGAAGAAACAATCTCCAATTTAATATCTTAACCAGAACTTCAAGTTTCAGGTTTTTCACATGAATTCTTCATAGATAAAAAGTACCTTATACAACACATTTTCCTTACCACTTGGTAAACATTTTAAACATTATTTTCATAAAATACATATATCAAACACCACCAATACTTTTAGCAAAATATTAAGGAAAATTAATTACTATTTTTCTTTAATTTTTCACATGTAAATACATTGCATAAAATAACATAGATTGAAGCTGCTGTAAATATATATTAAATGATATGTTCTGAGGATCTAAAATGAACTATAAAATTCCCACCATTTTCTAGTGTATTTTCAGATTGCTATTAACATTTGATGGGATTATCAATGATTTGATGGATCATTTTGCATTACCTTCCAAAACTTTTAAAAAAAAACTCTGGTATTTTTTTCTTGTATTCATTCTTAAAACATTTATTTATTTATTTTTTCTTTTTTACTTTATTTCAAT
Source organism: Neodon shergylaensis (assembly GCA_025134845.1). NCBI lineage: Eukaryota > Metazoa > Chordata > Mammalia > Rodentia > Cricetidae > Neodon > Neodon shergylaensis. Next base: position 14,547,136 of record JABTXL010006268.1, read on the forward strand.
GTATTTTTTAAAAAAATCTATCTTTTCTCATTTTACTTGTCAAATCCAGTTCCCACTCACTCCCCTCCTCTTGCTCCCTCCACCTGTCCTTCCATCATGCCTCTAATCCCACACCTCATCCACTCCTCAGAGAGGGAAAGACTTTACATGGGGAGTCAACAAAATCTAGCACACTGCTTTGAGGAAGTACCAAGACCCTCCCCACTATATCTAGTCTGAGCAAGTTATGCCTCCAGAGAGAATGGGATCCAAAAAGCCAGAACAAGCAGTAGGGATAAATCCTGGTCTCACTGTCAGTGGCCCCACAGTCTTCCCAAGCCATACAACTGTCACCGACATTCAGAGGGCCTTGTTTAGGCCTCTCCTGGTTCCCTAGCTATCAGGCCAAAGTTGGTGGGCTCCCATTACATCAGGTAGCTGTTTCAGTGGGTATTCCCAACATGGTCTTGACCTCTTTGCTCATATTCTAACTCCTCCCACTCTTCAAGTACTTAGCCAAGTACTTCACTGTGGATCTTTGCATCTGCTTCCAACAGTTGATGGATGTAGGTTATATGGTGACATTTAAGATAGTCATCAATCTGACTATAAGGCAATATCAGTTCAGGTACCCTATCTATTATTGCTTAGGGTCTTAGCTGGGGTCATTATATGTGTATGATCCTTTTGTCTGCACATATATCTATGCACCACCTCTGTCCTTGGGCCCTTAGAAGCTAGCAGAGAGGCCATCAGATTCCCTGGAACTGGAGTTGTGTAAATGGTTATGACCATCATGTGGGTGCTGGGAATCAATCCCAGAACATCCCGAAGCACAACCAGTATCTTAATTATATCTCCATCCCTGTGGTATTCCTTTTAATAGCTATCATACTCTAAAAAAAACACTGGTTATATATATATAATTAGATATGGCATTACTAAGGAAACTGGTTTGAAGTGGGCGACAGTGATTTATTTTTAATTTATCTTTTGTGGGAAGTTCTTTAAAATTTGTTCCAATTTCTCTATGATAGTTCTGAAGTATTATCTCTAATTTAGCTTAATTTAAAAAAAATTTCTCAGACATGTTATTAAAAAGGTTATATAAGAAATAGATGATATCTATGTCTGGGGATATCTTGTCAGTCCAGCTATTGTTGTGATTCATTTACAGCTGAATATAAGTGATGATTACTTTTCTACCTTGGCAATTTCCAAAGCCCTTTCAGATACTGTGGTAACTAGCCCTCGGGGAAGAGGATCCCATGTAAGTTCCACAATGATTTTTAAAGTCTTGTGTCGGAAGTATGTGGTGTCCTCAGCAATAGTATCTTAATTTGAAATTATAGGTTGATAAAAGGGCAATAGTCATTGCCTATGTTGTTTTTTGTGGGTTTTTTTGGATGTTTTTAATCTAACTAGTAGAAATGAAGCTTCACTTTTCTGGCACTGGGATTCCAGGGGGTTTTATTAGATCATACATGACTGTGGGTAAGTTATTTTTACCCAAGTGTCAGAACAACATTGAGTCTACACACACACACACACACGGGGGGGGGGGGGGAGGAGAGAAAGAGAGAATATGTATCCTATGAATGTGTGTGACCCACACTGTTTTATCTATTCTTCCCACCTACCATTCTGCCTTTTTCATCTTTCCCTATCCTCAATTAAAGTACCAAGGCCAAATAATCCTTTTTCAATCTTCATAGCACCTATGTCTACTAACCACCTCTCTAGTGTTTCTTATACCCTACTTTCCCCACGGTCCTTTTCTGTGCAACTGTTTTCTTTAGTAACTTCAGCATATATACTCTAATCTAAAGACTCAGAGCTATGATGAGGAAATGGGAAGGAATAGGTACATTTGTCTTTCTGACAATTCCTGAATTTCCTTATTCAACAGAGTCTTTTCTAGTTTTATTCATTTATGAACTAATTTCATGATTTCACTTTTCTTTACAGCTGAATAGCACTCCATGGTGTGTGTTGCCACATTTTCATTATCCATTTGTTGGTTGAAGAAAATTTATGTTCTATTTCCTGACCATTATTAATAGACAATCAACATATAGGAGTTGAAAATAAATCCTAGAGAGGTATATTTCTTATTACACAAGAGAGCAAGGTATGTGTTTATTTATTTATTTATTTTAGTTTTTTTTTTTATAGGAAACATGATGGCTGAGCCAAAGTCTAGCTTTTAAGGGTGTATAAGAAGATTTAGTAAATCCATCCCTTAAAATAATAACCTGTGCTTACTATGCAGTAGTGTCATGTGCTTTTAATTTATTACAAACTAGTAAGTTTTATTTTCATTTCAGTTATAATAGTATAATTATTGGATTATCCTCCCATGATTCCTGAAAACATTCTGAATAAAGAATTCCTATAGTAAGTATTTTGTATTTCTAACTCCAAATGGACAAATTTTTTAGTGCATATCAGGAACTTAAGCAATGAACTTAATTTCACAAAAATGTTATTTATTATTTTGCAAAATTAATTACTTAAGTGAAACTCTCTAAATTTTATGAGTCATCTTTACTCTCTTTGTCATTTAAAAGAGGAGTTACTTTATTATCTTTCTCCTTTTCTATATTTTTCTTTTCGGTCTATCTTCTACTTTCTCCTGTGTGATGATTATGAGGAGAACATTTCTGATGTGTTCCCATACTCAAAAAGTTTGATGAATTTCTCAATTGTTAGTATTAGTTTATATCATCAAGTAGTATCCAGATAGATATTTGTTAAACATCACTAAATTTTATTTTAGTAATGGAAGAAATTATTATTTTGTTTCTAACAGTAAAGAGAAGTCCAATGGTAAATGAGTAAGCACACAATACCACAATAGTTAGTAAGTCAATTTATGGACTCTTTCTCATTCCATAAGTGGAATTTACTTTGTAAATACAAGTGTTTCTCTGAAGGGCTTAAAATATAAAGGTTAAAAAAATAATAATCATGATTTAAAGCCATAAGTAGGAGGCATGCCAGCACTGTTCAAATCCCTCAACTATATTTTAGAGCTGTTTATTTCAAATTCATGACAGGCAGGATATTATTAAAAATAACTTCAAAACGTGCCCTACTTTCTGGGACCAACTAGCTTCCAAAAAATCAATGCTGGGCCATCTCTTCAGTAGGAAGTATATATAATCTCCTCATTTTGAATAATTCTCTCTTTTCCTTCCCCTGGGCTTGTAGGAAAACGGGAATCAGTCTATTGATTCACAGAGTTCCTCCCATTAAGCCGGCTGTTTTCAGCATTGTTGGTATAAAAACCATGCTTGATTTCCTGCTTAACACTGGCTCCCCATTCTGAACAAAGCCGCTATTTGTCCACATCTTTCACTTGCTGCAGAGTACAAATATAGGATAAAATCCCCTTTGAACTGTACTATATTTTGTGCCTCTCGGTTAAACTTTTTCTTAAAAGCTGTATCTCCAGGATTGAAAGTGAAGTGATGCATCTTTTTCCTTGGGATTCTAACAAAAATCGGTTAGTGTCTAAATACATGGCAGTGCACTAGTAAGACCACTAGAAGTGTCCTGGAAGCTGTATTCACTTTTATTTCTGCACACACATGCTCATAATAAACATAAAGCCATCATTTAAAATTATTTTAAATTTTGCATTAAATAGAAGACTAAAGCAGCTGAGGTCACACTTTCTTTCCTTCCCTTTGTAGTTGTGTTTTCGTCAAAGGCAGAATGACTTCTATTGAAAATAATTACTTTGGATTTTTTTTTCTATATAAGTGTTTTTGGTTTTGGGGATATTGCCAGGAAATTAAGTACATGTTACCTTTCAAGGTTACTTTGTTTTCCTTTAATTGGATTAAAAAGAATAATAAGATCTAACCTCATATTAGATTTAAAATGATCTAAAATATTAGCAATTCATGAAAATTATTGATGATGAAACAAATTTCTGAGTGCATCATGATTAATTTCAGATATGTCTGTGTATCATTCTATATAGGTGCCTGTCTAATTTATTGACCCTGACAGTTTGTAATGCATACCACCTCCAGGAACCAGGCTCTGGGCTGGCAATGAATTGAAGCTTCATAGTTTTTCTTTACTGTTCACTGGTTTTCAGATGTACTTCCATGATTAATGACATTCAAATTGTTCCTTGGGTTCAGATCAATAAAACTCTTTGGGTGGCTTTTTAAAAACATAAAAAGCAAATTTCCTTCTTGACTTTTTTTTTGGTAAAACAAATTTTCCTTTCCATTTGACTTAGCTAAAAAAATACTGAACTATTAATATGCTTTATAATATTACAGGCTAAAATGTCAGCTGAAGAGCCACGCTTTCAAAGACAGACTGTGAAAATGGCCCTAAGGCCCCATGCACAAAATGCAATAATGCTCTTTCCTGCAGTGAAGGATTTTATCAATTTCCAGAGAATTCTCATCTTAATATTCATCATATTGACCACTATACATACATGGCTCACTTCCTAAATTCCACGACAGTGTGCTGAAACTGATGTCTGACATTTACCTCACTGAGAAGAGACATCATTACTGTGAACTTGGTTCTTGTTCTTTCCATACCCCAATTTCATTTAAATCACTTGCTTTCCCTTTCACAGATTAAAAAATGAAAATCACTATATACCCATTTTAAAATATTCACTGAATAAATCAAATTTATTTATGCTCTGTATATCCAGTGTATCAATACTCTGGTATTTTTTAATCTTAAAGATGGTTACAAGTAAAGATGTGAAATGCATTTAAAGCCAGTGACATTCCATCCTTATGAGATGTAGTTTAATATAGATGAAATTTGTGAAGCTTGAAGGTTAAATTGACATTTTGCAGCCAGACACAGTCTATGAGAGGTGAACTCAAATGGTATAGAGATGAAGTAAATGATGACTTTAAAAGGGATTGGTCAAGGTCTATGATTTCTTCCACTATTCTTTAATGTCTGTAATAGCCCTCTACTTTTTCAGTTAGACATAAAGTCAATAAATATATGACTGTCACTAATATAATAATTTTTTTGATAGCACAAATAAGTAATGCAACAACTGAGTCATCTATTTGGAGAAGTACCTACATGACGATGCAATCACATAGAATTTCAGCAATTCCAATTAATCATCAGAGCACGGGAATTCAATGAACTTGGGAATGTGTTTTGGACCTAACAAGCTTGCTATAAAGATAATTACCTTCTTCAAATGGTAAGATTCTGACAATTGCCCTCTTTAAATGCTAAACACTAAGAAAAGATATGTAATTACTTAATCTTGAGGCAAGAGATAGAGAAATCAAAACTAATTAGGAAAAGCGAGTCTTCAGAGGGATTATTTTGAAGAGAGGATGCATTGTTTTGAATTTTTGTTGTTACACCTATTTTTGCAATACTTTCACACATAAATATTTGAAAGTGTCTTTGCTCAATTAAAGAAATAGTGTTGAAACTGAAAAGTTATTTCAATTTGTAGCAGACACAGAAAATAAACAGTATTATAGTACATGTGACAACGAGTGCAAAGAATTTAATGTTCAAACACACCTTTTTTATGGTTCTAACATTATGTTTTTCTCTTTGTGTGTTTTGGGTGATCCTGGAGATCAGTCCAGGGCCAGATGAAGACCAGGAAAGCACTATGTCATTTCATGGCATTTTTCGCCAAAATTTAACTTTCCATATAGTCTTTAGGCTAATACTTTTCACTGTGCAAAATATATTTTCACAGCTTAAATTTGTAATATAACTCAAGTTGGTAGCTTCTTCTTTGAGAAGGGTTGAAATATTTTTAGCAGGAATCATAGCTGAGTTCTTCAGGCGCTTCCTTTTTGATGGACATGATTTGAAATTTCTTATAAATAGTAGAGCCTTCCATTTAATGATATACACTTCCAACTCCTTAAATACAAAAAGTCTTTGAAAATCATAACATTTTCTTACCTGATCCTCTTTAGTAAGGAACTTCCCTTAGCCCATCAATCATTTCCTGCCCAATTATACTGCTCATAATTGCAAAATACCTTCCTACTTAAAATTCATATATAATCATGGACTTGGTAAACCTAAGGGGCAAAGGATTCTATCATTATTATGATATAATGCTTTGGGCACAATGATTTCACTACATGTATATTGATTAGTTTACATACTTTGATACTGAGAAATGTGTCAGTTGATCTACATACTAATATAAGTGAGGCTTGGAATAATATTTATGCATATCCTCCAAAACATGTCAGTGTTGTCGAAATGTTTAGGATTATTCATCAGATTTCAAGAGATATATGTTTTATTTAACTTTATTCTGGTTATGAGATTATATTCTAAAAAACAATTACCAATTTTTTTTTAATTTTTCCAGATGCCAACACTTCAGGGTGTGTTTTTTCTTCCCACTCTTTCTTCTCTGTGGTTCATTGTCTCTGGTTTTATATTGAGTTCTCTGGATCCACCTTGACTTGAGTGTTATGCATAGTTGATATGGAACTATTTGCATTTTTCTAAATGGCAATATCCAGTAAGGCCAGAATCATTTGTTAAAAATGCTTTCCTTTTTCTCATGTGTATTTCTGGGTTCTTTATCAAAAATCATGTGTCCATAGGTACGCCATTTTATATTTTTGTTTTTTTTTTGTTTGATTCCGTAGATAAACCTGCCTGTTTTTATTCCAATACCATAAGGACTTTTATTACTATATTTGTTTAGTATAGGTTGAAATCAGGGATGGTGATACCTCTGAAAGTTCTTTGGTGGTATAGGATTGTTTTAGCTATCTTTGTTTTTCCATGTGAAGTTGAGTACTCTTCTCAAAATGTCTGTAAATAATTGTGTTGGAGTTTTTATTGTGATTCCTATGAATCTGTAAATTGCTTTTGAAACTATGGTCATTGTTGCTATGTCAACTGTACCATTCATGAGCATGGGAGATTGTTCCATCTTCTGATATTTCTTCAATTTCCTTCTTTAACGACTTAAAAATTATCATAAGATCTTTCACTTGCCATGTTAGAGTTACACCAAGATATTTTATATTGTTTATGGCTTTTTTTTTTTGTTAATCGTGTATCCAGACACTTTGCTTAAGATGTTTATCAGCTGTGTGAGTTCCCTGGCAGAATTTGGGGGGTTACCTATGGATATTCTTTTTCACTCTCCAATTTGTATCCCCTTGTTTTCCTTAAGTTGTCTTATTGTAGCCGGGCGGTGGTGGCGCACGCCTTTAATCCCAGCACTCGGGAGGCAGAGGCAGGTGGATCTCTGTGAGTTCGAGACCAGCCTGGTCTACAGAGCTAGTTCCAGGACAGGCTCCAAAACCACAGAGAAACCCTGTCTCGAAAAACCAAAAAAAAAAAAAAAAAAAAAGTTGTCTTATTGTTCTAGTTAGAACATCAACTACTATGTCGAATAGATACAGATAGAGTAGTCTTATCCTGATTTCAGTGGAATTGCTTTGAGTTTCCATTTAATATGATGTTGGCTATAGGCTTTCTGTAATTTCCTTTATTATGTTTGGGTATGTCCCCTTTATCTCTGATCACTCCAAAACTAAGGGTTTTGCCAAAGGCATTTTTTCAGCATCTTATGAGATGTTTATATACTTTTATTCATTCAGTTTGCCTATATTTTTTACTACATTGACATATTTTTATATGGTGAAAAGGCCTGCCGGGCAGTGGTGGCACATGCCTTTAATCCCATCACTCGTGAGGCAGAGACAGACGCATCTCTGTGAGTTCAAGGCCAGCCTGGTCTGCAAGAGCTAGTTCCAGGACAGGCTCCAAAGCTACAGAGAAACCCTGTCTCGAAAAACAAAACAAAACAACAACAACAACAACAAAAAAACCAAACAAACAAAAAAAAAAAGAAAGAAAAAGCCTTCATCTCAGTGATAAAGACAATTTGATAATCCTCAATGATCTGTTTGAAGTGTTCTTGGATTTTCTTTGTGAGAAGTTTATTGTGCATTTCGCATCAGTGTCCTCAAGTGAAATTGGTGTGTAATTGTGCCTTGTTGAATTTTGATGTAATTTGAATATCAAGGGACTTTGGACTCATTAAATGAATTTGGAAAATTTCGATCTGTTTCTAATTTGTGAAATAATTTGAATAGTATTGGTATTAGCTGTTCTTTGAAAGTCTGGTGGAATACTGAGCTAAAAAATTCTGGTTGGCATTTTTGTTTGTTTTTGGTTGCACAGTTTTGATGACTGCTTCTATATCCTCAGGTGTGGCAGGTCTGATTAGTTGATATTTATTTAACTTTGGTAAGTGGTTCTGTTGAGAAAAAAAATGGCCATTGTTTTTAGATTTTCCAATTTTGTGGAGCACAGGTTTTTGATATACGACCCAATGATTCTTTGAATTTCCATAGTGTGTGTTGTTATGCCCCATTCTTTGTTAATTTGTCAAGGTAATTCTCTCAAAGAAAAAACTCTTGGCTTAATTGATTCTTTGTTTTGCTTTCTTTCTTTCCACTTTATTGATTGCAGCCCTTAGTTTGCTCTTTTCCTACAGTATACTCCTCTTAGGAGTGTTCTTAGTACCACTTTCATTGTGTCCCATAAGTTTAGGTATGTTGTGCATTAATTTTATTAAATTCTAGAAAATCCTTTTTTTTTTATTTCTTCCTGGACCCTATTATAATTCAGGAGAGGGTTGTTCAGTTCCTATTAGTTTGGGGGCTTTCTGTTCTTTGTGTTTTTTTTTTAAAACCAGCTTTAAACCTTGATAGTTTGATAAGATGCAGGGGTCATTTGAACTTTCTTGTATCTGTTGTGCCTTGATTTGTAACTATGAATATGGACTATTTTGGAGAGGGTTTCATGAGGTGCTGAGAAGAAGGTATATTCCTTTCTGCTTGGGTGAATTATTCTGTAGTTAGCAGTTATGTCCAATTGATTTATGATATCTATTAGCTCCATTTGTTTTATCTTGATTTTGGTCTGGGAGACATGACCATTGGTCGGAGTGGGGTATTGATGTCTCTCACTATTAATTTATAAGGTTCAGTGTGTGTTTTAAGCTTTAGTAATATCTCTTTTACAGATGTGGGTGGCCTTCCATTTGGGACATAGATTTTAAGAATTGAAATGTCATTGTGTTATATTTTTCCATTGATGAATAAAAAACATCTTTCTCCATCTCATTTGAAAAGTTTTTATTTGAAGCTGATTTTGTTACATATTAGAATTTATACACTAACTTTTTCCTTGGTTCATTTATTTGCAAAATATTTTTCCATATATTTGCCTTGAGGTAATCTGTCTTTGATGCGGAGGTATATTTCTTTTTTGCAGCAGAAGAGTGGTTCCTTTTTATATCTATTCTGTTAGTCTATGTGTGTGGGGGAGGAGTGGGTGTTTCTTTAATTTAACTCTGGGATTATTCCTTTTACTTTCATTCTCCTTGATTCTGTTGAGATGTTTCTTTGTTCTATACAAATCACTTAAATTATTTGATGAAATTTAATGTTTTAAATTCTGTATCCTGAGCATTGTCAAGGTAATTCTCATTGGTAAATATTTCTTTAACTTGTTGAGTTTTATACAGGAAGATATTTCCTTGTTTCATTTATTTTTTACATAGTTTGTATTTTTGTAGTGAGATCTCTATATATGAACATATTTTCTTACTTCCATTTCTTACGTGGACTGACAAGCTTGGGGTAGAACACAGCATGGTTCTGTTGGTTGAGTCATAAGAGCTGAAGATAGCTTTGGTAGAATAAGGTCAGGTAGACACAAGAGGCTTTTGCTGCTATTCAGAGTATGCATCCTGTTCTAATCCTGGAGTTTGCTAATAGATCTGGGAATTGGGAAGGGTATGTGGAGGGCAGAATTAAGTGGCCTTACCTGGCCAGACTCTGACTAAGTATTTGCAGGAACTCAAAGTTTTGGGCAGAGAGGGTTTTGGAAGAAGCCTCTAAATGTCAAGTCTGTGATTGTCAAGCAGAAAATGCTGGAGGCTGAGATAATGAGCTATATATGAAATGCAATGTAAAGCATAATTATAAAATAGGGGGAACATTTTGAAAGTTTTTCATACCTTTCAAAATGCTAACTCACGATTGTTTGTTTGCATTATTAATTGTTTCTCACCATGGCATTTCCAGAAGGAAGAAAGCTTTTAAATTATATCCTAAGACAAAGTTTCATTGTGAAATACATGAATGGTTTTATAAAATGGAAAACTATTTTAAAAAATTACAGTAATGACCTTTAGGTCTAAAAACAGAAACTCTATTTTAATAATATGTCAAATTGATTTCACAGTCACAAAAACCACTTAAGGGGATGTATCAAGGAACAGGATAAATAGAAATACAGTATATCAAGTAACTCGTCTTATGGTCTGTCACGGAGGTCACTCTTTGCTTCCATCCAATTTAACATCCTGTTTAGCATTTTAATTAAGAATTTAGAAGAGCAAGTAAATAGAATATTAAAAAGGTTCTCATGTTAGACCAAACAGAGGTGTTGTAACCTAGGTTTAAAATGCTCTGAAATAGTGCAAACACTGAGGTTAGTAACTAGAACTATATAAAACAAATTGCCACATTTTAAAGGAACTATGCTCACATTCATTTTTAAATGTAAATATGCATTTTTTACAAATAATGTTTACGGGAATGAAATAAACATGTGAGAATAATATTCATATGAGACTGCTTGGGTATATGAACTATCATATCTTTTTATTTATTTTTTTTTAAGATTTACCACAGACTCATTTATTTAACAGCAAGGAAAAACGTGTACACCCTCCCAGCACCCAGGTGTTTGAATCAGCTGACAGTTGACATTTCATGCTTGTCTCTCATTGGCTAGGCACTATGAGGACCTCTGACAGCACCTGTTGCTAGGCACTCGGGAAACACCAGTTGTTTGCTCCTTATTATCTAAGCACAGGCAGGACCTTTGAAAGCTCTAGGCAGATTCCAGGTTGGCTCCTTTTGGCCTAGTAGGCCTTAACTTCCTATGCAATGGCTGTTTGATACTATGTTCAGTTAATAGCATGTTCACTCCCGGAGCCTCTGAATTCCCCAGTACAGGTTCTTGGCCATATTTTCAGTGCAAGCCATGTTTTCTCCTTGGAGTGGGCTTTAAGCCTAATCAGATAGTGATTGGTGACCCCTAAGAACATTTGTGCAACTATTCTTATTATGTGCATATTTTGCCTTGCATATCACTACTGTAACTCACAAGAGTAACAGCTGGGTAAGACTTTTGATAATCTTTCTCTCCTGGCACCTTGTACACTATCTTCCAGTACTCAGAAAGGCTAGTCAGCAGGGAAGACACTTTATGATCAGTATTGATTTGATTTGCCCATAAATTGTCGTCAATATTTGTGGTATCTTTTTTTATTTATTTATTTATTTATTAAAGACTTCTGTCTCTTCCCCACCGCCGCCTCCCCTTTCCCTTCCCCTCCCCCAATCAAGTTCCCCTCCCTCATCAGCACAAAGAGCAAACAGGGTTCCCTGTCCTGTGGGAAGTCCAGGGACCACCCACCTCCCTCCAGGTCTAGTAAGGTGAGCATCCAAACTGCCTAGGCTCCCACAAAGCCAATACGTGCATTTGATCAAGTATTTGTCCAAAAAAAAAATAAAAAATACACAATATACATGTTTTCTTTGGAAACAGAAACAAGAGGCAGAAGCATAGACGCTCATGATTTGTTTAAGATCTTCTCTATTCATTTTAGAAGACAGTTAAGGTAAACCAGAGGACAGAACTACTCAACGATGAGGTTACCACTGTATGATTTCTCTATCTGATCTATGAGAAGAAGCACTGTACCTAAACTATCTATCAGATTGCTGGCATATGGAAACCAAGTTTAAGTTTCAGCCATTGACTATAGGTTTATCCTAGAAAGAGATTGCCTATAAGAACAAAACCCTACTTTAACAGTAAAAAATCTTTGAAAAAAAAAACTGTGAGCAATTATTGAAGCAAACTTTGATGTGATTCTCTAATAATGGGGCTCTAATTTAGACACAGTCTCTACCATGTTCTACTCACCGCATAGCAACTTGCATGTAGGCATGACTTCTTTAGGTACCATTGGACACAATATCTGGAAATTTTTTAAAAGTCAAGAGCTACTTTAATGAATACCAAAACACTCTGATTGTCTTCCTCCAAGGTATAACTGATACTTATCATCAACCTTCATGCTAAGAGAACTTATATTTAATTACATAGTATTTATATTGGTTTATGTGGTACCAGAGAATGGGCTATATTTACTTCTGAATAGTCTGTCTTAGTTACTAAGTAGTCACGCAGTTGAGTTGCTTTGTTCTTTCATTTTCCAATTAAATCCCTGACTGCTAATAAATTCCTCTTCATGCCATTATTCAGAAAAGACTTTCTTCTGGGTTACTTTATCTTTATGCCTACTATAAATTTCTCCCACACACCACTAAATCTAAAGGAATCTGTGTACACTTAAATCTTGTGGATAAGATGCTGAATTTTCTTGTGATAATGATTAACTACAACAGGTGATGTAAATAAGAGAGAACAGAATACAGAGATTATCATATTTTCCTTCCAGTAGGCAGGGAGTTGGACCAGAGCAAGTCCTATTCATATCATCATTTAGAGATAGCACCATTTAGAAACAATAGTTTAATAGTTATCTCACATATTTAAAGGAGAATTCCATCCTTTTAGGGTGACTTCTTCAAGTGCCCGTCTATGATCTTTTCTAGTTTTTTTTCTTTCTGTTACTGTAAAAGCAATTTCGAGATAGAGAATTTTATAGCCGAAGCTATTCTTCTTTACACAAGTAGAGCAATTTTGTTTGAAGAGTGCTTGGTCTGAGAACATGTTATGGGAGCTTCCAAGTGGGTAGTTCAACAAGTTACAAGTACTTAAACAGTGATAGTCTGAAGTACAATTCAATAGAAAGAAAAACTGATTCTGGAACACGTAGCAGTCCCATGAGAAGGAATCACTGCTCTTTCCTGTGTCTAAGGAGTTTATTTTCATTGTTTTCTACCAAATGACTTACTACATTTGTGCTGTACACTGTCAGCATATGAACAGGTGGTAAGGAGCTTTACATAATAGATTTCCAGAAAGAAAACTGTATTCAAAATTCTGGAACCATTTGTTCTTTAGCACTCCCCAAAATCTCCATCCTTTCCCTTTTCATCTTCCTCCTCTTATTCTTTAGCAACACAAGCTATATTAAAAGCTTTATTCCCCCAGAAAGCCCACATTTTTGTGTGCATGCTTTCATTGTTACATTTTTGATGCACATATTCTTTATCATTTATTTAATTTTTCCCAGCCCTATCACTATTTCCTCTCTCTCGATTCTTTCTCCCAGTCCCTTCCCCAACTTCCTCTTACCTCTGATACACTCCTCCTTCCTTCTCTTCAGAAAAGAAATGACCTCCCATGTATACCAGTCAGCCATGGATATTAAGGCACCCACTCTTTTTTTTAATTGGAGTATTGTATTGTTGATATCTAGTTTATTGAGTTCATATATATTTTGGAAATCAGGTCTCTATCAGATGTGGGGTTAGAAAAGATCTTTTCACATTCTCTAGATTGCCATTTGTCCTTTTGAAGGTGTTCTTTTCCTTACAGAAGCTTTTTGGTTTAATGAGTCCCACTTACTAATTCTTGATCTTAGTGTCTATATAATTAGTGTTCTGTTGAGGAACTTATCTCCTGTTCCAATGAATTTAAAGACTCCTCTATCAAATTTAGTGCATCTGGGTTTATGTTGAGCTCTTTGATCAACTTGGACTTGAGGTTTGTGCAGGGTGATAAATATGGATCTATTTAAGTTCTTCTACATCCTGACATCCAGTTAGACCAGCACTATCTGTTGAAGATGCTTTCTTTTTTTTCCATTGCATATTTCTTGCTTCTTTATCAAAAATCAGGTGCAAATATGTTGATGTACAGAAGAGTTTCACAAGAGCTCAAAATGGAGTATAATGGAGGTTTACTTATCTAGGAATAAACTCACAGAAAGTGTAGTGATCCACAGTCCTCTGCATGTGCTGGGAGCTGGAACTAAATTCAGCAGTCAGGAGGCCTATGCATACTGTTCATCTAAATTTAGAGTACATGTGACCATGCCCAAAGTGGGCTGGTATCTTAAAAGCTTTTGGCTAAAGGAATTTTCCATAGCACCTCCCCCTTTTTTCTAAATAAGAGCATTCTAAGCCTAATATAAATCTATATACAATGAGAAGAAATATCAGGTATTATCCATGGAAAAGAAGAGGCAAAAATACATAAAAAATAGAATTATAACCTACTCTCTTCTTATTTCCAAATGAATTAATTCAGGTGATTTATGATTCATTGATATGAATACACAATACAGAATACTTTTATTCCAAATTGATCATTAGATGAGTTATTGACTTTCTTTGTGTTACAATGATATATAAAGCACTGTGATTTAGTTATGAATATTTGTTAAATGTATATTTTCATGTGTTTTAAGCATCATTAAAATTATTGAGTCATCTACAACAATAAACACATTTATATAGGACATGCTAAAAGTTAAGGAATTCAATCACAAGTTTTTCTACTTCACACGTAGACAGAGTTTTATGTTTCTAAGTGTAACCTTACTATTGTCCCTAAGATTTTAATCTAAATACATAAGAGCTAATTGGACTTAAAAGGGTCTCCATCAAATACCTCCCCTATGGACATAAGAAACTCTGCAGAATAGGAAGCATAAAGTAAATGGACAACAGAAAATAAACTCAATAGATTCTTTAGGGGTGTCCTTGTCTATAATGTGTCAGAACTTTTTCTGTTTGTTAAATTTTATCTCATTCTTTACTTTTATTTTTATTTCATTTAGATATGTTTTATATTTATATATTCTTTCCTTTTAACAATACTGATCTTTTGTGTAAATATTATGGCTTCCAGTTTAGTGTTCCAATGGGGATCATGAATGTGCAATTGTATCAGCATATATATTCTTTTTCTTGTATCTTCTCTTGGGCTCTTTTCTTCAGTCTGTTGGGAACCTGTCCTCTATAACATTCAACTGTAAGGCATTTTTCTTAATTAATGGTAGAAGGGAGGACCAGTTGTGATTGGTGCCATCCCTGGACTGTTGGTTCTGTGTTCTATAAAATACACGCTGAGCAAAGGCATGAAAGCAAGCCAATAATCAGCCACTCCCTTTCCATGACTTCAAAAGCTCCTGCATCCAGGTTTCTGCCCTGTTTAATTTCCTATCCTGACTTACTTCAGTGATTATTTCAATGTTTAGGTTTAAGACAATTAAACCCTTTCCTCCCCTAGTATTTTTTGGTGAATGGTGTTTCATCCCAATGACAGTAATCTTAAGAGAGAACCATTCACATTATTGCTGACAATCACTTTACTTACAATTAGTTTGGTGTTGATGTATGCAATTCAAGTTGCAAAGTTTGTATGTGGAGTAGCAGCAATATATCTGTGAGGTAAAAGCAAGCTACCTAGTATTATTAGACATTGACAAAAGTAGACTATGTTTTCTGAGAGCTTATGCTTTGCTCTTTTCATGTGTAATTCAATTCTACTCCTCATGATATTTCCTCTCTCAATTTACTCTGTTGAACTTCTCTTGACAATCAATAACAGGTTCCATTTCATTTTATTAAATGTAGTTCTATTGTTCTACCCATCTTGACCCTAATATTAAAAAAATGCATTGAATATCCCAATGTGTATTTTTATATAATATCTCTGAAGATCAGTGGTGTACTTTTTAAAACTTGCACTATTCATATTTTATACTACATATAAATTTTGTACACTACATATTCTGTAAAATGTTATATTGTAATTATAAAATAATACTAAAACACATGACACTAAAATTTAGTTTGTTAATGAGCTTGATTCTGTTATCACAACAAATATTCTGAATTCTAAATATGTTTCCTGAATTAAAGCTATGATATTATATTACTTTACTTTTACAATAAATAATAAATATTTTTAGACAGAAGTTTCTGCCCTGCGTGGTCCCACAGCCATTCAGTCCCAAATAAATGCACAGAGGCTTATATTAATTATAAATTGTTTGGCCTACTAGTTCAGCCTTATTACTAACTAGCTCTTCCAACTCAAATTATTCATAATTATTGCCTGTGTTTGCCATGTGTCTTGGCACCTTGTCTTAGTAAGGCATCTCATCTTGGTTCCTCTAGTTTTGCTGGTGAATGCATCTCTGCCTTTGCTCTTCCCAGAATTCTCCTAGTCTCATTGTCCCACCTATGTTTCCTGTCTTGCTACTAGCCAATCAGCAGTATATTAAATCAGTATGGGTGAAACATCTTTACTGTGTAAAAGAGCATTATTGCATGGCAAATATTACAATTGAGTTAGCTAAAATTGAAAATTTATTCATACAACTGATTTAAAGCAAACAGAGATTTCTTTGCTCATATATTATTTTTGTGCTCCCTGTTTGTGAGATTTAGCAGCAAAGATTTCTTCTCTGAATTACACACCTATAAACACCTGCATTTATTTGTGTTCATGCAGCTACTGCAAAACTTTGAACAATTCTGAAAAGCTATAAATACCTAGAGCTTGTCCTTTTTGTTTGAAAGAGTGATTCTAACATTTTGGGGTATAGGAAATGTAGGTAAAATTTTCCTGTGCTGGCAGCTGCTCCCAAATGATTGTTCAGAAGCTCAGGCTTATTGCTAGCAAAGTGTTACATTTTAAGTTAATCAGTATTTCTGCCACATGACTAATGGCTCGTTACCTTATTTTCTACAGTTCCAGTGATTCTATATCTTCTGACATCTCTGACTCCACCTTTCTTTATCACAGTATCCTTAGTTTGGTTGTCCTGCCTATATTTTCTACCTGGCTCCCAGGCAGTCATTTTCTTTATTAAACCAACCACGGTGAGGCATCTTTACAGTGTACGCAGGGATTATTCCACAGTATTTCCCCCTTTCTGTTCAATTAAAAAGGAATGCTTTAAATTTAACATAGTAAAGCTGCATATAATAAAGGAATTATCAAGTAAGAATTACAGATATAATATTCGGTCAATTTTTATTTGGCAAAATTAGAGAAAACATCCTATTATCTGTCTTATTTTTGTGAGCTTAATGATTTAAATTTACCTTTTACAATAGCTAAGAAAACCTTTAAATATAATTTTTAGCTTTTCATTTCAATAAAGACCTCAGAATGGTGAAATATTAGCTAATGACAAGGATACGTGGCTTCATAGACAGTCACCTGAAGTTCTAAATGCCAAGAATAACTGGCAGACCTTTCTCTGACACAGGAAAATTTTGTCTGTCTTAGCCTGTCTTGGCAAAGCTTGGCAGTCACTTTTTTTGTGTGTCCTGCTTTTCCAGTTTGGGAAGTCTACTGTCAATAGTTGCGGCAAGGGCAAATTGCTCAAACGGTTAGGGTTAGCTTTTACCGCAAAGAAAGCAAACTCCTTATGGAGTTTCTTCAAAACCGAACATCCTTTTTTGAAGTCGACTGGTGCCACCTGGAGGAGCTGCATCTCATGTTGAATAAAAGCTATATGTCATTAAATAATTTTAAATATCACATTTAAGTGTTTGAAGGTAACTTAGCTATCTCAAATATATCTCTGTTTGGCATTGAAAATCTAACAGGATTATAAATTTGATAGTTCTGGGTGACTAGTAGTCTGTATTTCTTTATTTTTGTAAATAGCATTCAAGGACTAAAATTTCACATTACATAATTAAAAAGCTATATAGGTATGAGTTGTATAGGTAACACCTTGACCAAAAATAGAAACATACACAAAATATAAGGAAATAATATTAAAATTTATATCAATGTACAAAAATATCTTAAAACTGTAAACATATACATATAACAAAAATAACATTAAATATTTATTGATATATAAAAATATCTTACACTAGAGTAGAAACAAATATACCATAAAACAAAAATAACCTTAAATTTTGTCAATATAAAAACATCCATACCAATGTAAAATATTTAATACTAGTATTGCTTTCATAGAGTAAAAGAAGATTCAATAATCTACCCTTTCATCCTATCATTTCTATCCTGTATCTCCCTTTTTTTTATTTAGAAAGAGATTGTTTAGCATTTTTTTTCTTTTACTATGACCAATTGCAACTTGTAACAAACCCCATTTAAATGATAACAGGCACCCATTGTCACAATTTTGGGAATGTTGGCCCATTTTCTAGACTATTTCCTGTTTATCTGTGTCACTGTTTTCTTATAGGGAATATCGATAGAAATCAGTACAATTTTTAGGTCTTGATTGGAGTATTCTGTGAGGCTGAATCATCTCAGGCAGTAGTCTTGGAACTCTTTTGGATGCTGGATCGTCTGGGCATCTGTTCTTATTAATGAGTGGTTCCCTTGGTTTGAAAATGAATATACTTTTAAAGGTAACATACATATATGCATTGATACAAGTATAGATTGTGCATTGTAGAAGTAAGCCAAAAATGAGTTTTTATTTTATGTTTGTACAGGTTAAATATACATTACATGATTTGTAGTCTTTGTAGGTTTATTTCTTCAATTCTTCAGTCAGAATTTTCAGGTGGTCATCCTCGATCAAACATGATCCATACCAATCTGGAGTGAATCTACAGCTCTTCATTTTCTGCAGAAATAAAAGCATAATCTCTCACCCAAAGCAACATTTATTTTGACTTATATTTTGAAGTCAAGGTATTTTTAAAATATACATATTCATTTAATCTATCAGTTTCCTTATTCCAATGTCTCTTAGAAACCAAAAAAAAAAAAAGACAATACAAAAACATATAGGATACAGACAAACTCTCTGTTTATTTTGCATCTTTATGTGGTTTATTTCTATTATTTATTTTACTCCTTTTTAAGAACTTTATTATCTTAAAACTATTTATTTTTAATGACTGACTTCACGTTCTGTTTTCTCTCTCAAGTTTATGTATATTTTTAAACATACTGTAACCCACATAGAAAATTTTACTGTCCGATTCTGTCTTTAATGCATATTTGTAACCTTCTCTGTCTACACTAGCAAAACCCCAAACCTTCCACACTGCATGCTGGCTCAACTTTCGCTGTCTGCTCAAGCCCCCAAGCATTGACTGAGATATGCCTCTCTATACTGTGGCCTTGTAGTAGAGACTTTGGGAACCAGTCATATAATTTACATAATGGCATGCTGGCAGCTTCCAGGAGACATGTCTCTGTACTGGGACTGGCCTGAAACACAAGAGACTAGGAAGCTGTGCTTGATTCCATTTTTGTATTCTTAGAATCCTTTTTGTAAGCTTTGTTAGGTCTTACTTGGAAATTCTGGCCCAACATTAGAGTTTCATTTGTAAAAAGAGTTTTCCTCAGTCCGGTGCTCCTGTGTGGGTCTCTGTGACTATCTCCATCCATCACCTGATGAAGGTTCTATGGTGATATGCAAGATAATCATCAGTATGGCTATAGGATAGAGTCATTTCAGGTTCCCTATCCTCAGCTGCCCAAGGAACTAACTGGGGACCTCGCCTTGGGCTCCTGGGAGCCACTCTAGGTTCAAGTCTCTTGCCAACCCTAAGGTGACTCCCTTAACTAAAAATTGTGCTTCCGTGCTCCCCTATACAACCTTCCTTTATCCCAATCCTCCTGTTTCCCCAAGTTTCCCTCATCCTCCCCCTCTCACTTTTCTCTCCCCTTCCCCCGATACTCCCATCCCCCCCCCCAAGATCCCAAAATTTCTCCCCGGCAATTTTGTCTACTTCCCTTAGTCAAGAGAATAATTATATGTTTTTCCTTGGGTTCACCTTCTAATTTAGCTTCTTTAGGTTCACCAATTATATACTCCGTGACCATTATTTATGGCTAGAAACCAATTATGAGTGAGTACATCCCATGTTCATCTTTTTGGGTCTGGGATACCTCACTCAGGATAGTGTTTTCTATTTCCATCCATTTGCATGCAAAATTCGAGAAGTCATTGTTTTTTACCGCAGCGTAGTACTCTAAAGTTCCCAGTGAGGAGCGGAAGGAGGGAGAGCGTGAGCAAGGAGGTCAGGACCACGAGGGGTGCACCCACCCACGGAGACAGTGGGGCTGACCTATTGGGAGCTCACCAAGGCCAGCTGGACTGTGACGGAAGAAGCATGGGATAAAACAGGACTCTCTGAACATGGCGAACAATGGGGGCTGATGAAAAGCCAAGGACAATGGCCCTGGGTTTTGATCCTACTTCAAGTTTGGGCTTTGTGGGGGCCTAGACAGTATGGATGTTCACCTTCCTAGACATGGACGGAGGGGGGAGGACCTTGGACTTTCCACAGGGAAGGGAACCCTGACTGCACTTTGGACTGGAGGGGGAGGGGGAGGGGAGTGGGGGAAGGGGGAGAGGGGTGGAAGGAGGGGGAGGGAAATGGGAGGCTGGGGGGAGGCGGAAACTTTTTTCGTTTTCTCAATAAAAAAAAAATAAAACACTAATTCAGAAATTCCAAAAAAAAAAAAAAGAGTTTTCCTGTGTCAGAAGCTGCCCCCAAATAATCACTCAGAAACTAAATATTAATAGTAAATATTTGGCAAATGGCTCAGATGTATTACTAGCTAACTTTTACTGTTTAAATTAGCCCATATTTCTTATGTACACTCTTCCACACGGGTCATGGTTTGGTACCTCATTTTTATAGTCCTACTTTCTCTGTATCTGCTGGTGTCTCCTCTGATTCCACTTTTCTTCCTCCCAGCATGCTGAGTTTGGTTGTTTCACTTATACTTCCTACCTGGCTACTGGCTTTACTGGCTTGTCACCTTCTGTAGTAAGCCAATCACTATAATAAATATTAACAGTGTACAAAGGGATTATTCCATAGCAGAAAAATACTCAAAAGATATAAAAATGGATACATAGAAAACTTTTTTTTTTTTTGGCTTGGTGTAGTTACTGGAAGTTATGGCTTTTTCCCCCCAGGGTAGTAGACAACTTGAGAGAGAGAGAGACTTGGAAGCAGAGCATTTAGCCATTTGGTAATCTCCTTGACTCCTGACTATAGAAGAAAACAAAAATAATTCCAGGACATGAAAAATGAATGATGTTGTTCATCTTTACATTTAAATATTTTAATATTAGCTCCATGGACCTCCTTCATTTACCTTTTTTTATTTTGGAGGATTATTTTTCTTTGATTTTTTTCTTCTTTAATGAAGTAGAACTGCTACGATAGCAGATAATGATGAGAATTTCCTCAGAGTAACCAGTATTGTTCCCCAGTATGTGCGGAATGTGTATAGCCTGATTGAATTTGAATAACTATGGTAAATACATTTAAATTAGGAAGTTATTTGTTTTTAATTTGATTCTTTGCTTCTTCTAACTTTTAGTCATTGGCTAAGAAAAATAAAGGAGAATGAAGGCAAGGAAGGGAACTGAAATCAACAGTCTTTCTGTTCAATTTAACAATAAAATAAAATAGAAAAAAATCTATGTGGTAAAATATTGGGAATAAATGTGAGACACATAAAGGCAAGTACACAGAGTGATGCAAACAGGACTATAAGGACTAGAAAACAGAATAAATCTCATCTTTATAAATCTTTATTTCTCCATATTATTCTAGAAAGAAATCGCCTCTCTGCCCTTGTGTGTCCATTTCCATTCAAGCTCATTTCCCTTAAGGTCCCTTCTTTCCCAGAAATTCCTCTTGCCACTTCTCTGTGAAAGCAGTATTGATTGAGTGATAAAACAAATCCAGTTACATGGCTGTGGTGATCTCATTTCACAAAAGAGTCTGGAGAAATAAATGTATCCTCAGTGCAAACTTCAGAACACTTAACAGTTTTGAAATCTTGAAATGCCAACAAAAAGAACATTTTCAGAGGAAAAGAATGGGTAAAAAGAGCAAGTATGATACAGAATAAAGCTGAGAGAGATTATTCCAACAGGAGAGGAAACTGAGTGAAGACTGGACAATAGTATTTAAATGACTCTGAATTAATCTGTGTTGGCAAGCATGCATGCATTGAGACTCAAGATATTTATAAAAGCGAAGTGCAGCTAGATGTTTTCTGTCATTTTTGCTGTTGTCATCTGCTTCTTCCCTTTCATCTTCATATTATTCGTTGAAAAGTGACAAATGATATGTTTCCAATGTATTTTCACACTGTGTGCAATGTCTTCATCACAATGATTTTACAGCAGGATATAAGTGATTTAATTGGTGAAATGTAAGAAACATTCTCATCTTGGTTGACCATGTTCTTTCCGAGAGCCAAAGTCTACCTATAAAGAAACCAACAACAGTAATGAAAAGCCATCCATTGAGTTGTCTCTCAGGGTTGTGCTAGAGACGCCCAAAACATGCAATGATCTAAGAAGTGACACATCAGTTCCTATTGCTGAAAACATTATGCACTTCAGAAATAGCTCAGGGGTTCCGGAGCTGGAACTGACCTGAATGCCTCCTTTTGAAGAATCGCTTTCCTTATGCATGGAGATGACATGAAAGTCTTCAAAGGAGAGGTGCAATCAACAGTCCGACCTGACTTTGAAGCCTCTGAACCCTGACAATAACTAGCATAGAATATCAGTGCTGTAGTGAGACACATACGTCAGTGGTAGCAAGCATCTCTCTGACTGCAGTAAAGGTGTGGTGATGCAATATTTTGAAAACATCTGATACATTCAAGGAAACTGTGACTTTTCCTGGGACTCAGAGTCATAGTTACTAATTAAATTGTGTTCCCATCAGATTAAAGATTGCAGTACTACTGTCTACTCAGCCTCTTTGTTTAAGTGCTTTTAAGAAACAATGGAAAAATTAACCTTACATGATTTCGGTTTAACAAATAATCAACTTTTAAGACCTAAACTAATGAATGGCTATAATCTCAAATTATGCATTAAAAAAAAAACCTGACCCAGAATAATGCTTATGTATCATTTCCTGAAAGTACCAAATACTGCAATTTTTTTTTTAATTGTTCTATTTAGACAGGATTTCTCTGTGTGTATCCTGGCTGTGTTGTAACTCAGTCTGTAGACCAGGTTGGCCTAAAATCCACAGAGATCTGCCTGCTTCTGCCTCCCAAGTTCTGGGATAAAATGTGTATGCCACCACTGCCATGCCTGATAGTAATTTTCTAAAGTGAATATCAGAGCAAATAGCAAAAAATTATATTACTGGTCGATAAACCGTGATGATTCTAGTATTATTTGCTGCCTGTTCAGTTGGAGCCAGTGATTTAATCACTTATAAAATCTGTAAAATATTTCTTTAAACTATCTCACTCCTTACCCACATGACACTTTCTGTATTCTTTAATAAAAAAGAGATCTTTGTTAGGGATGAAAACACACACACAGTCACACAAGACACAGATACAAACACAGGAAAAGATACATAAGACAACATTCAGGTAGACACAGATTTAGACTCATAGATGCAGCTTCATATTCATAGACAGGCTGAAAACGCACATGGAGCATGAAGTAGAGAATTCAAATCTGTAGCAGCTCTTTGTTAAATGATTTCAAATAGGAGTGAGTTTTACTTATTTTCTTAAGGTGACAATGATGCATTATTGGTAACTAGCAATTAGTCACTAACAAATTGAATGCAGACATTAAGAATAGTCCAACACAAAGGGAATCATGTGCAGTACTGGAAATCTAATCAACTACGCAACACTAGTGAAGCCATGGATTTTCACAAGATCTTACAACCCGTTTACTAAACGAGCATAATCCTTATTGTGACTCTAAATGTGTGTTCCTATGCCCACACATAATTGTAGTCTTGTCCCTTCATTAAGAAAACTTCTCATAGCAACAGACAGAAACCATTATAGAAAAACACAACCAATCACAATATAGAGTTGTGAATATCAATCCAAGTGGATATAACTGCAAGATAACTTTTATACTTAAACTTCAGGGAACATAGCAGAAAAAAAAGGCAGAAAGACTGTAAGAGCCACAGGTTTGGGGGATATGCTTTGAGACTGTGTCTCTTAGTATTATCAGACTATACCCATAAAATTTTATCAACTTGTCTATGAAAAAGAATTGAATAAGAGCAACAAAAATACATATGCTAAATGAACAAGGGAAAGACCATAGAACCCTGCCTCTATATGAAGACACACCTGAAACTAAAGAATTCCACAAGTGTGAGAATTAGTCTTCCCCAAGGAAGAGAACAACTGCTTATATAATAATACCAAATAGTCAGTCCTGAAAATGTATATACAGGTAACATTTTACAGATTGAGGTTATGTTTAGGAACATATATGTATATATTTATATAAATATGTCCATGTCACTGCAGCTACTGATAAAAGCCAACAGGGAGCTGAAGCACATATCGCAAGATTTGTAGGGAGGAATGAGAAAGGATAAAAGATGTGATTATATAATGATTCCCAAAATAAAAAAAAAACACTTTATTATATCTTCAACACTATCTTGGATAGGAGCCTGTATAAGAAAATTGTGACATGTGATCAGAGAGGATGAGAGGGAGAATGTTAACCAGATGCATGAGACAACTAACAACTCAATTTGGAGATTTGGGGCCAAGCAATGAAGTCAAATGATGTGGACATTTCTGATTGTGAGTAGAAAAGGAGACTTCCACTTCAGTATAAAAGCATAAAGTCAGAAATAGGACAAAGCTAAGAATGATGGTGGAATTATTACCTGTTATGTCCCTGATGGAAATATGGAAATGACTGTAATGTAATTAATCAAGAAGGCTAAATAAATTGGAAAGGAAGAAATCACAGTAATATTATTTAAAGTGGTGTACTCAAACTTATGCATATGTTGACAAATTCATTTTAGAATTGACATTCTTGTTTTCAATTAGTAAAATCAGAAATTCTTGGTCTATAATGTGTAATTCTTCCTTAACCCTTCACATTTAACTAGCACTTAAAGGAATTCATTATAATGAATGTTCATTTTACATTTTCTACTTCCTTCCATCACTCTGCCTCTGCCTCTGCAGGAGCTAGGAAAACGTTTTATCTGTACATTCACCTGGTCTAGCTGTCCTGAATTCAAATAATTTGTTTGTTCTGTGATCAACTAGTTGACTTTGAATAACAATACTTTCTCTCCGTGGATTCATTCACCCAAAGTCATACTCAGTGACAAGTCGAAATCCACAGTTCCATGACTTGGCCTAGAAAGCTGACTGTTCTCCCTTTCACTCACAATTCCCCAAGTGTCTTCTATCACACTCTGACTTGACACTTGTAGACTTTCAGAAGTCAGGACAAGACCATTGACAAGAGAGCTGGTTTGGAAAACCACAAAGCCACACAGAACACAATGTTTTTCAGGATAAAAATAAGTGTGTCTGGTGATTTCTCCATAGGAGTAAAAAAAAATTGCATTTCGGAGCTTAGTAAAATGAACATTTTCACGTACTGAGGCTAACTTAGGCTTTGTGTAATCATTAACCACAACCTTTGCAAGTGGAGAAATCAATGAAATATTCTGACAACAAAATCGGGTAAGTTGCAATATTTAGCCTCAGCTACTAGACTTAAAGGGTATGCTTTTGACGAAAGAATAATGATTTATTTATTTGCTTTTAATAATTTATCCGTTCTTTATGAATTTCACACAACTCATTTTGATTAAGTTCACCTTTCCTCCAACTCTTTCTGATTATGAAAAGTTATTTAATTCAAAATTTTAAGACAATATCATGGAATAAAATAGAGTAGAAAATGTGAAAATCTATATTTCAAAATGAACACTGACAATGACATTGGTACACTCTAGTACACAGTCTTATGATATTAACTATGTATAGGTGCATATCAACAATCTTCAAACATAAATGACAGACAAGCAGAAGGATAAGGATAAGGAAAATATTTAACAACTATGCTATTAATTTACAGAAAATTTTTGAGAGACATAGATGCCAAATAAAGATTTTAAGTATTCCCATTAAAATATAATTTACAGCTAAATACTGTTAAAGACGTGGTAAACCAAGTGTTACTCAGGACTAACCACACTAAGAACAGATAAACTTCGACTTGTATGACAAACTATGATCTCATTTCTGATGATAATGTAAGCTTGTACTACCTCACTGGGAGAAACTAATTCTGAGAACAGAGGAAACATTTCCCCAAAGGCATTATCATCCCCAAAACAAATTATATGCAAAATGGCAAACATATAATGAACATTGTTATATTAATCTAAGGATACATTCAATGACTTACCAAAATCACTATGTTGTTCAAGTAAAGAGTCTTAACAGTAAAGGAAATTAGCCTAATATATTCTGATTCCATGTAATTTTAAGAAATACTTGTGATTTAAAATTTCTATTTCTACATGTATCTATTTGTATTTGTGCACATGTGTTTATGCAGGGTGTGTGTGTGTATGTGTGTGTGTTTGCATTTGGAAGGTAGAATTGAAGCTCAATGTTTTTTCCTATTGCTCAACTACTCAATTTTTGAGAGACCCTCAGTGAATTTCAAACTTATCAGCTAGAATGGTTGACCTGAAAGCCCAGGGGACTCCTCCAGTGATTCTTTCCCAGATTTGGGACAACAGATATGCTGGCACACATGATCTGGCTCTTTATGTGGGTTATCTGGGGAAAAAATATGTCTTTATGAGCATGTGGCAATCACTTTGCTATCAGTACTATCTTCCCAATAACTATATATTATTAAAGCATTCAGATAACAAGAGATAGTTTCTTACTTTTGAAATGTTGAATGAAGGAAATGTCACCAGCATATTGTTTCCCAGTATCCTATGATTATATACTTTATTCGTCTGCACAGTCAGGAGAGCAGAGTAAATCACAGTTATGTGTACTTCCAAAGAAATGTAATTATAGAGAACTATCTTGTTCTCAGATAAATGATTGTAAGGCTGTAATAAAAGCATTCCATAATTAATTATATATGTATTAACATAAACAAACAACTTTAATAAAGTACCAAATCCTAGACGAATGCGCACAAATCAATGTCTCTGTATCTATAATAAAAATGAAAATATCTGTGAATAAATTCAGTAAGTGTCATGAAACATCCCTGTAAATAATCTCCTGAAATACTAAGAAATAAGCCTTCAAATGTTTTTCATTGACTACAATTCTGTATCAAAGACTGCAGTGTGCTATAATGTAATCCCTACAGAATCAAAAATACTAAATCCCAGCATTTTGTTAATAATTGTCAAAGGATTCCATTATTACATAGATGTCGAAGTATACCATACATAGCAGAGTTACTCAATCAAAACCAAAATACTAAAAAATTGTTGTAAATGAGATCTGGGACTGCTCAGTGGGTAAAGGCACTTGCTGCAGTGTCTGAACCAGTGTTTAATTCCCATGACCCAAACTGTGAAAGAAGAGAACCAACTTTTTAATTTTTTCTGTGATCTCTATATACATGTATGGCTGATACATGCGTACACATGTGAGCACACAAACATACATATAAACAAAGATAATAAAATTACTAAATATATTGTCAGGTACTAATGTAGAAAGACATACATAGACACAAGCCTAAGTAATGATATTAAATGTCTGAATATGGGTAAATGAATTATAAACATTTGGTTTATAGCACAGGTATCACTCCAGCAATCCGAATAAGGACACTCAGCTGAGGTTGATGTTGTCTCATCACATTATGTATATATTTTCCTTGTTGTAGAAATAGACTTGTTCTTTCAAAGAAATTCTGTTCTTTGAATAGATAAGAATGGGTCGAAATTCAATTGTTTTCCATCTCTGAGTTCCCATAACTGACCTAAGTCATCATAACAAAATAAATATAAACAATAATAATACTTTAAGTTATAACTGCATGTGCACAAGCTAAATGTCTTCAAATTTTTATTTTATACATATTTATTGAATAAAAATTGTATCAAAATGTCATTGTTTTATGAGTAATATCAGAGGATTTTTGCATATTTATAAACAATTCTATGCTTGAAAAATGATTAAATATAATTTGTAAATAAAAATAAGTACAATGTTGACGCAGAAGCAGTCTCAGAGGTTAAAACAACTTATCACTGTTGTAGAGGCTAGTTTGACTCCCAGCACTAACATCAGGTGGTTCAAAATCTCACATAACTAAAGCTCCAATGATCTAACTTGCTTTTCTGTACTGTGGTCGCTGTATCCACATGTGGATATATACAGACAAAGACAGAAAAAACTGAAAATTCCTATTATATTTCTTACTTTCAGAATTTAGTATATGTACTATTTACCATAATTTAGATAAATATATTTTCTGTAAACAATTTATTGATAGTACATATACCCTAAATAAGCAATTGTTTTGTAAGTGTTATTTGCTGGATTGATGTATAAAGGAACTTCTGGGGTTAAAAAGACACATTCTACCTATTAGAGAGTATATATTATAGGTGTACTCTTCTCTTTTTCTATACTTCTGCCAATCTGTGAAAAGAAATTACTTATATGAATTTATGTACAGTTTAAAAAAGCTGTAATAAGACACTGAAAAAATAATTTTAAAGTTAATAATGTAATTGATGGCAAACTACCCAGTGACAAGATCTCATTTTACTTTACTTCCTGCAATTTAACACTAGAAGGAAGTTATATTAAATTATTAAAAATAGCTTACATGCCAGCATTTTCAAGTACTTTGATGTTTGTGGATTCCCAAGACAACAATTCTCAAACATTTATCATTTGTAGTTACAGGAACTGAATTTAAAACATCAAAATCAACTATAATTGACATCATTATAATTAACATGTTTTAAACTAGACAAGAAAAGAAACATATCAAAAGATAACTACGTGACAAGGTCCCAGCAGAACTTATTCCAACCACGTTAAATCATTTCTGTGTTCACAACAGGATAGTTTGTATTTTTGAGACTCTTCTGGGATAGAATTTTTAGTTTTAAAAGCTGTTTAGTTGCAAAATTCCTTTAAGTAGTAACATAAATTCACACACCATGCATTGCATTATCAATGTTCTTAATGATGTGAACACAGGCCCGTTTCCTTCTCTCTTTTCTGTTATTTCATTTGCTATCATGGACTACATCCTTAAATTGAAACAAACTTTCCATAGAATGGTCTGAAAGGCATTAACTTTCACAATTCCTGAAGACCTTAAATAAAGTACATAGTATGTTTTTTAGTTCTTCTTATAAGTCACATCTGTCTAAATTTGAAAACACAGACACTTTTAACATCACTTTGATTTTTTTCTAAACCAAACATAAAAACAGAGTCACTGAAAAAATATGAATGGATATTCATCTTTTGGGGTCTGGTTTACTTTACTCGGCATAGAATCTTCTAATTCCATCCATTTGCATGCAAAATTAAAAATGTCATTTTTTTTAATGTTCAGTAGTACTCTAATATGTAAATGTGCCACATTTCCCCTATCCATTCTTCAGTTGAGGGTTGTTTCCAGGTTCTGGCTATTACAAATATTTTAAATTTGTTCTAAACTTTCAAGTAATTTCTAACTTATAAAAATGTTGAATGAAAATAGAAGATATGAGTTTAAAGGAAAGCTAGGAAATGTCAAAAAAATTTGGAAAAATAAAGAGAAGGAAAGAATAATGTAATTATATTAATGAAGATGCCAAAATGTCCACAAGCTTACATGAATAGAAAGGATATGCATGTTTGTTCCCTCCCCCAGAAGACTGGGAATGGATGTATTAATAACCTGGTGATAATTGCTATTCTGTGGAATTAGCCCTCACTGGACAACCGATTCTTATGAAAGACATCATGAAGTTTGCAAAAGAGTTTGCTTTTATGCTTATTACAAACACTTTCTCCCTAGGCAGTTATCCAGAGCAATGTTTCTCAGTCAGAAGAATAAATTCTTGTAGCAGTGTCACAGGGTGCTTTGGGAATTACGTATTTTTCAAGGGAGATTGATGTGGCCATGTATTAAGTGTTATTGTGATAATTACCACAAGGAAACTTTTCTCCAAATGTTTACGGTGTTAAACATGTAAAAAATATACCACTAGGGGTCAGACTCTAGAAATTTGAACCAGTCTGCCTAACTGTCAGTAAGCCTGATCTTGTCTTTCTTGGATTGCTTCTTACCCTGCATTTGCAGGGACTCCTGCACATTAGACTCTCAAATATACTCTTGTGCCAGAGTCCAACTCTGGTAGGTCACAGAAATTCAAGAGATGTGGAGTCTGCTGCTAAACACACACACACACACACACACACAGGAGATTTATGTGCAAGAAGCTTTATTTTTTTATCCCTTTTATGTCACTTAAGACAAAAATTTCTGCCCCCCCCCAAAATTGACCTCACAACCACATTACTTATTTGCCAAAACAAGTTATAACCTATCCCGAGAAGAAATCACATTATTATCACAAGTTATTTGTTTTTCTTAGAAGCTCACATGAGTTAAACATTTTCCTTTGTACTAATTTTCCCACCCTAAAATCTTTACCTCAGAACAATGATTCTTTTATTATTGATCAACAAGGTTTCAAGCAATTGAAGTATATTTTGGCCAATTACTTTCTACTGGCTGACAGCAATTTGCAGTTAGGTTGTAGCAAATTCTTATCTTTATTCTGTTCTACAGAACCTTATTCAAGTGGTCTAGCTAAGCATCTGTTTTTCTTTTTTCTTCAGACAACAATAGGGTCATTTAATTTTCTTTCCCAACTTTGTTTTTCAAAGTGCACACCAAAATTCGTGATTAATTCTGTAAGCAAAATGACCAAGGAACTAAGTCCTAACCTCGGGTGTAGGGACATAATTGCCTTCTTCCATCAGGCAGAATTCATGTGTCTATAAAGCATGAGCTCCCTTATTTTCACTTTCCACCCTCAGGAATCTCACATATCGCAAAAGAGAAAGTGTCTTCTACTCTCATTTCTGTCTTTTGTATTTCCCATTGGAGCAATTGGCAGAGCAGCCTAAGCATTTCCCCTAATTATCTCCAGGAACTGCCTTCACGAACTGAATCTATAAATTATAGATCCAACTAAGGGCCATCTCTCTATAAAAATCATCTCAAGCCGGGCGGTGATGGCGCACGCCTATAATCCCAGCACTCGGGAGGCAGAGGCAGGCGGATCTCTGTGAGTTCGAGGCCAGCCTGGTCTACAAGAGCTAGTTTCAGGACAGGGACCAAAAGCTATGGAGAAACCCTGTCTCGAAAATCCAAAAAAAAAATCATCTTCATTATGATATGCAAGTAAATTGCCATATGAGGAGTAGGACTTTTTCAAGAAACAATCACAATATGCTAGATACAGTGGGACTCTTCCACTCAGTGACACCATGCCAAATACAGTAAGAACATGAGAGCAACAAGCAAAAGAGGAGCCAGCAGAAACAAGGTGCATTCTGAAGACAACTCTGAACCCCTCATCAGGCTGTACCTCTCCAGGGTACATTCATCTTAGCTGTGCTAGCCAGTGAGTTCTACTCCATAAGCTCTGGTGCCCCATGCTGTTCCATTGACCTGGCCACCACTATAAAAGAAAATGTAAAAATATTAATCCCAGCACTCGGGAGGCAGAGGCAAGAGGGTCTCTGTGAGCTGGAGCTCAGTTTGGTCTACAGAACAACATCCAGGATATGCTCCAAAGCTACACAAATAAACCCTGTCTCGAAAACAAAACACAAAAACAAAAGAAACAAAACAAAAAACACGAAAGAATGAGTGAGTATATTGAACACTAGTGAGGATTTGTTACAATGGGTACGAGGCACGTTTTCACAATATTCTCATATGCATTAGACCAACATTATCTTCGGACTGAGAAAGCCTGATTGCTCTTAGCTTGATTAAGGAAATAAAATACAAAGAACATTTGCTGTGGTGATAATTCCCTAAGCTTCTTGCTTGCCTCTTCTTTCCTACATAATAAAAGGCAATCAGACCCAGACCCTGGCTGGCATGATGCTCTAAGTGATCCAGGTAGCTCTCTTGGGCCAACAGTGTAATAGGAGTAATAATTTTTTTCTTTAAAAAACTGAAAGAAGCTCTGCTATAAGGTTTTCTAAATTTCTGTACCGCATTCCCTGTAAATATTCAAAAATAGTGTAACAATATGAGGATTCCCTCTACAATTTATAATTTGTATTTTCAAGAATAGTTTCTCTTATGTGATAACAACAAAACCATAATTATTAAAAAACAATTGATGAAACATTTAACAATAAATTCAAGTTTCATCTGGTATCCTAATGGCACTGTTTAGCCACTGAGACCAGTGGGGTGTATTTCAGGTGGTTAATATGCTTTTTTATTTTTTGTTAGTACAGAATGTTTTTCTATTTGTTCTGACTGACACAGTTTAGACATGCATATAATTGTCAGTTATTATATGAGACTATGTCTGGGGAGGTGAGAACACATTTATACTTACCATAGATAAAAATCTAATAACACACCATGAGTACAGACACCATCAGTGTCCAACTTGGTGAGCCAATGGGCTTTATTCTCATTGTTTACAGGAATATGGATAATTTACAAAGTCAAAAATTTCTCAAAGAATCCACCCCAACTTGAGTAACAGTTCACACATCTGTGTGTTTGGGACATATCATATAATCTGCCAAGAAGTCAACATGTTGAAAAGTGTTCCTTGCTGCAGGTGGCTTCATCGGAACCTCTTCTAGACAGCTTGACTGGTCTTTGTTAATTCTAAGTACTTCAGTAGGTCTGTCTAAGCCACAACTGTGCAACTCAGGTTACCTAAGAATGATGCTCAGTAGTATTCACTGTTTAAGTACTTTGGCAAAGAAGAACTCAAATAACATGGTCAGTTTTCAGATTCCAAGAAAGAATTTTCAATTTTCACAATTCCCTGATCATTTTCCTGTAAATTTGGCTTTTTCTTATTCTAACCCTGAACAGAAATGTTCTCAGCTATAACAATTTTGGTGATTATGATGGATTCACTGGGGTAGTATAATCATTTCCTAAGTTTTCATATAATAACATCTGCTATGTTATTTTTAATATGAACTAATATAGCCATAACTCTAGGGGAAAAATATGTAACCACTAAAAAGAAATAGACTGTTACCTACTATTGAAAGAGAGGGTAGAAAATTGGCATTAAAAAGTCTTAAAATTTATAAATAAATATAACAAATAGAAATAATTTGTTTTATATTTATTTTATTGATATATGATTTATTTAACATATAAGTCACCTACTTAATGTTTATTGGTTATGTTTATGTAAACAATACCAGAATCTCATTTCATAACATTTTCATTACCTTCTTAATGAATTATTAAAATCATTCCCTTTTTTACATGAACCATACTCCTGATTGTTTATACCTTTACCTAATATTGAAATTTCATATAAGTTGGTAATTCAGTATGAATTTTTGTGACTATATTCTTTTACGTAACATAATACAAGATACAGTGATGCTGAGAATGAATCAACACTTAATTTATTAAAAATATTAAGGTATAAATACAATTAAATTTTACGAGTTCCTCGTACATGTATGACATTTTTATAAATTGATAAATATTTGCATATAGGCATGCACATTGAAATGTTTGAATCAAGCTAATTAACACATATATATATATTTCTTCATATATATATCAAATGCTTTGGTAATTCTATTAAATTAGCAGATTTTAATCTAGTGATTATTATTAGCAATTGAGCTATGAACAACATTTGGGTGTAAGTGAATATATGTATGTGGGTATTTGCTTTCTTTTCTCTTAGGTGTGCATAAAAGTAATATTACTCTGTCTTTTGTTAGATCTACCATTTCCTGGTACAGGATAAATTGTCTATATTCTGTCAATTATGTTTTAAATAAACACTGATTGGCCAGTATCCAGGCAGGAAGTATAGGCAGGACAATCAGACAGGAAGTAGAGGCAGGTCAAGGAGAACAGGAGAATTCTGGCAAGAGGGAAGCTCCCTCTGCAGTCCTGTTCAGAAACGGAAGAAGGAAGATGTCACTAGACCGCTGAAAACGGTACTGAGCCATGTGGCTAACACAGATAAGAATAATGGGCTAATGTAAGTTATACAAGTTAATAAGAAGCCTGAGTTAATGGGTCGGGTCAATCAGTTTATGATTAATATAGACCTCTGTGTGATTTCTTTGGGACTTAACGACTGCAGGAACTGGACAGGACAGAAACCTCAGTCAACAATTTACATTTTCATCTACAAATTGAAATGACTTTCAAGTGGTTCTCTCATTCTATAATTCTAACAACCAAGAAACAAAATTCTCACATTCTCACATGTTTACCCACAATTAAAAAATTTGTTATTACTTACCATACTGATATATATTCATCTGTGATAACTAATTTTGATTGCTAACTATACTGGGTTTGGAATCCCTTACGAGAAAAAATACTACTTACATATGTAAGGATGTTTCCAGAGAGGTTTATGTGATGCTAAATCTTATGAGTATGATCAATACCATGCTGTGGTCTAAGGTTCAATCTGAAAAAGGTAAAAAGGAAGAAATCAATCTGTGTACCAGGATTCATCTCTCTCTGTTTTCTGACTTTATATGCAACGAGACTAACTCATGCCAGTGTGCCTTCTACATCATGATGGAATATGTTCCCTCAAATCTCTAGACAAAATAAATATCAATTTCCTTTTTTCTAGTACTTTTATACAGCAATGAGAAGAGTAATGTAACATCTTGTATTATTGTGATACTATTTATATTCCTCAATTACTGAATGGATTGATTGACTGTGGGTTTTGGGATTTGTTGTTGTTATTGCTTTCTTTTGTTGTTTGTTTGGTTTTGATATTGTTAAAATCTTATTAGAGATTGAAAATTTATTTAAGTTATCAAGCATCATATCTTGGAATAATCATTTTGTTTTTTGAGTTCTCTTAGTACTCTCACAAAAAATGTATTTCTCATAAACAGTACTTTATTTCTGGATAAACTTTCTTTATGCAGATAATATAGCAGGTTGATTACTCTAGTGTTAATAAAAAAGAAAGTTTCTTGATTTTTGACCATTTTCAAATTACATACTCTTGATCCATTGCTATAAAAAGAAAACTACTGATTTTGGTAGGGATGATTTTTTGATTTAGGTCAACTTAAAGAATATTATTTTCTAACAAAATTGTATCTCCTTAAGTATCATATCTTTCAAACAGTACAAATCTTTATTATTTCTCCATAATTCTTCATGTTTTTTGTTTTACCTGCGTTTTTACTAAAATTTCATATATTTTACTCTAATTTATACAGTTAAGAGAACTGTTTCTCTTTTTTCTTTTCTTTTTTCTTTCTTTCATTTTTTAAAATCCTGTTTGAAAAGGCCAAAAAAATATCTGCTTAGCTTTGAAGTCTATCCTGGAACTCTCTCTCTAGACCAGGCTGACCTAGAACTCAAAGAGATCCATTTACTTCTACCTCTTGAGTGCTGGGATTAAAGGCCTGTGCCAGCATCTCCCTGAGAGCTTTGTTCCTTGAATTTTGGTCAGGAGATTGATCTTTAGTTTTGATACATTTCACTATGGTTTATGAGTATACAATTTAGTTTTGCATATTAGCTTTATAGTCTAAAATCTCAGAGACCCAATTAATTAGTTTAAATTTCTCATATATTAAAAATATTTGCTAGTTTTTTTTCTGAAAATTCATGTTATTTAAAAATATTAAAGATTCGTCTAAATCATTTTGAAACTGCATGTGTTTTATCTTTTTTTCTCTTGGTTAATTGCCTTTGCCATTAATAGAGTCAAGTTTTGTTCATAACAGGCTAGGAAAATATCCTCAAAATAGAGAACAACAACAACAGTTAAAAAAAATAAAAATAAAAAAAATAAAAAATAAGTTCAGCCCACATGAAACAAGTTTGCCCCAACACATGTGAAGTTTTTCGGTGACATGAGATATTTCTCATATGCACTAGCACCACGCAGAGAGGAGTCATGACTAAAATGTGTAAACTTCATCGTCTTATTTCTAACCTTTGCAGCAGGTCATAAATGTTATGCTAGTTATGATTTTCAGCATTCTCCACTGTCAATTCTGTTTCTTCCATTTATAAATAGATTGGATTGATTCTTTTTTCACACAATGGGCCAACATTTAATTTATTCAGAAAATATATTTATTGAGAATTTATTCAGGAGATTTTGCTTTTTAATCATGGGGGTTGGTGAAGATGCTTTGCTCTCAGAGAAGAACTAAAAGAACCAAAACTGTTAATCATGCAGCCTTGTCACCTCAGTGTAGGAGATAAAAATCAAAGACGTGCATCCCATCCGGAAAGCTGACAGTGGATTTTGTTAACAACTCGGTGACCTTCTTGCTCTCCGTGGAGTCAGACCTCAGCCCCGTTTTGCTACAAAAATGGGCCTCACCTGAGTTCCCCAGAATGATTATCCCAGACTCTTCTCTCCCTAGACCAGTCCCCATGATTCGGGAGATGTTACATGTACTTAATTGATTGTTGACCTCTAGGGTCAGAGACAACAATAGATTCTAGGCCATTTTGCTATAGAACCCACGCTCATGGATACTTGTTCTTCGTAAGAGTTTCTATGTAGTCACAACTTAAGCTTTATTCTGTCCCTGGAATTGGACTGACTGTTGGCTGGAAGCATTTCCCCAGATTATACTGTGTTTTAAATATGCTGACAATGAGCTGCCAGGCATTAGGATTCTGATCCAGGTTGATGAAGCTAATCTTCACGGGAGTTCCACTCTTACCACCTCAGGAGTTGACTTCTCTTCCTGTACACCTGCAGAAACGCCCTGAATTTTCTCATCTTTAAAACAGCTTATTTTTTTCTTTCATATCCTTTTTCACATGTATGTGTGTTCCATAAATATATTAAAAGTTTTTGCATGTATGAGGAAATACATATGGGTGCATGTGAATGTAGACTTGTGTATGTATGGAGGCTCGGTATTGACAACCAATCTACCCCTATCACTAAACAACATGCCTAGGGAGGTAATACTGGCAGTTTGGAGTTTTGAAGGTCTGGTGTTCCAGCTTGCTTTTGACATTCACTGTATCCTCTGTAGTGGGAATTCATTTAGTCACCTTGCAAAACCAGCTATTACAAGAGTTCCAGGTATCTGAGCTCTGGTCCTCACACTTATGTCGTCAATTTACTGTAGAAACTGTTTCCTGAGCCTGCTATAACCCTTTGGAAGGTGATTTTTACAGAGTCATATCCAATATTATTTAGTGGGGGCTATTTGTATTCACCTTTGATTGCTATTTTGAACAATATTGCTACAAAATACAAATATACAATTACACTGATTTCTAGTAGGAGAGACAAAATGAACATATATCCATTATTATTCTTGGAATAGTCTTTTAAAGAGATGGTCGTGTGATGATAATAGTTTGAAAACACCTGTATGATTCTACACTGAACTTTAACTTTTGTGTGCACACATTTGGTTCTTTTCATGCTGAAGTTTATGTCTGTTGTCAATGGTCTCCTCCAGCATAGATCAAAGTAAGAATATGTGATATAGATTCCAAACACTGAGGAAAGATCTAAGGCAGAGAATCAAAGAGGCATTCCCCAGAGGTTTCATTTGCTCATTTCTTCCTTCTGTGGTAAAGAACCTAAATGTTAACTTCCAAAGTCTAGGGAAAAGACTAACAGGAAATCACACAGAAATAAATTTCATGCTTAGTTTTTAACCTACCATCACAGTTTGCATTCAGTATTCTCAGGACTTCCTAGCACCTAATTACAATGATATTCTTTTTCTTTTATGATACTTTTCTTTACAATAGGCTTTGTGCATTGAAATATTTGCTCAAAATATCACATTACATCATGATGTTTCATGCCTTTGTCATTTGTTTATTATAATAGTAATATATATGAAAAAATCATTAATGACTAAATGTCCCCTGGTAGTAAGATGCCCCAAAGAGTACAGAGACTGAAAGTTCATTCTTGTACTTTTAATTGAATAAATAAATTAAAAATAATAGATTTTTTCCTTTTTGTAGGAAGTGGTTCTTCATATGCATATGATATCTTTTATATAGTTTTATTCCAAAGTATTCTTAACCTCCTATACTGTCTTGCACATATTTGGTTGCAGAGTTTGCTAGTGTCAGGAAATAGAGAAAACCTAAACTTTATAAATAATGGATCTCAGTGAGATACTTAAACAAACATGGATGTAAACCAAATCAAAATTTTGTTTTTCTATTCTATACTATCATTTATTTCTATACTGAATCTTTTCCTGTTATCAATTTTAAAAAAATAGTATTAATTTTTATTCATAACTCTGAGTTGAGATGATAGTGACTGTCTTGTGATGTCACAAATAAAGTTTTGGCATAATATTGTTTAACTTAAAACAGCATTCTCTGTAAATACTGTTAATCTAAGTATTTGTTGATATCGTCAGATATTTGTAGAATGAGCTATGATTTCTTGCTTGCAATCTGTGAAAAAGCAAAAGAACTAAGCATTTTCTCAATCATTTCACTCTATTAGTTCTTTAAGATGTACAGTTTTTATAAAATTTTATGTACTTCAGCTTGTCAATAGGTGTTGAATATCTATACTACAAGTACACATCTTAATAGGGGAAGCTAAGAACTTACATAACAATAAACCAAAAGTTAATGCTGTCTATTAACTTATAGATGCTTTGTATAAATCTTATAGGAATATAGTAAAAGTAAATCATTAATCTCCAAATGTTTGTTTTTATTTCATCTTTACCTAGCTTTTTAAAAAAATATTTTTATTTATTATGTGAGTATTTCATGCAATATATGTCTAAGTCTTCCCACGCATTCCTCTCCACCAAACATCATGTTCTCTATTTCTCTTTAAAAAAATAAAACAAATATACAGTCTGATCATATTGGCTGACTATACTTGAGTATGTGGCCTGCCTCAGAATGTGGTGACATAACCATTGTCAGTTCATTGACAAAAATTATTTTCTCTCTCTTATCAGCTTTCAATTGCAAATAGTTTCTTGGCCAGAGGTGGGATATCCCTCCCATTTCTACTCTTTGTTTGGATTTGGTCTGCTTGAGTGTTTGCAGGTGTTTAAGATGCTGTCACTTTCTCTGTGATTTTCTTGTTGCCTTCCTTCTGCTCTTTCTGGGAAACACTTTTCCTTGATGTCATACACCCCCTCTGGATCTTGATTACCCAACACAACTTGACTGTAAGACTATGTTGCAGAAGACACTA
Source organism: Neodon shergylaensis (assembly GCA_025134845.1). Lineage (NCBI taxonomy): Eukaryota > Metazoa > Chordata > Mammalia > Rodentia > Cricetidae > Neodon > Neodon shergylaensis. Next base: position 14,586,360 of record JABTXL010006268.1, read on the forward strand.
CTTACTTTACATATCATTAGCACCAACATAAGGTTATTGAAGGTATAATTCTAAAGCTTAAAGTCATAAATTTATAGTTATATCAAGTGCTCGAAAATGTTCCCTGAAAAATGAACATTTGTTTGTTTTAAAATACCTCCTTTTGAGAACCCAAAGAAAAACATATAGGCATCCTCCTGAACATTAACCTTCATCAGGCGATGAAAGGAGACAGAGACAGAGACCCACATTGGAGCACCAGACTGAAACCTCAAGGTCAAAAGCAGAAGCAGAAGGAGAGAGAGCACGAGCAAGGAACTCAGGACCGCGAGGGGTGCACCCACACACTGAGACAATGGGGACGTTCTATCGGGATCTCACCAAGACCAGCTGGCCTGGGTCTGAAAAAGCCTGGGTTAAAACTGGTCTCGCTGAACATAGTGGACAATGAGGACTACTGAGACCTCAAGAACAATGGCAATGGGTTTTGATCCTACTGCACGTATTGGCTTTGTGGGAGCCTAGGCAGTTTGGATGCTCACCTTACTAGACCTGGAGGGAGGTGGGTGGTCCCTGGACTTCCCACAGGACAGGGAACCCTGTTTGCTCTTTGTGCTGATGAGGGAGGGGAACTTGATTGGGGGAGGGGGAGGGAAAGGGGAGGCGGTGGTGGGGAAGAGACAGAAGTCTTTAATAAATAAATAAATAAAAAAAAATTGACTTCTAAAAAAAAAAAAAAAAAAAAACCAGAGGGAGTTTTCTGCTCTTACACAGGACCCACTTTCAGTTCCCAGCATCCATATTAGGCAACTCATAACCCTTGTAACTCTGGTTCCAAGAGATCTGATACCCTCTTCTGGCCTCTGGGAGTATCAAGCACATACATGATACATATTGAACCAACCAAAACACATACATATAAAAAAAAGAAAATAAAAAAGAAAAAAAAAAAGAAAAAAAAATACCTCCTTTTGTAATGGGTAATGGTTAATACTAAGACACACAACTGGTAAAAGGGTCATGAATTAATGACGCTGAGTTGTCATATTTTGATGTCATATATAAACTTTTCACGTCTGCAATTTCTGGTTCTTAATTGAGCTGTTCATTACTGTGGTGATAACTGAGTCCTAAGGGGAAAGGCATGATATAGATATGCCACTTATAACTGAGCCCTCTCCAGTCCCTTATTCTCTTCAATTTAATCATTCTTGAGTCTCTGTATTAGTCACAATGAATTAGAATGAAAGGTTTCTCTAATGAGGTTCGAGAGATTCACTAGACTATTTATGTAATATTAAACATTTAGAAGGTAGTATAATACCATGGACGTTTAGTAAAATGATAGTGTGGAAGTTCTACCCTATATCGTAAGTACTATCCAGTCACAAATTCTTGGCTCAGTTTAGAGTACCAGGCCTGGGTCTCTTGTGGACAGGTTTTATGTTAAGCTAGGAAGTGGTTTGTAAATCCTGTAGCATTCATGTCATTATTGACCATAGGGCATATCTTGTCAGGCTGGCTATTTCTGTAGCTCACAGGATTCCTAGCTGGCTAAGACTGTTGTTGACTTTTCTTCCCCAGAATCCTGCAAATGCCATGGTGGTTCTATAAAATCTTGGTGTTAAAGATTAATTTTACAGGTCAGTAGCAGTTTAATTTTCTATCTCCTGTTGTTTGTCTTTCTGTTACTGAGTTAACTCGCTTAGGATGATGATTATTTTCAGTTCCATCTTTTTACTTGAAAATTGCAAAACTTCCTTTCTTTTTAATAGCTGGATAAAATGCCATTGTCCCTTATCCATTCACCACTTGATGTATACCTCAGCTCTTTCCATTTTCTAACTATTAGGAATAGAGGATTTGAGATTTTTATTTTTCCTTAGCTCTTGTTTCTAGCATATATATATATATATATATATATATATATATATATATATCAAACCTATTATACTTAAGGAAAAACAGACACCATTAGAAATTATATATATATTATATACACATATAATATAAATTATATATCATATATAGTTTGTATATATTATATAATAATTGGTATCTTTATAAGGCTTATTGAGCTTTACTTTTTAATTTTTTGATAATTTTTTTAGATAGGTGCTATTTGTGTGGCCCCATCTTTCATTAAACTAAATTTGTAGACGAGATAATTGAAATTCAAGCTTCTTTCTGCCTCGGCCTCCAGATTACTAGAATTAAAGTCATGCAATGTTAACCTAATTCTATTCAGAGCTTTAAAATATTATAACACATCTTTAAGTACATCATAATAGATAATCGTGTTTAAATTTGTTTAACTTTGTTTAAATCCTATGTAAATACAATAAATGACAACAAGTTACTATGGTTTTCTGCTAAGAACTATGAATTTTCAAATGTGGACATGGTTTTTTTTCACCTGGCTGTCATTGGCTCAGATAGTAATTATGAATGTTTGAGTCCACTATACTAACAAACGAGTACTGCAGTGTCTTCTTAGTTGCATTCAGTCTTTCTCCAATACTACACATGGCAGTAGGTTATTCCCAGGCTTGGATTTCTAACTGATTAAATTGAAACAATTTCAGTGTATATTCAAAGAAAATTAATGGTGGGTAAATTTTACTCGTGAATCAGGACATTATGCTGTTTAATAGTCACAGTTTACATATTTACAGTCTATGTGGGCATAGCTTTGCATATTGTTTTACAGGTGTTTTTCTTTGACTGGCATTAAGGAAACGAGGAAAAAGTTTTGTGTCCTTAAAGTTATGTAGATGAATAAATTTAAAGTGTCTTGAGATTATTCTGAAACTTCCCATTTAAAAATGCAAGCTGTTTTATTACTTAGTCTGTAGGTATTTGTTGAGGTGTATCCAGGAAAAGGAGGGTGTTGTGGAAGACAGATGAATTTCTGAGTTTAATACAGCTTCCAGTGCTACAGTAGGAAAAACAAACACATGCTAAAAGTATACGATTCACAGCATTTGAACTGATGATAAAAACTAGAAAAATTAAGTCAAACTTTTCTTCTTTTGGGGAACCAGAAATAAAATATGATTGAGTGATCTGACAAGTCTTTATGAAGGTGAGGTAACATTACTCAGACTTGTCTAGAGGAACAGAACTGATAGAATATATACACAGATATATGTATATACTATATATATGTAGTCATATGCATGTGTGATAAAATTTATACATATATACACATACATGCAAACATATTTAATTTACTAGAGTGGCTAACAGGCTGGGGTGCAGATCATCTAAAAATGGCTCTCTACAAACAGAAAGCCCAAGAATTCAGTAGTTGTTCAATCAGAGGTTAGATGTCACAGCTGATCTTCAATACATGCCAGAATCAATTAGCCTTCAAAGAATTAGACTTCAACACCATTAAAGTGATAATCTTGCCAGAGAGATTAGAAAACAAAAACAAAAACAAAAAACAATAGAAAATAGCTTGCTTCGTTTTTGTCCCTTCCAGGGAATCCATCCAGAAGGTGTGGCCGAGTTTTAAACTGGATCTTACCACCTCAAAAAACTGAGTTAAATGTGGGTCTTCCTACTTCAAGTGATTTAATTAAGGACATCCCTCAGAGGTGTAGTTAATTTTAGAAGTAATCAAGGTGGCAACCAGGAGTAATCATCCCTGTTTAGTAACTGAAAGGACTTTGTTTTGGGTAGAGAAACTTGAGGCAGGAAGGACATTCTGAAAAGGGTTAATGCAAAAAGTAAAACCCAGAATTGCAGCATGGCTCCCACCCAGGAAGGGGGAATTGGATGGCCCATGACACAGACAATACTATTAACACTTTTCATTCTGAAGTTAGTCATTAGCAAATTAGCTGCCAGGGAATATGCTTCTCTTTTTTTCCTGACACAGGGTGACCATCTGCTCAATTACAGTGTCCCTTTCTGTGGAAACAACTATAGTTCCTACACAAATTGATCTAGCCACTTGTATGAAGTAAATATTCATAATTTCATGAAACAAATTTATTTCATATTGCCTCTAAAAATGTGGAAACAGCATAAGCTTAAAAGTTGACCAGTTTCACCCAGAAATGCTAAAATTTACATTTAATAAAGTGCTTTATTCTTTTACATCTATCAGAATATACGATCAGATACTATAAATTTGAGGCCTGTAGACGAGATTGGGAGAAAAGTATGGAGGAGTGCTCTTGAACAGCTCATCCAGAGTTCTCTTTGAAGAGAATTTACTAGTAGTTCTGTGCACTTCACCAACGTAATAGATTACATTTCAGTTGGCATCCTTCTGTAAACGGAAATGTTCCAATTGAGTTACATAAAGTCTTTTCAACTGTAATCATCCATGAGTTACTGAAAATTGAATGAAATTTCCTCTTCCATGTCAAGATCCTCAGCACTAACACAGAATTGAGATGTATTCATTTGCAAGAGTAACACTAAGCTGATACTGCAGAAGTGATGGTGTTTGCACTGTGCGATGAAAGATTCAAAACCCTGATTTCTGATTCAGTATAATTTCAGTTGCTAATTTGGTCAGAACTGCTTAATGCTTTTTCTCAGAAACTAACCCAGCATTTCCTTGTGCCACAGAGTCTGGAAAGATAGGAGAAAGTAGCTGCAAGCATTTTCTAAAAGCAAAGTGAACAAGCACATAATGCAAGGATAGAGAACACAGCAAGGTGTTGCAATGTTTAACTGGGTAGAATCCATTTCTTTATAAGTAGAGTATGTTTACAAAAGTATGTTCCTCGTGTGTACTATACAGAGAGTCTCTGGTACCCATGTTCACAACTGACAGTCGCAATGTGAAATTGCTTTTCCTAACTAGAAGAATAAATGGTATCTATTTACAGTCAGACAAGTCATAACCTGGGACACATTTTCTGTGTGATGAAGAAGACCGCAATATATTACATGTATAAAAGAGACAAGTGTAACAGAGAAAATGAATTACTTAAGAAATCAAAACAAATTATTGACACAAAATGGAAAACTGAGGTTATATCCTCTTAAAACCTGCCTGGAACCAAAGGGTCCATCAGTACCTGTTTCTTCTGTACTATTGTTGACACAGTGTTATCTTGGTCCTTGTTTGAATAATATTTCAACACAATTGGTACATCTGAAATCATAAGAAAACATAGAAATATCTTCATTCAAATTTTATAAAATGCTCTACAGATGATTTTTTCTACATAAATTATTTTATTTTCACTCCCAATCTAACCTTACATCCATGACTACTATGCAAAATACACTAATTTACTGATACGTTAAAGACTCTGTAATTACTTTTTAGAAAGAGGAAGATAGAGTCCCTCCTGATCATTCACACCATGAGATCAGAAAGAAATAATTCTATGAGAAATGATCACAGTGAAAGGAAGATGAAGGATGCTGGGATGAAAACCAGAAACTCATCTTTACTATTCTGACACTCCTTAATGCACATAAATGATCTAGTAAGGATATTCTTTTCAAATAAAAAGGATTCCTAATATCTCCTAACATTGTTGATGAATTCTAATAAGCTTAAAGGTCAGTCGTTATTTAATGAAACACAAAAGATGAGTTTTTAAAAAAGAATCTTGTTGGTCTTAAGATCAATTTCATGGAGGTTGGGGCACCAATGCCTCCATATATAACAGGGAAGAGTAGTAAGACCTGGAACGACTATATTTATGATGGTTGCTAAGGTGCCATAGCAGCACAGTGCCTATGAAGCACCTGTGCTTGTAGCCACAGAAAAGTGCAGTACCCAACCTTAATCAAAGAAGTCTCTCCTTGCGGTAAACAGTGGTGAATGCAGAGACTCAATTCCACTCAAGATGCGGAGAATAAGCCAGAGAAATGGGCTCAGCCTAAAACAAGTCTTGATAGCACAATAACTGCAATTACCTGTGCTGGTCTCACACAAAACTGACACTACCATCAATCAGAGAAGAATGGAGGGGAGTTTATCCTTTATCTATAAGATACTGGGTGTTGATAGATTCAGGAGGAGGGAATCACTCTCTTTATGTTCTTCAGGTATGTTTATTCCATCTGTTGAGTCTTATCTGGCTCACACATCTGGAAATTCGCACATCTGGAAATTCGCACATCTGGATCACACAGCTGGATTTGCACATCTGGGACACAGCTGGATCGCACATCTGGGGTGCACATCTGGATTCGCACAACTGGATTTGCACATCTGGGATGCAATTCTGGATCCATGGTTAATCTTGATGTGTGACAAAGAAAATGGACAAACGAACATGAACTCACAGAGAAATTCATTGAGAAGGGATAAGAGGACAGATATCAGGAACTTTTGGATTAGAGTAGCTGGTATGCAAATGGAGATACCTATGTAAAGTGGTAAACAAAAATTATAAATCAAGGAGAAGCGATAACATTTTTTAAATTATTCCAGAATTTATAACATAGAAATTTTAAAATTTCTAAAATCTAAAATAGTTATCACTTGTGTCATGCTATTGTTTTGGGATAATATTGAGTAAATGGAATATCGTATTCCTGGGTTCTAATGCAACGTCTACTGAGGTATGCTCTATAATAGTCTGACTTAAAAACTTGTTTATCTGGTTGTAAAAGTTCACTAAAGAACACTGATGAATTCAAACTATTGTAAGAAACAAGTAAGTAAACAATGAACATAACAACTGCTTAAAGTATAATTTGTCCTTCTGAAATAATAATTTTATGAGATTGAAGGAACATAAAAAGTACTTGAAAAGCAAAACAGTGAAATTACAGAAAAGCATTCGTGAAGTTTGTCACCAAAAACTATCTTGAGTACTTCACGTGTTTTGTTTCATGTGTTCCTAATTTTACAAAATATTTATTAATCTTCTTTCTCAATGTGATATTTATATATTTAAACTGAAAAAATTCTGTATTTGAAATACAACAATTATACATTATAAATAAAAGAAGCATATTTAATCCTTATGGGTGCTGTAACCACATTTTTTTTGTAGAAATAAAGTTAAAAGAAAGGAAATTAGGATAGTGTCTAGCATATGTGGACATTATAATCATGAGAACTTATACTATACAATGTATTCAGCCACTGTTGTTTGCAATAATGGTATATGAAAAAAAGGATATTGATATAAAGTAATATAAAAAGTAACAACACCTGATATGTTCCTAATGGACACAATTTTGTTCAGATTATGTAGGAACTGAAATAATCTAAATATTGCATTTGTTCTTTGGGGAATATAATATTTTTCACAATGTATGTAACGTGTAAATTTCAATTTACTCTAAGGAATAAGAAACAGAAATTCACTCTGAACACTATGGGAATCTTAATGAAAGAATATTCTTTAATAAACAATATGAAAAACTACAGTTAACCAGGGCACAGTTATAAATATAAAGAACTTATCACAAAAATAGTATGTCTAAACACAATTATCAAAAATGCGCCTCCCACAATGTTTTTTCTTTCCTTGTATTTTATAATTTATTTGCTTATAACATTTTACTCTCAATTTTTGATTGAAAACATACATAAGGTGGCGCACGCCTTTAATCCCAGCACTCGGGAGGCAGAGGCAGGTGAATCTCTGTGAGTTCGAGACCAGCCTGGTCTACAAGAGCTAGTTCCAGGACAGGCTCCAAAACCACAGAGAAACCCTGTCTCGAAAAACCAAAAAAAAAAAAAAAAAAAAAAAGAAGAGAACCAGAAATTGAAAGAAACCAGAGAATCCGACACAGAAATGGAAAACTAATTTTAAAAATGTACATTTTATTTAAAGCATCTAATATAAAGTGCAGTAATAATAAAAATTGCATAACCCCTAATACAGATTAAAGAAGCCAGTAATGAAATTGAACTGACCATAATCCAGACTCTAAATGCTGTTTACACAAGAAATTTAGTATTCTTTGTCCTGATCATCTTTCTGAAATATCTATAGAAAACCGAGGCTTTTCATTTACAAGCACAGTATAATCATTTTTTAAAATATATTTTAAGCAAGATAACTTGTGCTATGAATGAACACCAAAATCAATGATGCAGGCTGATTTTTGTATTTTAAGTGATGTTGTGATAATGTCACTTTGTTGACAGCCAGAGGTGAGATGTAAAATGCATTATCAAACCACATGTGACCACATATATAAAATATCTGAATAAGCTAAAATTGGCAGCAGAAAGGATTTGGAAGTGTAATTAAGAGCTCTGTGGATCAATTGACTCCAAGTATAATGAGAATTTCAAAGCAAAAATAACAAATTTAAAGTTATTTCTAAGAATAATGAAGAATCACAGAGTGTCTACAAATAGTATTTTTTAAAAGGGAATGATGGTTCAAAACATTCAATGTTTCCTTCTGTAGCTGCAAAAAGACCTGAGAAAGTTAACTTAGTTACAAGTACTTGAATAAAGCCTTGGTAAAGACACTGTAGTAAACTTGCTGGAAACTAGGGGAGTAGGATCTTGACAATAGAATTCTGAAGTAAAGGTTTCTTTTCTTATCCTGCTTAGCAATATGCTGGTAGCCCCATTTGTAGTGGCATACTTAATTCAAAGAAAGAGTCTCCTATAGAAAAGTAACACTAGTTATTTGAAAATCTCTGTACTAGTTATTTGAAAATCTCTGTGATATATTTTATGTTTAGAGCCCATAGTTGATCATTACAGAATATGATTTTGTTAATGTTTCGCTTAAAACGTTTCTAATAACAAGCAATATAATTATAATAGAAATATAAATGTATTCCATCCACACTTCTTCTGTTTATTGAATTATTGTCAAATACCGGAAAAAACAATCACTTTTTAATTTTCTTATACTTGCAAAGGTATTGGAGAAGTTGGAGTTTAAATGCAACTTAAATGAAATGAAATGGCCAAAATTAGATCAATTTTAATCTATGAAATAAGGCAGTTCTTGTTTGTCCAACTAATTTTAAGTTTTAAAATCATGCACTGTTCTTACATGTGAAAAGACAAATATGAAGACCATATGCATTGTCTTTTGAGCACCACTTAAAACAAATTAGACATTCATGTTTACCTAGGCCTTACACACACACACACATTCACACACATCAAACTCAGTAAGCCAAAATTAAATTTTTCAGTATCTATGGACTAAGAATGCCAGTTCTTTATTTCTGCCACATTTTCAGATGACTTGCACACAACTCCACAGAGATCACAGGTTAATAAATGTGTCTCAGACTCATAATTAGAGTGATTAAAAACTTTAGCTTAAATTTTTGCTAACTATTAAATTTTCATTCTGATTTTGACAAGCTGTACCCCATGTTCACTATCTCTCTGCCAAAAATTACCTCAGAATAAATTCCTTAGGTAAATGATCTACAACAATGAAGATTTTCCCCTTGTCTGAGAAGAACATGTTTAAGCCATTCACTTCTGAATCTTTTGGGAATGATTCACCTTGTTAATTCATTTATTTTTGATTTACCATTTTAATTAGTCTCAATTTAATTACAACGGATTGAATTGGAATATCAAACACAAAGTTACTTGGATGAGAAGAATGATCATATTTTCTCAATAGGGAGCAAATTACTCATAAGAGAAAATATCCAAATAACTACCACATACATATTTGGGTATATGAGTTTCCAATTTTATTTTCTAGGGATTAAAAATTTACTTGTTTATGAAAAAGACGAGATAATTATTGAAAGTAGGTCATCTTAGCTTTCTCTGCCTAAACTGCTGAGAAAATCCACAGGTAGCTCTTACACATGTTTGGAAATCAACAAACACGGTTTAGCACATTTTCATCTCTAATTAATTTTTTCTGATATCTCTTATGCTTATTTTAATTATAAAATATTTTTATGTTTTAATGACATAATAAAACATATTTTTATGTTTTAATGACATACAACAGGTAAAATAGGAATTGTACATTGTTAGAATAGTGATTTAATGTGCTTTTCTTTTCCCCCAATGGTTAACAGAATATTTGATTTATTCTCGCCCTTACTTCATTCATTTCCCCACTGTATTAATGAGTTTTAAGGAATTGGTGACAATAGAGTATTTTCAGAGGAAAGAGTTATTAAATCTTACCACTTGGGAGATATAAATCCAGGACAATTCTTCTAGGACAGAAATGTTTCCTTATTCCCCACACTGCCTCCACACCAATTTATCTACTTAATGTTCATTCCCAGTTGTGAATAAAATATTTCAAATTTTATTATTATAACTTGTACAAGATTCCTAAATGAGAAGAGAATACAATTTTTCAACAGAATACAATATATGGCATTAGCATTCAATACTGCGTGAGGACAAATTTTTAACTTTGAAATTTGTATTAACATTGAGTTACTTTTAATGTTATTGGGGAATCAAGACTCAGTAATCTATCGTTGTCTTTAATATTTATAAAATACAATTAAATTCAAGTGATATTTGTATTGAAAATCATTCATATAAAATATATTCTAATTATGGTTTCTATCCCATAATTTCTCAAGGTGGTCTCCACTTCCCCATCCACTCAAATTCACAACCTTTCTTTCTCTCATTATAATACAGATATGCATCTAAAAAAACAACATAATATTAAAATAAAGAAGGCAGAATAGAAAAACAAAACAAGGAAAACTCTTGGGAGGCACCAGCTTGACTTATCAGTGTTCAGTGAGTTGCATAGGTGTTCACTTCCACAATAGGGCCTTAATATCGATTTACAGAGTGCAATTTTGCAATTACCCTGAGTTGTTTAGGGGTATCCATGTGGTCTCTTTGACCCACAGCTTCATTTGATATAAGTCATTTCAGGAACTGGAGGTTTAATTTAGCGTCAAGAGAGGTCTATTTAAGGCGTGTTTCCTCTGTTATTTGGTGATTACAAATTAGAACTCTTTCTTAGGTGTACAAATATTTAAGAAAATTAAGATATATTAAGTTTTCATATAATGCCTTTAAAAACCCTTAGTTTTAGCTGCCCCTCCCTATATTCCTTCTATTACCGCCCTCTTCCTTCTCTCTGTCCCAAATGTGTGATCCCAAAATATTACATATGGAATAAAAGTAGTAATCTTTAAGTCAATTTATGAAATAAAATATATCTTCTTTTGACATTTACTTTTCCACATATTAAACATTTTATACAAGTAGAAATAAAAAAGTTCACTAAAACAACTTATTGTTTTCATGACTTTTTCAGGAACTTTATTCAGTCCACAATATATTTTTTTTAATGTATGTACTTAAAAATGTGCTTAACCATTTGCAAGAGTACCACCTTCAAATAATCCTTTTGCTTTATTTTCAATAAGAAACATTAATCTAAATGAAGTATGACTTTTGGAAAGATATAGTCATTTGGTCATGTCATGCGCATTTCTTTTTGCCATGATCATTAACGAAAACAGGAGGTGGAATCCCCACTTCCTGGTAGTTTTGACATTGTTTAGTAATGACCAAAATAAGTTAAATCTGAAAATTTCAAAGGGAGCTGTTTTAAATTTAAAAAAACGAAGTCTGTGAAGGAGAAATACAGGTGTGGGGGAAGTTTGAGTTAAGTGCATGGGACAGAGTACAGCGTAGAAAGAGGTTTATAAATGATGGACAATCATGTTTGGAAAAGCCACATGGAAAAATACAATTTAATAAACTTCTGGAAAATTACATAGCTTTATATAATACAGACATACACAAACTCTTAAATGTGAACATATATGAATGGAAGCTCCCCACAAAGAATGATGCTCACTAGTAACTTTAGACTGTCAAACAAACAAAACATCCCAAATAAATAAATACACATATAAAAACACATTTACAGACAAATATTCCTTCCAGTTGCATGTAAAGTGGGCCCAAGAAACCCTACTCCAAAACACAGGTTATTACTATTACTTCGGTGTATCTACCGGAAATTGAGGGTAAGACTCTTCTGGTGAAGAACATACACCTCAATTACATTACTTAGAGGAATGAATTACTCTAGATCCTACAAATGAGATCAACATAGACTTTATATTGAACAGATGAAACTGATGAGTGACCTTTCCAATTTTCCATTTTGTGCAACCTATCATAAGCTACAGAAAGCGCCAAAGTAGAATAAAATGAATTGAATTTATCTAACATAGATAAACTCTCTCCATTAGCATTTTCTTTTTGAGACAGAGAAAAGAAAGTAAGGACAATAAATTTTAGCCTACAATTCAGGAGAGTAATATTTTTGGGAAAGGGCAGTATTTCATTGAAACTTTCATATGCCACTGTCATAACTCTTAAAAAAATAAAAAAAAAACAGGCAACAAAATAGAATTCTTCTTTGTCTTCAGCCTTTCCATTATTAGACAATTCTAGTTTTTTCATTGTAAAATAGCACTTTATATATTTCTCATTAACTGTATATTCTGATTAATTAGTTAGATGCAAAATTCTAGGATATTTCCAGTGTTACAGGGAAGTTTATTATGTGTTTATTTATATGTTTATTTATTGGCACCATTGTTTCAATCGGGGCCTTGCAAATAAAAGATACATTTTTCGTCCCACTGGAATATAACATAGGTCATGAAAGACCTACCTGTGAATGTCACTTATCAAATTCCAGGTAGCAAAAAGTAAAGAAAGGAAAAATGAACTCATGTAAATGCCTCACTCTATGAATTTTACCCTTAGTTCAGTAATTGTCCATGTGTGTCTTATATACAATATTTGCACAATCTTTGATCTTAATTTTACTCATGAGATATATGCATTAAACCAACAAATTAAGAGAGCCTGAATATGAAGCTATCCTCCATATCGTTAAGCAAGGAAGGCCAAATAATCACTCTCATACGTAGCAAGAAACAAAGAAACAGCAACATGATAACAATGCACAAAAATACTGTAGACTAAGAAATAAAAATATATTTTTCAAATGGTAGATAAAAGACATTATATTCAATGAAGATTGAATGGTGATCATAGATTTCCATCATCCAGACTTTACCTGATCAAAAATTAAAAGAAGTTAATATCTCAAAAATGTCCATAAAATACTAAAAGAGATCATTGAAGTAAGATATGCAAAAATATATTTTTGCAAAAATACCATTATATTATGAATTTATTAATATCAGTTTTTGAAGAGAAAAGTAAATTGCTCTGGAGAGTGACAGAAGTGTGAGTCCTAAATATAACAGATGTAAGATGGAACTTAAGTGTGTATGCCATTCATAAAGAAGAACATTCAAGAGAAAAACACAGCAATTAAAAATAATTAAACAATTAATGCCATACCATAAAAGTGATATATATTTATCTAATTTATTTCATAAGTATTACACAAAGAAATAAATATGCACTTCAATGAATTTTTAGTCTTCTTATAAAATATTGACATTTTACCTGCAATGGAGCCAGCAAAACCCAGCAAGTTAAGACATGATGGGAGAGACAAAGGTCAGCATAAAGTTATTAGAAAAGGAGCCAATGAGAGTTCAAAAAATCAGAGCAGAATTGGTGTCAAAACACATTATATAACTTGTATTGTATCAGTGAAATAAAGAAGGACATCTTAAAAATTACTGTGTAGTGGATATGAAAGTTTTCACACCAAATAATACAGAATCAAAATATTTATAACCAACACAGTGGGAGATGCAGATATATATATATATAATATATATATTATATATATATATAATAGAAATTTCAAAATCATTTACTCATTTCTCTTTTTATGACAGGCAAAACAGAATAATCTAGAGGGGTGAGTATTAATTTGAAAAATTAAAGAATTGTGATCAATAAAATTCTCAACTACATAAAGCATTTTTTATATTAATTTTTCTAAAAAATAATATACTTTTGTCATATTATTTAAAAACTTCATCAGTGTTAGAAATGTTACAAATGCTCCCCAAATCAAATCAAATCATATGTAAATTAATAGTAAGAAATAGTGGGCCAGTAAAAAGGCTTACAGGTAAATGATCACTGTGCACACTTTAACGTAAAATTGAAATACTTACATTTCATATTTAAAATGTGGAGTTTTAATGTATCAGCATATAAAAAGAAAAAATTGCATAATTGGGTCAAAGTTCGCAGTGGAAATATTGTGGAAAAATATTTGTACTTTGTAGCAAACTACAAGGTTTTCTAATATGAGGCTTGATGCTGACTTTTATCAAACTACAATAAATTGATTTTTTTCAATTTTTATTGAACAGGATGAAAGCAGTGGGCCTTTTATGTGATATTTTATGATACACAGTCAACTATTATTCTCCTTGGAGTGGGAACAGATGAATAGCCAATTATGTTTCTTGTCATATAATCAGGAAAAATCACAATCGGGATAGTAGAACTGTCACTATATACTATAATGAGAAATTTCCTCCAATAAATAAATTATATTATATAATTGAATACCAAAAGTAGAACAGTCCTAATGTCCAAAATTCATGAGATTTAAAAAAAATCCATCAATATAGTTTATACTACTCTGGAATTACTGGTGTTTAGGGTCTAATTCTTCCTATCAAGTCATCACCAATGAAGCCTTTGTAAATAATAGTACTATAGTATATTTTAGGTGCTAGAAAATTATTATTCTGAAAACATTGGTTCCAATTGATAAAGCAAATGCACTGGTGTGATGTTAAAATATGTACTTGAGAGAGAATTAATACTTTTTTTACTGCAATTGTTATAGTTTTGGGAAACTGTAATTATATCACGTCTTTTTTTAATTAATTAATTTATTTAATAAAGATTTCTGTCTCTTCCCCGCCACCCTCCCATTTCCCTCCCCCTCCCCCAATCAAGTCCCCTTCCCTATATCACTTCTTGACCAATCTCTTAAGCATATTGCTAGCTAGCTCTAATACTTTGGTTAATCTATTTCTATTATTTTATATTTTACCACGAGGCTTATGGCCTACCAGGAAAGTTCCACCTGGAAGCTCATGTCTTTTCCTCTGGTTGCTCCATGGCATCTCTCTGACTCTGGCTATTCTCTCTCTATATATCGCAGAGTCTGGCTATATTCTGTCAAGTCATTGGCTGACAGCAGCTTCTTTATAACCAATAAAAGCAACACACATAAGGACTTCCCACACCATTTTCCTTTTTCTGTTTAAGTAAAATGGAAGGTTTTAACTTTAACATGGTAGAATTGCATATAACTAAAAAAGACATTAAGCAAGAATTACAGTTACAATATTTCCATATTTATCTTTTATCATAATTAAGGAAAACTATATCATAACCATCTATTCTTCAACTTCATCAAAGACTCCAGAAGGATATAATATTACCCAAGTAAACAGGAAGTACATTTTAAGCAACTTCCAAAACTTTAGAATTGACAGAGAAATCTTGCTGCCTGGGCAGTTACCCAAAGTTCTTCTGTATTATTGGGGCATTCAGTCATCAGCCCAAAGGCACATAGTATCCAGCAGACTTTTTCATGAAACAGGACATTTCAAAGAGAGTTCCACCTATCTTGGCAGTTTGTCAGTCACATTTTTCTGTATCCTGCAGGATGTCTGGCAGACTCTTCATGAAGCAGCAACCCCAGAGGATTGTCTCACCTTTTTGAGGCTACTTCAGTAGTCATTCATCTGTGGGTCCTGCAAATCCAGTCAAACAGTTTAGGCAAGAGCAGCTTCTTGCCCAAAGGGCTAACAAAATCCACGAGGAGACTCTTTGAAGCCAAAGAGGTTTTATCCACTTTAAGTAGATCGGTGCTGCCAGGAGCAGATGTGTCTCATTGTCATAAAAAGTCCTAAGCACTTAAAACATTTTAAATACCATATCCTATAATCTTTGACAGATCCCAAGAATATATATTCATCTGAAATACATCTCTGTACAGCTAGAAAACCTAACTAAAATAAATACAAGTTTAACTATTATTCATGACTCTCTATTAAGCTATATTTCTTAATTATACCTTATATTTTTAAACTAGACAGTCATAGAAGACTTTGAAATTAGCCTCCAGTCAATGGGGAAAAGAAACAATCAGCAGTGTGTTAGATTCAAAACTAAGTGAACTCTCTTCAGGTGTGTTTGATAGCTACTAGGTTATTTTCACCTTGCTCTTATATCCCTTCATGAGACAGTAAGATCATTTTTTATTTCTAAAGAATGGAGCATGCTACTTTTTTGAAATACAATGCATATTTTTTTATTCATACCCTTGAGAAGCATTTCCCTAGGTGGCTGTGTTCGAACAAGTGGCCTTATCATTGGCACTTTGAGCATGGGCATTCTTTAAAATTTTCATACAACTGAACTTTCAGTGGATGGGGACTTGCCCTCAGGGCACCTTTTTATTTTGCCAGTGCAGGACATAAAGTTTATTTTTAAGGACACCGATACCTTTGACTATTGCAGATACTTTGGTGCATGTTTTTTTTTTTATGTAACCTTACAAATGCCAAGGTTTTTTTCTTTATCTATCTTTAGATTTTTACAGATTTTCAAATTAAAAAATATATTATTTCATATTCTATGCTCCCTATTTTGTTCTCTTTCATTTCAGAACTGCATGAGAGTTGTAGACACTTGCCAAAATACTTTCTAGATAACATAATATCCTTGATTTTGTACACCAAGCAATGGTTTATGAAGGATGATTTATCCAACAGTCATTTAAGTAGTATATCAGTTATTTTGTGGTGAATTGGTATTTTAAGTAATAATATGACTAATGATCTTGTTTTACGCTATTTCAAAACTTTTGGAAAAAAGTTTTGCTACCACAAATGCAAATATATTTAAACTTTTGATAAGTACTATGGCATGTTTTGCTGAGTGATATGGACTTAATCAATGTATAAATATGCCAGTGAACCATACTTTCTATAATTATTTTTATTACTTTTCAGGTAATCAATCATATATTTGTGAAAATTTTTGTTCCCTCATCACTGATGCTAAAGTCTTACATTCATATATGTATGTGGATTTCTTTATATTTCTCAGTTCACATTTCATATTCAAATCATTAGTTCATTTGTTTCCTTTTATTTTTACATCATTTTTCCAGATCAATGTTAGAAGGTATTTATAAATTTAAGTATTGCTCTCTCTTAAATAATGTACAATTTTGCTGTACAGTATATGTTGGAGGAGGCCACTAGCTAGTTTCCTGCCACTTAGCCCAGAAATAGTCACACAGAAAGTGTATTAATTAAAACATTGCTTGGCTCATTAGTTCTAGCTTCTTATTGGCTAACTCTTACATAATAATTTAACTCATTTATATTCATCTGTGAATTGCCACGTGGCTGTTGCTTACAGGCTAAAATTCTGTCATGCTCCAGTAGGGTTACATGGCTTCTCTCTGACTCTGCCCTTCTTTCTCTGAGCATTCAGTTTAGTTTTACCCACTTACCTTTATTCCCTTCATGGGCAAAATATAGTTTCTTTATTAACCCATTATTAAGCAAGCATACAGAGGGGAATCTTACATAAAGTGTTTCATCTGCATTGTTATTAACATATGTTGTGTTTGAGATAGAGTGTTTAGCATAATCAACTTCATTTCCATTAGTATTACTAGATGTTGAATATTTAACATATATATTTCCATGCATGTATATTATTAATAATTCCCTCACCACTTATACTTGATGATTTGATTTCTATGCATATGTATTTTTAATGTACTTACAAACTGGCAGCATATGTTGATGTAGTGTTAATGAATTGATTGGTGTTTTACAATTTTTCCATGTAGTCGGTCAGCTAACTCCAATTATTTTTCATAAGGCATATGTTTTCACTGATTTCAGATTCTTCTTTACTGCATACTAATTTGTTCTACATAATATCTGTCTGAATTGTGGTTTTCTTGCTTTTTATTTAGAAGCTTGCTGTGGCGGACTTTTACATATCACACTTTTGGTCTTCCCAGCTGTTGTGGTGAACAATCTTTATAAATGCAATTAATAACTAGAGTATCTTTAGTTTGAATTATTAAACTGACAACTGGATAAAGTTTGAATTAAATTATCCTAGAGGAAAATTCTATAAATCTCTGTGTTGAGATTCCTGGTTTAGAAACATGGAATGTCTTTTAGATATTCACTGTTTTAAAATAAATTTATGGAATGCTTACTAATATATTGAATGAAATATAAGACTATGAATAAATAAATAGAGAGGACGGAGATCCTTGAATGTGTATAGAAAGATGCACAGGAAGTAGTGAGCGACTTAAAAATTTTTCTTTTATGATTTGGGTTAAACGTTCCATGTCTCTGATCAAAAGGGAAGGTCAGCTTTTAGGCTTCTTTGATTTAGCAGGTTTTCTCCCCAACATTTGACTTCCAAGTCTTCTTTAGTAAATGGAATAGAGACTTAGTTAAAAACATACATTTGGCCCCTGAGAATGAACAAATGCTAATGTGACCAGAAATCTTGCCAGGCGACCCCAACGTCTGAAATGTGGGGTACTGATTGCGGAGCCCTAAGACACAGAAGTAGTTAAAGGTATCAGATTCAGGTGTGACCCCCTACACCTACAGAAAAACAACATTTGGAATTTCAATGTGGGGCACAACTACAGGTAACAGAGAAGCCATGCCATCTGGTGTTGCTGCAGCATGCAACTGCTCTTGCAAGGCTTGGTTCCAGCTGCCTAGGTGGGGACTCTGGAGGGCAACCTTCTGCTAGGGAATGGCTCGCCAAATGGAAACTGAGCTAACTGCTGATGTGCTGATGCAGACAAATTGAGAAGTCAGCAGGTTTGGAGAGATACCGGGAAAATTCGTAAGGAGAGGGCTAAGCAATATTTTTAAAAAAGAAAAAGAAAAATCTTTCCCACATTAAGAATGGGAATTATCACAAATCAGGGAATTCGGACTCTGAAGTGCTACAATGGACGGCTTGAGAATGAAAACATAAATAAATGAAGTGACACCCAGTTTAGCTGGGATTGACAATACTAGTTATAACTACTATCAGTTTGGTGATTCAGATTTTATCCTTAAAAATGTTTTGATAACTGTGGCACATATGAAAATTTGATTCATAAGACACAAGCTTTAGAAAGACTGTTGATTAGATACAAGCCATATAAAAGCCTACAATAAGAATTATATTATTATAATAATATTATTGTAGTATTACAATAATATTATTATAATATTATAAGATAAGAAGAATACTCAGACACTGACAGAGGAGTTTAGATAAGAACCTACTGCACCACTTCATGATGAAACTGGAGAGGGGCGGCACACGATTATCAGAAAACCAACCTTAGTTCATCAAGTTACTACACAAGAATGACCGGCAGCCATTAGAAAAAAAATCATAAAACAGTTTTTTCAATCTCTGACTTACCATTATATGAATGGTATCTTACTGACTGCTTCCCCTAAGGGGGAAAAAACGTTAAATGATGTAAAGAGAGTTTTGCCTTGTTTGGGGTTACCAATTACTCCTGAAAAGTTACATAGAGGAGATTTTATCAACTATTTAGTATAAAAGATAGGTTTATAAAAATTCAACTACAAAAATATAAATCAGGAAAGATCAATTACAATTTTTTTTTAATTTTCTGGGAGATATTTACTGACTGTGGCTTTATTGGATTAACTGCTTATGAATTAATTAATTCATTTATTTCAAACCTTGCTAGAAGGTTACCAACTGAAATTGAGAGAGATTTGACCCTGGTATAAAAGAAATTACAGGAAGCACATATGGATCATTTGGATTTAGAGTTTGATTTTATTCTAGTCATTCTACCTTCTCCCTCAGGGCTCAGGAGATAGTTAGAACATCAGTTGCTTCAGGTGTGGTCACTAAGGCAACAGAAAAACAATTAACTAGGTTGTGCTTCCACAGGCCTTTAATCCCAGCACTCTAGAGGCAGAGACCAGCAGCTCTCTGAGTTCGAGGCCAGCCTTGTCTACATCTACAAGAGCTAGTTCCAGGACAGGCCCCAAAAGTACAGAGAAACCCTGCCACAGAAAGAAAGAAAGAGAGGGAGAGGTAGAGGTAGAGGTAGAGGGAGAGGGAGAGGGAGAGGGAGAGGGAGAGGGAGAGGGAGAGG
>JABTXL010006268.1:14610391-14642113 GCA_025134845.1 Neodon shergylaensis
GATTGCTAATGTGCTTCCAGTTTTTTTGTTTTTATCTGTTTTTATAGAAAATTATGAAACAATCTTAGTTTATGCTGGTGCTACATATGCTCATGGTTGCACAGTAGGGAATCACAAAGGTATAACCGCTGTACAGGTGCAACTCAAACACACCGAGCTCTAATGGTGCCAGGTGCATTCCCACATGTCAGTGTCTGGTATTCTGATTATCCAAGTAGAAAGATTCTTTCTTGGCATCACAATGCTACAGTGTAGCATTATATTATTGTTCTCAATAAAACAGAAAAGACAATAGCATTTCCATACTGAACAGACAGAACAATAAATACTAAACAGAAAACAATTTACAACCTATGCCACTTTTATATTTATGACAAAGAAATTCTATAGCCAAGAAGAAAGACCTTTATAGCTTCCCAGTTCCATAAGATACCTCTGGCACAACATTTTCAAACCCCTTCTCAGCTGCTATGCATGTTACATAATTAAGCTGTGAAGACCTTCTCAACATCACTACACTTTTAGAAAAGTTGCATTAGTTCATGTGAATTCAGAAGTTACAAGGAACACTAGACGTAAGCATTGACAATTTAAGTATATATTCTGTCTTGTTTCACTTCAATTTATATTGCAGTTTTACCATGCTTATAGATCTAGACCATATTTATTTTATTTTAAAATCACATATTGTTTGTTTTATGATGAAGCATCACTCAAGATATAATTTATTGTAAGTCAAATTGCTTGGCTGTTATAGATGACCGAAGGTGTCATGGAGAGGGGCACTGAAACTGGCAGATCAAAGACTGGAGATATTAATAGATAAATCCTTGTCTTCAGATAAATCCTTGTCTTCCCATTTTATTTTTATTTCAATTTTTGGATTATAATTATAATTCTTCTCCTTTCTATTCCTCTCTTCAAATCTTGCCATAAACCCATCCCCATTGTCTTTCAAATTCAGTTTCTTTTTATCTTGCTTATTATTATTGGGTATACATGCATATATATATATATATATATTTGTTAGCAGTCTTTGCTGAGGTTTGTCCTTCCTTCCCTAGCATTGAATTCTTGTTCTTTGGGTACAGAGTGTAGACCAACAGCCCTCTGGGAAATCCATGGGACTCCAGTACCAGGTATGGACTGCTGAGCCATACAGTCTTGTGAACTGAATAATTCTGGAGTTCTTTGATTTTCTTTCAGGAGACAATGCTTGTTGCACTACCCAGATCACAACCTGTGTACCACTCAAATAAATCTCCATTGTGTGTGTGTTTATGCACATGCACAAGTGCTTGCATATATTGAAAGAACATTTGAAGATGAATATATTTGGTAATCCTGATTCACATAATGTGCGGGGCAAGAAATTTAATAACTCCTAACTGAAAGTTTCTGCACTCCAACAAGCCTCTCTGATGTAATAATCCAAATCTGACCAAATCAAATCAAATTAGAAAAAGCCCAGGTCTAATGTATACAAATGCTACGGGGTGACTCTCCAGCCCCCCCCCCCCCCCCCCCCCCCCCCGGAGAGGAGACAGGAAAGGAAGATTGGAAAACTGTGTGTTTGTTCTCTGGGGAGGGGCAGTTTAAATACACTATGGGAGTGGTCTTGAGCATCTCTAGGGAAGGGTCATCTTTTGGCAGGTTTTGTTTGGGGCAGAGTCTACAATGGGGCAACTTTGAGGGAGAGGGAGCTGGAGTGGAGCCTCCAAATGAACATTCCAGACTCTTTAGCTATATGAAGGCCAGGAGGGTGAAGCCTTCACTCCAACATTATATACTCTTTCGGTATATGGATGCCAGGGACTGGAGTGAAGCTTCCACCCAAACAGGAATTTACTGCAATATCCTAAAGATCCTCCAAGAAGACACATGGCTAAATATGAACTTCCTCCTGGAGGCTTACCTTTAGATATGACAAAGGCACCCACACATAAAAAAAATGCCTTTCACTTCATCAGTTGCCTGGTTGCCTGGTCCTTGCCTAGACTGGACAACACTGGGGGTTTGGTTGTCTCATTTTGCCAGGACAGGAAGACTGAACCCTACCCCAACAGGAAAATTTTTCAGTCCTCCTGGGCCTAAAAGCTAAATGCAAGTATTTAAGACTAGTATTCACCAAAGACCACAGAGAGATTTGGGACTGACTCATTTCTTCTAGTTTACTTATCCCTCTTAGATCTGCTTGCTGGCAATTGTTGACTTAAGATACTATAGCTAACTACTTCATTTGTTAAGTTTCCTGCTAAAAGTACAGACAGGTGTACCTTTTCACAGGCTTTATAGTCCAGAACTAACAGGTTTCAGATGTGTCTTCAGAGGCTCAGAGTTTTCAATTTCCTTTAATTGTCTTCAAAAATTTCATGCATTTTAAGCTAAAGCCACAGTCTTTTGCTAAGACACTAAGATGTGGATCTGTTCAAGCTGTCTTACAGATACCTGCAGGTTCCTGGGGAAAGTTCTGCTCCTCTATCAAGAAATCTGGTCTGCTGAAAACTAACAGTCTACAGAGCCTATTTTATCCCACCCATTTTCAAGCATATTTTACATATCACTCCTCCTGCTTGGGCTGAGGAAAACCTGCAGAGGGTTCTCCAGATATGTTAGCACGTGTACCGACTTCTGGGACTTCTCTGGCAACTCCTCTCCAAGCTTAAGTGGCACCTACCCAGCAACTAAAATCTGGTTTTAAAGAGCATATCTCTGATCGTATCTCATTCATTCACCCTTGTCTCTCCTGTACAACCAGAGCACTTTTCCAGTCCTTTCTTTCTGGCACTTAGCACCTTTCCCATGACTATCCACATTTATGGATTGGATAATAGCAATTTGATAATAGCAATATATATATTTTCTCCTAACAACCTGCCTTCTCATCCATCTCAAGGAACAGATGCCTGAGGTCTTCAGAATGGCAGTTACCAGATGCCTCGCCTGTCGAGTATGAACCCACCAAGTCCCAACTCTCCCCCTACCCCACATTGTTTCTTGCCCGCACACAGAAAATAGTCAAAATTGAACTGGCATCCCTATACTCCAAGAGTCTGGGATGTTTGGGTGGAATCGTCGTCACTCCAGCCCCTTGTACCCATATACACAAAGAATATGGAATGTTTGGGTGAACCTGGCATTCACATACCTGATGTGGAAGTCCCCTTTGCATGATGAGATTAACATAATGAATAAAGAAACTGCTTTGGACTTATGGTAGGGCCGAACTTAGCTAGGCAGGGAAAACTTAGCTGAATGCCGGGAGAAAGAAGAGCAGAGTCAGAGAGAAGCCATGGAGCTGCTGGCTTTAGCCCGCAAGCTACAGCCACGTGGCGATACACAGATTAATAGAAATGGCTTAAATTAATATGAAAGAGCCAATAAGTTAGAGCTAATGGGCCAAGCAGTGACTTAATGAATACAGTTTCTGTATAATTATTTTGAGTCTAAGCTAGCTGGGCGGCCAGGAACCAACAAACAACCTCCCTTCTCCTCCATCATACTCCAAAGAGTATGTAATGTGTGCATGAAGGCTTCACTTAGCCTCTGTCATCCGTAAGTCCAAAGAATCTGGAATGTTTGGTTGGAGCCTCCACCCAAGCCCTCTCCCCCTCAAAATTCTTCAGTCTAGATTCTTTCCCCAAGAAAGCCTGTCAAACAAGGATTCTTCCCCGGAGATGCTCAAGGCCATTCCCACAGGCTATTTAACTGCCCCACAGAAAACAATCTATCTGGCAAGCCCAACTACCTTGTTTTTGAGGAAATTTTTGCTGCTGTATTTAGCAAATACATACTTGAAATTCAGCAAGATTCCGCTTGGTGAAAAGCAGAAGCTCTCTGGGCATTCCTAGGGATTCCATCATAAGATTAGGACTGATGAGACATCTATTCTACTGGAATGAACATATGTATCTCTTTGCCTTATATTTAAAAGACATCCATTGTTAGTTTACATGACACACAGTCTGTAAACCACTCTAATAGCTATCTGATATACATACATACATATATATACATATATGCATGTGTATATCAGAGATTATGTATATATAATCAATTGTTTTCCTTCAGTAAATTCTAACAAAAATGAATATGCAAAAATATAAGCACATAAAATAAGTCATCCAAGCAAATATGTTATTAGATATATACAATTGTTTTCCATCCAGAAATATCACAAGACTTATGGTATCACCTCTACATACAAATGCAGGGAATAGGTAGACAATTTAATGAAACAATAGAATTCTCATTTCTACTTTTATGATATGAATACTTCAGATGGTTTTTCTTGTTACTGATACCTTCTTGTTATATTTTTACCATTTAACAGGCTATTTCTCTGCATCATTACAGGCAAGGCTGCAGGCAGCCTAGGTTGCTAAGTTCAACACAAGGTTGACTATAGCTGTTGTCAGCAATTTAGTCTCTACTGAGATTCAGCTCAAACTCATAGTTAACCTTCAGCTTCTAGTTTATCTTAGTTCAACATGCTTTGCAGATTCTTTGAAACAATGCATCATTTACATATTTTTGCCACAGTACAATTTAAGACCATAGTTATCAGAGTATAACAGCAGTGCAATTATTAATTTCCTGACCTGAGGCCATGGTCCTTCTAAACAAGTTAGAAGTACTTTGTGGGGGACCAAAGTAGAATAATACTCAAGAAAAAATAAAATAGCAACTTTGACTAATGACTAACAGATGAGCAAACTAGTGATTGCTCAACTGAGTTTTAAAAATACGAATACATAAAGAATAAAGTGTTTGCATGTGTATATATTCTGTGTGAATTCATACACATCCAGATCACATGCCTGGAAGAAAGAAGAAAAAATGGTTAGAGCGACCAACTTCAGGGATACTTAAATATTAAAAAGAGAAAAATGCTGAGAGCTGTGCACTTTTTATCTTAGCTATTTTGTAGCTTTTAAAACTTTGTACACTTGCAAGTATAAGGTATTAAAATATAGTTTTTATTTTTTGAGAACAAAATAGAAAGAGAAATAATGGGAATATTGTGCTGGAATATCTTACAGGTAATAATCAATGTGACACATGAAACATAAAAATAATGACTTAATTTTAATAGAAGCAATGTTATATATGTTCTCTTTAAATATTAATATTCTATTCATGGCTAATGTCTCAGATATCTACTACAGAAGAATTGTCACTGATGATGGATAAAGAAAAAATATTTACTCCATTAAAAGCCTTGCTAATTATCCCAAGGTCTTCAATAATGACTATATGACATGAAAATACCTTTAGAGTTACTAATGTGTTTATTATAATGTTAGTGATAATTTTATTGCACACATTACAATGTGCATTAGAGATGATTAATTTGGATGATCTCAATTATTGTTATCCTGTTTGTACTAAATTCCCAATTTAAAAATAAAAATGTTATTTCAAGTTCAAAAATGTGTGAAACAATTGGCATTCCTTCCACTGTTTTCTCAAATCTTGCATCCATTCCCCAAAGGAAAAAAATACTCAACTTTTAATAGTATTTTTAATGGAAATTAGTCACCCTGGATTTTAGTTTAGCATGAATGTAAAATGCCAGGGGTGGTAGAAATCCATTAACTCTTCTACAGATTTATTTTAGCCAACACTTAAGGAATATTAGCTCATTCTTAACTGGAAGACTGAATGCAAATCTGTCACAAGAATAACTGCAACTTTCAACAATAACAATGGAAAGAAATGAATTTATGATGTTGTGGCTAGATGGCTCAGCTAATAAAGGTGCTTGGTGCCAAGAAAAAGAGTAGAAACTAAGAATACTTCCTACTTTCTTAGAAGACCTGGATTGAGTTCCCTGAACCCATACTAGTCATGTCATAACCACCTGCACTGCATCTCTGGGTCTTATTCTGGCTTTAGAAAGCACCTGCATACATGTTGCAAATGTACACGCACACACATGCATACACATGTTTGTGTGCACACAAAGACACATTAATAAAATAAAGCTTGGGGCTTGGAAGATGGCTCAGTGATTTAGAGCATTTGTTCTTATAGATGACCCAGGTTCAATTGCCAGCACCCACAGAATTGCACAGAGTCATACATATGCTATCCAATTCCAGGGAATCTGTTGTCTTCTTCTGGATGCTGTAGCAGTCACTCACATGGTGTACATACATGCATAAATGCCAAACAGCATACATACAAAATAAAAATCCTACACATTTAAGAAACAAATTATAAAATAAATTTTGTCAAGAATATATGAACTGCAAGATGGCTCAGTGGGGGTAAAATACCTGCTGCTAAGTTTGTTAACCTGAACTAGATCCCTGTACCTCCATGTTAAAAGAAAGAATCTAGTTCTGGAAGTTCTTCTCTGACATACATATGATTATCAATACATATGCACTACAATAAATAAATAAACAAATATTTAATAAAATGAAGTTAGAATAGAGTGAGTCAAACTTCTTATGTTTCATCTTTTGCATATTTATTTATATTAATTAGATGCCCAATGTACATGTTATATTAAATTGTGAATCTAATAACAGATTCCCTTAAGTAAATATGCAATGACACAATATTTATTTATTTCTGTTATTTTACTTTTTACTTATTTTTATTGAGCTCTACATTTTTCTCTGCTCCCCTTCCTCCCTTTCCCATCCTTTTCAACCCTCTCCCAAGGTCCCCATTCTCCCAATTTACTCAGGAGATCTTGTCTTTTTTTTTACTTCCCATGTAGATTAGATCTATGTACGTCTCTGTGATTGTGATTTGTGGAATGGTTTTCTTTGCTTTATGTTTAAAAACCACTTATAAGTGAGTATAGGTGATAATTGTCTTTTTAAAGATTGCATATGTAAAGAAATCCTCAAAACAATATTTGTTAGTTTCACAAAAGCTTTATTTTGATTAAATAAGTTTACTAATTGTATAGTTTTTTCAGATCTGTACACTCCTATCCTTTATCATAACTATCATAAATTGATATTCTAAATCTGTCTTGATTAATTAACACAAAGCATTCCATAATTAATGATTTTTATTGTTATTTTCTAAGTGTTTAATTTTGAGTTAAAGTCTCTCTTGTGCTTAAGAATCCCACTTGAATAACGATCCTTTAGGTGTGTATAACCTAGCTGAGAAAAAAACCATATGGCTGGTAATTGTCAATAGATTGATGTAAAATTGTATCAATACTTGATGTGTATAATTTTATAGTGTACAGATTTTGAGCTTTTTTTTAAAGTTTCAATTAAAAAAATAATCTCACCCCAGAGCATGACACCATATTTAATTTTCATGGGTTCTTAGACCTCTGCTGTAAACATTTATCAGATTTATTTTTGTCTTACTGACTTTGAAAAGCTTGATAATTATTGACCAGGTACTTCTAGAGTCTTTCATTGGAAATTTATCCGTTGCTCTTATTATGATTGGCTAGGGTTATGAGCAGTGGATGAATTTATGGAAAAGATAAAATTATATATCTTTTATATTTTATATAGAATACATTATAGTATTAGCATGGGGTTCCTTTGTGTGCAAAGACCATCATCCTTTCTATTAATTTGATCTGATTTGATTTGATTTATTACATTGGCAGAGTAACCCAATAATCTCGCATCCAATACTTACCAACTGGTGCGTTGGGCCAGGGTGAGTCAAGTCTTTCTGTGACCACGTGGCGTGGTGTGGTCATGGGAAAACCATTCTCACTCTCCCTTTTCCTCTCTGTATCAGCCATACTGAGAGACTCCTGCCTAGGTAATTCACCTACTTACAACCTAAAATACTATAAAGGAATCCAGGGTCTCCTCCTTCAGAGTCTTCTGATACTTTCTGTGTGAAAGGCTTTCAGGTCACTGCGGTGCCAAAGCAATTTCTGCCTTCTGGGTTAGGGTCAGTCCCCGCCCCTTGGAATTCATCTGTGTGAGAGACATCCTGCACACTGATAACCCAACTCCCCAATATTTTGGCCCCAAACTATCTCGAGGACTAACCACCATAATCTCTGGTCTTCTGCTAATGGTTTGTGAATGGATACTTGTTGAGAACAAGTTCGGTCCCCAGACACCCTTAGGGTCTCTTCTGAAATTAATCCAATTTGGGGCTGTCTCGCTCCAAATGCATCATTGAGGCTTATGAGGAAGTATTGCACTCCTGTCTCCTTTTCCTTTCGCTCTTTCTCTCCATCATCCCTTTCCCTGCTTGTCTGCCTTTCTCTCATTTCTTTGATCCAAGATGACCTTTAGCTAAATTGTTCTCCCAGTTTCCCTGATGCACTAGGTTTGCCGTTTTTCTGTTTTCTTTTAATAGCACACCTTGGCATAGCCCACCGAAGGGTGCTCACTTTCCCTTTCCTTAGCGGGCTTTCCTGGCATTTAACCTGGCCTTGTGGGTATTCTTCCTGCAGCAAATCCATTCCTTTTGCCGTTTCTGCCTGCTCTTTTACCATACCATGCTAAAATTCTATCAGATCTACCCTAAACTGTAAATGTCTCCCTTTTCCATTTGTTGCAGCATGTAAAAATAAATAAATAAACTTAAAAAAAGCCAGAGACACTGACAGTCTGCTTCATGCCTAGCTCACGACTGTTCACTCCCCTCTCTTAGCTCCAGCCTGCTGAGTTCTCCATGTGTCTCTGGCTCTTGTCATCTGTAGGTTCTGCTCCTTCTTGGCTTTCTCTTGCCTTGTGGCTGGTCTGCGGACCCGCTGTGCTGTCTCTAGTTTCTGCCTGCAATTCTGTACCTTGTTTCTCTTTCTGTTAAAACATCCTGTACTTTGTGTGTATGTATGGAAATGTATAAATGTGTGACCATAGCACGGCTGTTTCTAACTTCTCTTTTGGATGCCTGGATTTGCGTGTTCTCTGTCTTCTGCTTATTGCTCAGCTGATTATTACAGCTAGCTGCCCAAGTTTGCAATTTGCTTCTGGGCTTTGCTGAATCTGATATGATATCAGAGAAAGTTATTTCTGTCTAGCTTATTGTAAAGAAAAGAAAAAAGACAATGAATAGGGCATGGAAAATATGTAGAAAAAGTTCATTTAAAACTGATAATTCCAAATTTAAACTGTTCTAGAAAACAGAATGTAGAAAGTCGCCATTTGGGTAAATAAGGAGATCATATGACTTCACTGCCATCTTGGATAAAGGTAACGATGTGGAGACATTAGATTTCCAAGTTATTATGGTTTTGTATGATAATTCCTATCCTGTCCCAAAAGAAAGGTTTATGAAAGATAGGATTTAAAACAATGTTGGTTTACTGAAGTAATAAAGTTGTACTCCATACATTCATGTACAGGGATGCATAGTTTATAACCTAGGAGTGAACCGGTTGATACTGATTTTAAAAAACAATAAATTGTTTACAATGTTAACTTGGTCTCAAGACCGTGGCTGAAAATATTCCTTCTAATCTTCTTGCTTTGACCAACATAGGTAAGCTGCAACTCATTGTGCAAACTCTGTGCCCAGATTTAGCTCACTAGTTAAACATTTGTCCAATCAAGATACACTTAACAGATAATTACACCCTGATCCTCAAACACTTCAGAGATCTGAGAATACAACATTTCCATAGAAATAGGGAGATGCCAACTCCTAGCAGCGGACCTTTTCATCAAAGGAATAAGGAAGAACTTCCACCTGGAAGCTTATTTTAAATGTGGCAAAGCCAGCCATGTAGCAAAAACTGTGTTACACTTTATACTAGTGCCAAGACTGCCCCGACTGGACAACAGGACACTGGAGGATTGGTTGATCCCTTGTGGCCAAATCAGGATGAGTCACTCTTCTCAAATTCCTACCCCACAGGAAAGTTTGTCAGTTCTAGGCTTTACAGCTGAATAGGAATACTTTTTTTTTCTTGAATTTTTGTCCTGAACGACCACAGAGAGACCTCAAATTGTTGCCTAGATAGCTGGAAAGCAGTCTCACGTCTGCTTAAACCTATCTTTATCAGGTCTGATGGTGTTTGATTTCTAGGGTACTGATAGATTTGCCAATTTAAAGGTATACCCTAGAAACCCAAGAATACAAACACTTTGGTAGTTCATTAATTACATTTCCTGCTAAAAGTACAGACAGGTGTGCCTCACTCATAGGCTTCATGGTACAGGATAAACAGGTTTCAAATGTAAATTCAGAGGTTTGAGGTTTTAACATTGATAAATAGAGTGCTTGTAAACCGATAGAGCAATGACTAAATTTCTGAGCATTTTACTGGTCCCAGCTTTTCAGTCACAATGGCAAATCTCTGCTGAAATGCCAACTCCTTCCCCCTTTAAAAGAGGTTAATATTAAAAAGGGTATAGAAGCCTGCAGCCGTGTTCAAATCCCTCTTCCTTCACTTGCCTATCCTCTTTTGTTCAGTGACTTTAGACTTAAAATTGTTCATGCCTTTTAACCCCAAACCAGAGTCTTTTGTTATGACACCATGATATAAACCTGTTACGGCCGTTTTTCAGATACCTGCAGGATCCTGGGAAAAGTTCTGGTACTGCACCAAGAAATCTGGTCTTATAGAAATGAGTAGTCTTCATAGCCCCTCTTTGACCCTACCCATTTTTAAATGTATTTTACAAGCTCAGTCCTCTTGCCTAGGACAAGACCAAACCATGGGTGGGATGCTACATTTGCATCAGCCCCTACACCAGTTTTGAGGACATCAAATGGGATGAACACATTCCCTACCTCCAAGGAGGCAGCAGACTTGATGGCTCAGCAACCTGCCTTCCCAGCTCCCTCAGGGAATAGATGCCTGAGGTCTCCAGGGATGGCAGCTAACTGAATGCTTCTTCATTCATACTGCCCACTGAACATGAGCCCATTGTCATGATTCTATTTGGATTCATGCCTTCCTAAGCCTGGATAAAGGGGGGAGGGTTTTGGACTTTCCACAGGGCAGAGTACCCTGCCCTCTTTTAGGACTAGAGAAGGAATGGGGAGGGTAGTGGGGGAGCAGGAGGGAAGTGGAAGGAGGGGAGGAAGTGAAAATTTTGAATGGTATTATTTTTAAAGTAATACATATTATTAGAAAAAATAAATAAAATGTTAAATAAAACTTTAATATATCAAATTTATTGACATTTCAAGTTTCAACAAATTAACAATTATATTGGTAAATGATATACAAAATACATAGTCCAATAATAGTTATTTGTACACTGGAGTATATGTTCTATTCAACAATAGGAGAAGATGAACAGACAAAATAACCTTATAAAACAAAATAACCTTATAAAACCTTTCTCCTAACTCCACAGTATAATATATATATATATACATATATATATGCAAAAAGATAAAATAAAAATTATCATACTAGACTTGGACAAAACAAACCAACAGAAGCAAAACAGACCATGAGATGGCACAAGAACCAGAGAACCACACATTTTTACACTCAGGAAAACCATAAAAACACTAAATTTGAAGAAATAACATGTAGGTTGAGGACCTGGTGGAGACCCTTGAAGGCCTGCACATGATGCTTCACTTTTGTGAGATCATCTGAGCTTTGGCATTGTTTTTTTTGGTCCTCAGTCCCATCTGGCTTTTTTTGAATCCTCTTCAGCAGAGGTTTCCTGAGCTTTGAAGGAGGGATTTGAAGGAGAAAACCCATTTAGGACTGAGTGTCTCAAGGACTCTCACTCTCTATATAATTTCTGGTGTTGGGTCTCTGAATTTGTTTCCATCTGCTGTAGGATGAAGCATCTCAGATGATGGCTAAGAAAGGTAGTGATGAAATTCATCTTTCTGTGGCATAGCTATAATCAATGTTGAATTAATTTTTATTGTCAAAATTTAATTGCCTTTTTTGCTGATCTTTAATTTCAGTATTTTAAAAATGAGACTTAATGTCTATTTTATTTTTAAGACACTTATGTCTTATAGGTGAAAACGTTGAAGATATATAAAATAATTTGTGGGCGGGCATGTAATTTTTCATATTATTTCAATGACAACAGCTGTTGAAACTTAATAATGCATTTCAAAGTGTGTAGACTACCTGTGCAAAGCTTGAACATTATGACTTCTGAATTCTATTATAAAATACGTGTTTCTTCTCCTCATTGACATTAGTCTTTGTTTCCCAAGCACCTCTGGAAAGATTCTTCCTGATTTTCTATTAGGATATGAGTATTTTAGATGTCAGTACTGAAGACAATGGCTTTTCATCAAGCATTAATCTTTGCATCATGTACTCATCTTTCATTTCTTATGAAATGCTTACTTACATGCTTAAGATCACTATATGCTATTATATGGTGAACTGTTAAACATGAAATATTTAAATGCATATATGACCTAAATATGAAGTAAAACTGACCTTCATTGTGAAGAAACATATTTTGATCATTATGAGTAATTCCTTTATTCCTTTATGATACATTTTAGTACTTTCAGTATATAACAATACATCAAATGTATTTTAATTATTCACATGATATCCTGTCTCCTTTTGCAAATTGAACTTATATGTTAGCCTTTATAATAAATTTATTATATTTTACTTACTAATAATGCTTTAAAGTTATATGGTAAGGAGGTAACGGCTTTCTTTATTCTTACTTTCTTAAGAGAAATTTCAAGATTATTATTCCACCATCATGTTTAAGACTTTTGGTATGTATTGTTAAATGCTAAAAATAAATGTATTATAGAGGCAACCTATGGTGGAAATAATTGCAAGTTGTTGTCTACTTTATTTGGAACACCAGATTGGAGTTGTTAATAATAGTTCTTAAACAGAGTGTGCTATTGAAAGATCGTGACAAATAAATTCATGAATATCAAAGCTGATCTAATCTCCTCTTTCTGTACAATTTTATGATAATTTAAAATATTTTCTGCCATCATTACATTACCTGGGCAACATATCTTGAATTATTAAGCATCACATATTCAACTCATTAATTTTAGTGTTATTAACTTGTATCAGAAAACAGTACTCCTGAATGTAGAGCTTGTATTCCTTATCTTGAAATTCAATCAATTCTTAATTTACTCTTTTAGAAAATGATGCTTGAAGGACCCACAGAAAGTTGTTGCACTGGCTAAGAACTGCATGCAAAAAAGGAAATGAGATTGACTTCTCATATCATAGAGAATCAAATCTTGATAATGTTTTAAACATCTGTTGTTCATCATGGTGCCTCAAGAATAGCACATTGGCTCTTTATAGCACCAGCCAAGTACATTTTTGTTTTCTGGTGGGAGACATTTTGAATAAATACTTCCAATATCCTTTGTGGTTGAGTTCAGCTCTCAACTCTCAACAGGTTCTGTCTGGTATACCTAAATATATTGTATGAAAATCTGCCTATTTCGTGAGGGACCAATGTCTCTCAAGATATGAGGTCACCCTCAGCTGAGTTACACATGGGGAAGGGTGTCATATCAAAAACTGTTTATTCCCCAGCCTGACTTACCAACACTCCAAATTGTCATAGCGGCACATATCATCGACTCATTTAGATTTTTCCTGTGCAGTCTCTAATCCTGTGACTCATACCTTTCCTGTCTAGGGTCACATAATTAAACCTCGGTCTACTTATGGCTGTATAAAAACCTGGGCATACCTAACCCATTCTCTCTTCTATGGAACACACTTTTCTCAGAAGCACATGACCCTTCCTTGTCACCCACAGGACAAATGGTTTTAGTGAAACTCCATTTTGAATAATAAAAGTCTTTTCTCTCTAACAAATCTGAGAATTTTTGTTTTGGATATCCAAATTCTTTGGTGAAGAGAATAATGGTATAAACAATAATTTCTTTTTGACCTTATTATGTCATAATACTTGAATTTGTTTGAAAATGTTGTCATTTATTATATGAAATAGAAGTTGAAATGGTTATTCCCATACCATGGCATGAATTACAGCCAAGGAAGTTATCTTTCAACACAGGAAAATAAGCACTTTTAAATGATGTATTCATGTGTCTATGTCTGTGTGTGTACCAGTTTCCATCTATACTGAGCATCTATCAATCATCAATTTATGTTTCTATTGTCCCATGATATATTTATTTTTGTCAAGAATAAAGGAGAATGAATAATATTTAAAAGCAAACTATAATGAAAATTAATAAATTATATATATATATATATCCATTTTATGTGACTTTTATGTATTTATTTGGTTTGAGGAAAATAAAAATGATCAGGTAGAAAATTACCTCAGAGAAATATAATGCCTGTAATTCTCAGGATGAATTTTATTTGTAAAAGACTTTATGGCATATTTGGGGGGATTTTTGTCCATGTTTTCTTCATGACTAATAGTATTTCCTTCTTAGAAAGTGAAAATATTTTATTATCACCCTTCACATAAAGAGCTCATCTATTAATGTCAAATGAAACTTTATAAATGCAGGAATTATTTAACCTGCTACAACACATATGTCATATCATGTAACAAGGCATAATTTGTTACATGACATGGCAAACTGATACAGTAATTAAAATAGATATCCAACATGAACTCTGTGAAAGAATGCTTTCTGAAAATGCTAAATTATCATTTTTTTTCATGCAAACACATAAGGTAGGTGTGCTCACAGATCTATTGGTCCCTCCCACAGAGTGCTGAAATAATATCATTATTAATATAAGTAACAATTTTACAGTAGGTTAGTTTAATATGTGATTATATTTAAAAATTAAAAAGTAAATAAAAAACAGGGTTTATAGTTTCATTACAGTTGATCCATAACAAGAAATACTATGCCATCAAGCTTCTTCAAGAAAACATTTTACCTGTTCATCAATGTTATGCGATTAGAGTAAAACTACTGGAAAACTTTGTTTCTTCAGTATTGTGTACTGATGGAATTAAGACACACACACACACACTGATACAAACTGGTCTATCTACCCAACTCTATGCTGAAATTTAAGGAGCTTTAATTGTGTTTTACCTTTATTTTCCTTGGAAGAGAACAACATTCCGTAAGTACCTTTTAAATATATTCCCCCATTTTAATTGAATAAACCATTAAAGAAGTACATTTTTAAAAAATCACGTGCTGACTTTCGAGCAAACTGGGTAAAATCTTATAATATTTCAATAGTTATTTCACAGGAAAATTTAAAATTAATGATTAAATTAATTTTGCAAGCATGCCACAGATCCTTCTAGAGATTCTTATTTGTTTAATTTATATAGTAAATTTTATACCTTTTATTCCAAGTATAGATAATTTGTTATTCATTATTCCTATATAATTTTATAATTGAAATCAGTTAAACATAAGACAGAAATCAAATACTATTATGAGAAAAGCATAGCACTACAATGCCACCAAGAGGAATTAAGAGATGTTGGAGAGGTGGAAATAGAGGGAAAGTAGGAGGACCAGAGAAGGATTTTTTGGCTGTTGTTTGTTTTTGTTTTTGTCTTTTGCTTAGCTCTTATTTTAATTGTTTATTTGTGTTTTCTTTTTGGTTTTCTTTTCATTTTGGTTGCTCTTGCAGGGGTCCTGAATTCAATTCCCAGCAAGTATGTGCTGGCTCATAACCATCTATAATAAGATCAGGTCCCCACTTCTGGGATGCACACATGCATGTAGGATGAACACCATAATAATAAAGGAATAAGTCTTATAAAACAAAAGGAATCTATACGTTAAATGTAAATGATGAGTATATATTTTGTCCTAATATTGTGAAAATTTGGAAGTTGGTTATATTTAATTACTTTAGGTCAAGAAATTATTATATTTAATTAGTCTCTCTGATAGAAAACTTTTCAAGAAAACTAGCCAGAAGAACTTTCAACTACAATATTTTCTATACCCTAGTAATTTAGAATTGTAAGCATAGTAATAATATCCTATAGAGTAGAGTAAATAAGGTAAAAAAAAGATGTAAGGAAAACATATAAGGCAAAGAATGAATATTAAGTT
Source organism: Neodon shergylaensis (assembly GCA_025134845.1). NCBI lineage: Eukaryota > Metazoa > Chordata > Mammalia > Rodentia > Cricetidae > Neodon > Neodon shergylaensis. The sequence goes on from JABTXL010006268.1 coordinate 14,626,304, forward strand.
GATCGTTGTTTTCACAATGTATCACAGAACCAAATTATGCTCACAATTTTCTGCTTTAGTCTGTGCTCTGAATTTTCTCAATTGAGGCCTTAATTGAACTCCAGTTCCTCATTTTCTGGTTGCAGACTTTTAAAGGAAAGGATATTTAAGTGGTAACACCAATTATATTTAGAATCCTTATTTTCTATAAAGTAATGAATGATAAGGCAAAATAATATAAAATTGCATTGGGATTGCTTAATAAAATTTCTAAAATCCAAATACCTCATAATACCCATTTGAAAATTTAATATTAAAGTGTCTTGTGGGTCATAGGCATACACAGATGAAGCTCTCTGTGCTGTACAGAGATAAACAGTCTTGCATTTGTTTAAGTAGAAAAATCAGTATATAAAAGATAAATTTTATATTGTCCACAAAGCTCAAGATGTGGGAGGACTTGTACTAAATAAATTATAGCAGTACTCAGTCACGTAGCATACAATTATAGGAATACTAATGCCCATTCCATTGTGAGAATAGTGTGTTATTCAATCCCTTATTTTAGAGGTAATACATTTTCTGGATGCCCATGTTGGTTATAATTAAAAAAAAAACACTTCATCCTCAACAAATGTATTACACCTAGAGACATGTGTGCATTTGATATGGAATGGAGGGTAGTTGCGTGCCAAGGACAAGCAAATGCAAAAGAAACATTAAGAAGATGTGTGCATTTGCTCCTTTACTTTACATACAAGTAAGAATTTACTGAATATTTTTGAAACTTGCTAGGCCGTTGTAAATGGCAATACAGTAAATGTGGCTTCTATTAAGTAATTCAAGCAGTTATGGAATGCATTCGAAATAAGTGCAAGATGACAAAAGGCATAATTTTATATGTGTAGTAATTTTGACATTGTGTGATGTGACTGAGCTGAGCTTCCAGCTAGCTTCAGGGGCTGTTTAAAGTATGCATATTTTCTTTAATACCATTTGCTTCTTGGTATAATTAAGTCAATAAGCATATTACTTACAAACTGACCCCGTCTTAAAAGAATTCCTGAATGGTTTGATAGTTATGGACACATTGTGTTTATTGATTCCACACTTTGTTTTGATTCTTTCCCTTATGATCTTTCTTTTTTTTATTGCCTGTCCTAGGTTTTGATTAAGTTTCTTATGAGTTAGGCATTAATGGTGCATACCTTCAATCCCAGTGCTGCAGAGAAAGACAGAAGAATCTCCTCTCCTTGCTTGTCTGCCAATCTAGTTGCATCTCCAAACCAATGACTCAGATATTAACACTATATCAACAAATAAGGAGAGAACTGTTGACATCAACCTCTGATCTCCAGCCACATACCCAAAAGCACCAACACCAGGAAGATAAGACACCCAGAACCTAAATACTCTATTCAGGATGAATTCTCACATGTTCCTTCACTCCATGATATTGTCCCTAAATACTGGTGCTTTATTTATTCCTACTTTGCATTTTCCATATAGCTTCATCTCTGTCTGTCTGTCTCTCTTTCTCTTTCACACACACACACACACACACACACACACACACACAAACTAGTCTTTAAGCATATCAAAACATTCTCCTTTCCTAATTCCAGTATAACGAATCCCATGTTAATGACCCCTAAATGGCAATGAGTTGTTGATTAGTAAAATGCTTTCACTAGTAATATCATAGTTGATTTTTCTTTGTTTCCATTAAGAAAATGACATGGAGTGATGAACTCATGGTTAAACAGTACTTGTGGCTCTTGTGGAGGATTCGTGTTTAGTTCTCAGCATCCACGTTAGGTGGATTCCACAGGATGCAATATCCACTTCTAGCTTTAGTACACACCTGAATACATGTGCAAACACACACGCTTACACATACATGCACACACATAAACAAAATTAATAAAATATGTGGTTTCAGATTTGTCAACCTTAATAGAATCACAAATCTAGAATTTTCTCAGACCCTTCCTATATTCATTCACTAATACTACTTTAACTATTATATCTTACTAAAGATAATTGAAAAGAAATTGAAAACTGATTTATAACATCTATTTTTATTCTCTAACATAGGTAATTATAGTATATTTCAAATGTTTTTCTTTATAAAGTTGGTATCCAAACAAAGCAATTCTCAAGATTTCATTAAGAATAGATTTTAAATTATCTATGCATTAGCCAAAATTTAATGTATGTTATCTAACTTTTCTTGTGTTGTTGGGAACTGTGAACTCCCAGATCCTGAATTTCTTGTAAGCAACTTGTTTTCCCCTGATCTGAGTGCCTACAGCTGTTCTGAGCACGAGACCTTCAGGAGTTCCTGATGGCAGGGGAATGGTTTCTGGTGCGTTTGGCTGGGGTGTGGCTATTTCTATATAAGCTGCCCCTGGACACAATAAGGGGGCATTTTGTCATCAAGGATGACCTGTGTCTCTGTCTGTGAGTCTTTGTGTGTTTCAATCTCCAGCCCCTTGCCCTGTACACAAACTCTATGGTGGCTCATAGAGCGCAGATAGGTGTGACGTGCCACGTTGTGATACTGTAGATAAGTACAATGCAATCCTATGCTAAATATCATTATCTTTATCAGTATAGTATATCATTCCTGTGACCTTCTCTGCAGTTTTTTAGTTCATGGTTTTACAGTTTATGTTCATGTTGGTATGCTGTTGTCTTTGGACAAGTTGTTAGTATCTTTAGTAAAATTTCCACATAAAATTGAAGTCTCTTTGGACTATTTTGCAGTATCCCATTTTTCTAATCTTCTAAACAAACAACAAAATAAAACAAACTAATGAAGAAAAAAATCCTTCCTCATGATCACCTCCAATCTTATATTAAATTACTCCTGTCGTTTCCTGTAGAGTCCGTTAGTCTTCTAACACCATCAGTGCTCAGAAAATCCAGCTTGACATATGCAGTGGTTTGAATGAATATGACCTCCTTAGGCTCATAGGGAGTGGCACTATTTGAGATGATTAGAACTTGTGGCTTTAAGGAAGTAGTTGTGGTCTTGTTAGAGAAAAGTTATCACTAGAGGTGGGTTAGGAAGTTTCAGATGCTCAAGCCAGGCCCAGTATTTCTCTCTTCCTGAAGCCTGATAATCTAGATGAGATTTCTGATCTACCTTTCCAGTACACTGCCTGTGGGCTGCCATAATTCCTGCCATGATGATAATTGATTAAACCTCTAAAATGTAAGTCAGGTTGTACTATTTTTTATACATTATAAAAGTTACCATGGTCATGTCTTTTTACAGTAATAAAATACAGAATAAAACAATACCCTCAAATTTTATAACATGTTTCAATTAACATTCTGATCATAGTGCATCATTCTTATGAAAATGTTTCTTGACCCCTAAAAGACTTAAAATTTGGCAGACCTAACAGCAAGTCCGGTAACAGTCCTTGAGATCATTTAAAAATATGTACCTAACCTGTTGTCCAAATATGTACTCAGCAATTTTAGGTTTATCTTGAATTTAAGAGAATACTGTAACCACCTTAATATTCCTTGGGTTTTTCATGAAATTAGCCTTATACACATTAATATTTAATATTCAATTATAGGCACATCATTTTCCCTCCCTCAAATCTCCTTAATGTACCCACCTCATAGCTTTTTCTTCACATTTATAATCTAGATTAACACAAATTTTAAATTTTAACTTATACTCTTCCATGTCTCTTACTAATAGTAATGTATGTATGTATAGGGGTGTGCTGTGGTATCATGTGATAAAAATAGTCAACATGTTGTAAATAGTCTTAAACAAAAATTATGATCCACAAATCTTGGATACAAAATGCAGATATAACTTGATCAACCTGTTTGTAATTCTATTAGCTAATTTGGATCAGTTAAGTTATTAATTCCCTTGTAAAATTCTGCTGATGATTTTTGTATATTAACCCTGATTCCTTTCCCATGCCAAACTTTTTGTGATGTTCAATAAACAAAAAGCAAAGGTGTTTGTTAGGGGTAGATGGACAACACAGGGGAAGAAGTAGAAAATTCAAGTTTGTGCTTACACTGGGTAAAATTCATCCTACACAAAGTAGATTGGCTTTCATTATTTAATGCAACATCAGTGCATTTCATTATTCTCGGAGGAAATATTTTATGTATTTATGGATGCACAGAGTAGTTAAAATTCAATAGTGGATATATTTGTTGTTAATTATTTCTATTTTTTCTCAAATCTACAATAAAAATTTATAACTTAGGGGCTGGAGAGATGGCTCAGAGGTTAAGAGCACTAGCTGCTCTTCCAGAGGTCCTGAGTTCAATTCCCAGCAACCACATGGTGGCTCACAACCATCTGTACTGAGATCTGGCACCCTCCTCTGGCGTGCAGGCATACATCGAGGCAGAATGTTGTATACATAATAAATAAATAAACCTTTAAAAAAAAATTATAACTTAAATTTGGTTGCTTTCTCATAGCTGGATTTCCTAATCACTTAATTAAAAAAAAATTAAAAACTGACAAATGGTCACAGAATTAGTTGATATGTTAATTTTAATATAGATACCATGATTGAAATCCACATATAAGGTGTTATGGTTTACGCAATAAAATGTCTACTCCTTCCTATAGCTACACCACATTCCTTTAGAAGGAGCAAGGCCTTGAAAAACTTTTCTTCTTTTATTTACAGATTCTTCTCATTCATCATTTCCATTGCTGTTTTGTCAATATAATGATAATTCCTTTATTGCACATTTTACATCACGAGATTTTTTTCAGAAAAATACTCATATTGAGGTTTTCCCTCCATAGTTATACCTTACTCATGCTAAGCTCAAAACACCAATTTATCTTAATTACTAGCTTACTCTAAGAATACTTCCTTCCAAATCTATCTAATTATGTCCTTTAGTGATTGCCCATTATGCTCCATTGAATTTCATAATCAATTACAATATATAAGTAAATGAATACAATGGTCTCTGTAAGGATTTGGGTTAAATTTATGTATAGTGTAACCCATAATATTTCAAGATCATACACTATTAAAATGCAAATAAGTACACTAAATAATTGAAAGTTACTATATATGTATAACTACTTAAAATTATCTGCAAGTATGACTGCTGGGAATATGCGTTTATCCATTCTCTGATTACTGGAAGTGTATTTGACTACATGTTAGAGAATTTGTTCTATGTCAATTATCATGGTTTTCACATGGAAAGGATTTTACACAGGACTCTAGACAAACTCAACAAATCAGGGATATTAAGTTCTGCCCCTAGAAGACATGACATTCACTTCAGAGGCAACTACAATTTAAGAAAGGCCTTAATGGGGCTGGAGAGATGGCTCAGAGGTTAAGAGCATTGCCTGCTCTACCAAAGGTCCTGAGTTCAATTTGCAGCAACCACATGGTGGCTCACATCCATCTGTAATGGGGTCTGGTGCCCTGTTCTGGTCTGCAGGCATAGACACAGACAGAATATTGCATGCATAATAAATAAATAAATAAATATTTTTTTTTAAAGAAAGGCCTTACTGTTTCTTTAGATCTATTTGCACTCTGGATTGCTTTCACTTGCTCTTTCTTTCTCTTTCTCTGCTCCACATGGAATCAGATCAATATAATGTATGTGTGGTTCACCAATCCCTTTTCTCTCTTCCCGATTTTCCTTTGATTTTACCCTGGATAAAGAACATAGATGATCAATCAGTGTATGTATCTTTGATTATCAAAGATGAATACAAATGACAACTATATTGTAACAAGCTAACGAATGTTAAGGAAAGTAGTAATTTATGTATTAAATATTAGAGCTGGGTTACTGTCAGTAGGTGAGGGACAGATTGCCTGGCATATGACAGCACATGAACTGTTAAATATTACACTTGAAATTAGCTTGGAGACTTTCCAGTGGAGCAGACTGCTGTAGCAGATGTGCTGATAAGACAGTCACAAAAATGAGAAGGAACGTATTAGGTACTATAAAAAGAGCAGAAGATGCAGGTTACTTCTAAGTTGTTCTTATACCACCAGGGAGTCATTAAGAGACAGATCCCCCAATAAGTCCTTAACGGCTGATGATCAGGAGGTCGCCTTGCAAGCTCCTTTATATTTTTATAATCTGATTTTCAAACAAAAGCTGAATGTGAGCAAGTGGTAAACTTTAATTCTCATGTTTGGAAATTTTAAAAGACAGACCAGTTTCCTATATTAGTGTGTCATCATATGAAGGTCATAGCACTGTAATTAAAAGAAAACAAACAGGACCTGATCTCAGCGCTAGGAGAGCCAGCGAGGGAACCTTCATCTGGTGATGGACGGAGATAGTCACAGAGACCCACACAGGAGCACCGGACTGAGCTCCCAAGTTCCCAATGAGGAGCGGAAGGAGGGAGAACATGAGCAAGGAAGTCAGGACCACGAGGGGTGCACCCAACCACTGAGACAGTGGGGCTGATCTATTGGGAGCTCACCAAGGCCAGCTGGACTGTGACGGAAGAAGCATGGGATAAAACCGGACTCTCTGATCATGGCGAACAATGGGGGCTGATGAGAAGCCAAGGACAATGGCCCGGGGTTTTGATCCTACTTTAAGTTCGGGCTTTGTGGGAGCCTAGCCACCTTGGATGTTCACCTTCCTAGTCATGGACAGAGGGGGGGGGGGGCCTTGGACTTTCCACAGGACAGGGAACCCTGACTGCTCTTTGGACTGGAGAGGGAGGGGGAGAGGAGCGGGGGGAGGGGGAGAAGGGTGGGACGAGGGGGAGGGAAATGGGAGGCTGGGAGGAGGCGGAAACTTTTTTTTTTCTTTTCTTTTCCTCAATAAAAAAAAGATACTAAAAAAAAAAGAAAACAAACAAACAAAAATCAGAAATAAATCACCAGAAAATCTGAATCCTGTCAAAGTCACAATGTAAGACTTATCCAAAATGTGTCTAATGCATTTCCTCCTGGACTCTCTGGGCTAGTGGAGGCTTCCTCTATCTCCTTCCATTTCATAGCTAACTCTTACTGTGTTACTCATTGGATCATGTTTAAAATGCAAGACATTTTCCATTGAATTTACCAACAGCTTTTTTTTTTTTGAATGTCAGGATGATTATTGTAGACCTAAGATGAAACGAGATCTGTAGGTAAGTCTGTCTAGGAAAGAGACAAGCCGCATAATCGGTGCACTATATCAAAAGAGTACTAAGTTTATATTGGCTGGAGCCAATATATTTTTATTTTTAGATTGAAAGTTGAGGGTGCCTCAGAAAGAGGACAAAAATATGATAATAAAGAGTTTATGTTTTTCCATATAAAGTTGATTATTGTTCTCTCAAGGTCTGTGAAGAATTTTGTTGGGATTTTGATGAGGATTGCATTGAATCTATAGATTGCTTTCGGTAGAATCACCATTTTTACTATGTTGTGGACAATATGAGCAAGGAAGTCAGGACTATGAGGGGTTGGTCCACCCACTGAAACAGTTTGCCTGAGCTAATGGGAGCTCACCAATCCAGCTGGACTGGGACTGATGGAGCATGGAATCAAAATGGACCCTCTGAATGTTGCTCACAATTGAGGCAGAATGAGAAGCCAATCTACTGATGCCTGGAATCACATGGTATTAGGGCATGGAAACTTCTACATGTTGGGAGCAGTGAGACCCCAGATCCGGAATTTCTTTTTTCTTTTTTTTTTTTCTTGTAATCCCCTGATCTGAGTGCTTACAGCTGCTCTGAGCACGAGACCTTCAGGAGTTCCTAATGGCAGGAGAGTGGTTTCTGGTGGGTTTGGCTGGGGCGTGGCTATCTCTATATAATCTGCCCCTGAACACAATAAAGGGGGCATTCTTGGGGAATTCAAGGATGACCCGTGTCGCTGTCTCTCTGTCTGTGTGTGTCTGTGTATTTTAACCTTCAGCCCCCTGGCCTGAAGCTTCGCGAACTAGGTAATCGCGCACCTAGCGCAGACACGGGGGCACGGTGCGCGGTATCTACAGTGATATATTTGACATGCGTTAGTGACACTGTATCAGATGAAAGGTTCCAATGTATTTAAATATCACTTTTATCAATAAGCACCCCCTCCAGGTTCCCATAACTCTTAACACTTCTTTGGTTTTCTATAACTGTCTCCCATCTATCACACTATTACGTTTCTATTTGTAGGGTGAAAAATGAAGATAACACTCTCCAATTGTAAGATACATACTTCTATCTGGCATTATTATTCATTAATTGATAAGTATTTCAATAATTTTTATTTATATTCATGGTATTTTTCATAATAAATTAATATTTTTAATTTGACATGATACATAAACACACTACATATTTGAAATGTGTTTATGTAGTCAAATTCTTTTCATCACTTTAGAATCGATTTGAAATTTCATCTGTCTTGTTTGAAAAGAATACTATATATATTACATACATATGCCTATTTTATATGGGTTTATGTGTAAAATCATTCCAAAATGATATATTTAATATAAGACCTACTTATATAAATGCATGTGTCTCCCTAACATACATCATCTCTCTGTGTCCTATAGGAACAAAGAAATAAGACACTTACAGGGAACAATGTAAAGAATCTATGCTCTTTGAGATGATATAGTTAAATCTGAAAAATGATGGAAGGATATGGGTTTCTTTCTTCTCTAAATCACTCCATTGAGAATATTTGAATGGTTTGCAGTGAGCATCTGCAGGCTGTAGACTTTTATTTCTGAAATGAATGTGCAGGGCAAAGGTTGCAGCTATGTGGTAAAGTGCTTGCTTAGCATTCAGGAGGCCTTAAGTTCAATTACCATCCTAGCAAAAATAATTCATTAAAATAAGCTTGAAGAATTTTCTCAGGATGCATAAGTTACAAAATGGCTACATGCCCAGAAATTTTACAGCTAATGATCTATTATGAAAGGAATCATGAATAGTAAAAGTTGACTTTTAGAAGTAAAAAAAAAAAAACAACTTCAGTTCTAAGATATTTAGAGATTATAAACTTTGACAAAATGAATCATGTAAAAGGACTTTGTGCTTATAAATGGAAATTTGCAAATAATCATTAAATGTAACTTATTTTTAAATAAAAATGATGTCAATTCTTTTAGCTATTATGTACTAGTAAATACAGTGTGTTGTAGAAATACAGGCATATACACAAATGCAAATTAAAACCACAAACATAGAAAAAGAGTTATGCTTTCAAATATAAAGGCTAAAACAATAAAACCTCAGAAATTATTTTTGGTATTTATTTGTTTTTTTGTTTAGACAAGTTTTCACTGTGTATCCCTGACTCTCCTGGAACTCACTTAATAAAACAGGCTATTTTGAACTCATAAAGTGTTCACTTCTGGAGGGCTGGGATTATCGGTGTGAGCCACCATTGCCAGGCATATTTTTGGTATTTATATTATTGAGGTTTTTCTTGACTTTAACTTTTTTCTAATGTTATTTTGTTGATGTTTCATTAAATAAGCTTCCAAATACTATGACATAGTATTAGTAATGTTTAATATTAATTAATTTATCAATACTATTTAAATTATTACCCCATTAAATGACAACAAATAAACATTGCGTATATAGTTTCAATTTTAATAGCATTTTACACTTTTAGAGAAAGAAAACTATTTTATCATTTGCGATATGGCATTAACTGAAAAAGAGGACATTAGGACATACCAGAGAAATTTTATTAATTTTATCTTAACAGTCCTATGAACAAAGTCATTCTGAGCAGAATATTGATGAAAAGCGGCACAGATCATGGATAAGAATGGAAATCTTGTGGGGGAGCTACTGAGTCTTTGTTTCTCTCCTCTAATCTGTAGTCTCGGCTTTGGCTGCATCACTCAGCAGAGAGGCTAGACACTTCCTGGGTTTGTTTAGTGGTATTCTAAAATAGATCTTTTCTAGGAATTCAAAATGCTTCTGACAGCAAGAGGCAACCAAATACATCCAGTCAGCTAAGATTCAATTTCAGATCTTCATGGAACACCGTGATATATTATTTTTGTAAAATCCTTTGTACAGTGCTGATTTTCTGCCAGCAAGCAAGGGCTTAGCCATGCTGGTTTAAAAATATTGAAGTTCTTTCTTCTTTTAAGTCAATGCTTACTGCTCCAAAATTCCCAATCTGCACCCATCATGACATTGAGTCCTAGTCCTTTCCCTGTAATATTTTTTACTATTCCAGTTTTGAACAGCTAACTTGTTTTGACTGCTAACTGAAAGTCCACTCTTAATAGTTCATTTCCCTAGTGAATTACTACTTTTATCCATCTGTGCCTATTGCCATTGATTATTTAATTAGTTGAATCATAGCAAGTTTTATAATTACCTATGTAATAGTCTAACATGTTATTAAAACTTTGAGTTATCGTATGATTTACTTTAAAGTTACTTATTTAAAATATCTAGTGTTTGGATTTTCAAATTCTGTCTCTTAAAATAGATTTTTGTTTTTGCCATTATCCTCTGTGAATTGCACTTCATGGGGAAGATTTTAGTGAGACTCATAGAACCCAAGCACCCATTTAAGTGTCTGCAATAACTACACAGCAGTTTTATATTTTCACAACTTGCTTGAAGAAAACAAAGCCTAAAAGGTTGTGAAATGGTCACTTGAGCTAGAATTAAAATTTGCTGGCAAACATGAGGAGCTGATGTTCCTTGTTGATACATTGTGAACACAGAACTCACTTACAGAAACACTGAAGAATTATTTTCTGTGATTCATGTTTCCTCTCTACTTGTTACCTGTAACAGCAGTTTAAGGTAACATGAGCCACTAACTGACTGTATCTGAGCAAATTAAAGCATGGTATTTATCAATAAACCATGACATGCATGTGGGAAACTTTTTCATCTTTGGTTATTAATTACAAGCACTACATTGTTCTACTGTTGTCATCCTATCAAAGTAGAATTCTAATGTGAAGACATTAGGATAATTGTACTACTGGTTTTACACAAGAACTATCTTGAAGACACAAGATATGGCCATACACACGACCAAGATCCCCATAACTTAAGGAATATCTTCCTCTTCATTTTGTTTATGTAGTGTTTTGTATAACATAAAAAAATTCTGAATAAAATAAAAAGGAATTTATCCTAAATGATTTCAATACACCATGTACATCTGCTATTTTCTTTTATCTTTCTTTCTTTTTTGTATGACAAAATAGAAAGCACAAGCTGTTTTTGAATAGACAATGTATCTAAATATCTCTCAACTACTCATTCTCCTTTTTCTGTCTTTTAACAACATACTACCACACATCCTTAGAATTGGTCTTGATACAAAACCTTTCTTGAGTAAAGACAGTTGAAGAAATGAGTTGCAGCTTTTATTAATTAACTAATCCATTTTTTTTCTGAGACAGGGTTTTCCTTTAGCTTTCTAGCCTGTCTTGAAATTTGCTCTAAAAACGAGGCTGGCCTTGAACTCAAAGAGATCCTCTTGTCTCTGCCTCCAGAGTTCTGGGATTAAAGGCATGTACCACAACCATCCAGTGAGTTACAGTGTTAAATATCACTGAAATGATTCTCACTAATTCCCATCTATGTGGAGTAAGGAATAAAGAGCTGTATGATAAAACTATTTTTAACTATTTGGGAGGCATTAGTAGTGAGGCCTGGACAAGAGGTTGTAGCCATAGTATTTTGTGTTCACATGAATGTTTATAGACATACAATTGTGTGTGTGTGTATTAAACATTGGACTTTAAAATATGTCCCATTATTTTACCTTTTTTATTTATTATAGAACAAATTATATCTTTTTGCATCATTATTATTATATCATGAAATAGAAATGACAAGTTAGAGGGAAAGTAGCCTCAAATTAAATGCTGTAAAATATTGGTTATGATAGTTTTCAATTATTTCAAAAAAACACTGTGAGAAAATAATACATATTCTTGAACTTTTAATACAATTGTACAGAAAAATATTGTCTTCGTCATTTATTGTTATATAAAGATTTGTTTTTACTAGTGATGATTACTCGGATTTTTAGTATAAAATAAGAACCTACTGATCTAAATGTATAGAAAGCTCTTATTCTTATGCTGTATACTAATGAATATCATCAGTTAGTTCTTTATCTTTTTTTGCTGTTTTCATTGAGGTATATATTTTTGTCTGCACCTCTTCCTTCCTCCCCTCTCCCCTTCCCCAATTTCTTGTGACCACCAAACTCCCAATGTACCCAGTAGATCCTGCCTTTTTCCCCTTCCTATGTAGTTCCATGTATGCCTCTTTTAAGGTCCCCTTGGTTGTGGGGGTCTCTGGGATTGTGGCCTGTAGGCTGATTTTCCTTTGCTTTTTGTCTAAAAGCTACTTATGAGTGAGCGTATATTATACTTGTCTTTCTGGTTCTAGGCTACCTCACTCAATATTTTTTTTTCTATATCCATCCATTTGCCTGCAAATTTCAAGATGTCATTATCTTTGTCACTTGAGTAATACTTCATTGTGTAAATGTACCACAATTTTTTATTCGTTATAGTTCTATATCTTTATTAAGGTGTACTATTGTCTAAATGAATATTATGAATGAAAATGTAGTCTTAAATTGTGTATATTTAAATTTCTGTTTTAAAATTATTTTTTTTACATTGACAAATGTTTAAAATGATAATTCATAGATTTATTTTGATTACAGCCTACTTTTTGAAAGTTAATATTAAAAATGTGTTCTCACATTCTGGGTCTAAGGTCCTATGAACTGATACTAATTCCATATAGCTATGTCCTTATTCTCTCATACACACACACACACACACACACACACACACGAACAGTACTATTTTGAGATTCAGGAACTGAAATACAGCCATGACATAAAGCTTATATTCACCAACAATGATTTTCACTTATGTCCTAGTAAAATGTAGGATATACTGGACTATTTTAATGAGTTCCTTTTTCTATGAAGAAAGGAATACAGCTGCATGCTCAAATGGTTTGTTTTTAAGTCTCTTGCTAATTGTCTGACAAAGATGCACAGCTTTCTTTTTCCAGGCAGACTCTTCAAAAGAGTTTACGTTTAAATCTTAATGAGTAGAAAAACTGCTGTCTTATTTGTAGGTACATTTGCAAAACGATTGTCTTCTGACACTCAAAGCAAGCAGAAAAGTATCTGGCAAGCATTTTATACCTAAATGTATTAAAGAAAAACTGTGTGTTAAATCTTAATATACTCTCTTATTTCTTGGGATGGTATTATTTTTACTTATCTTATTGACCAAAAGCTAATTAAAAGATCAGACTGGAACACAAGTAGATATGTAAATGTTTTCCCGAAAATCTTTTTATTCCATCTTTACTTTGATGTGTTTAGATCTATTTGTAATATTGCTTACCTTTTTTCTTCTCTCCCTTATTCATCAACTTTTAAATCCCTTATATTCTTTTCAGCATCTGTTATAATTAGCTTTATTTTTACATATACTCCCATTAATGCATACTTTATATGTTTATAAATATTATTTACATATTTCTCATCTGAGTAAAAATAGTTGTCATATTTCTGAAAATAGGAAATTGCATATATTGGATTTTGTTACTCAAAAAAATTGGAGTGTAAGAAAGAGTGCAAATTCTCAGTTAAGACAGCATGACTGAGTTTAAGTTAAGGGATGATCTGCCAGCAGATAACGTTATGATAACTACTGTGCTAGAGTTCAGGAATAGGACACCAGATCCTAGGAGAGCCATCCTGTGAAAAGAACATCAGAAACCTGACCAGAGATTTGGGGCTTTCAAAGACAACTGCCGTTTATCTTTAGCACGTGTGACCTTTCCTTACCACCTAATAGTGCTGAGTCTGCACCTCATAAAACCTTTCCTTCTGTGGTTTTTCCGCTTCAATTATTTGTAATTTCCCATTCACCTTTTCATCTTGGAAGGGACCCTCCTAACACGAGAAGATTATAAGTGACCAGTACGAAGAAAATGAAAATCATTCCGTAAGAGTATATGCACCCACTTAAACAGCAGTGGAAAGACCATGGAAAGGCAGGGTGAAAATTTGGAATGCATTCATACTTAGGGTAAAATAACCATTGACATATTTGTGAATATGGGTAGTGCTGTGTGGCCCATGCATCGGTGGTAGAGCACTGTCATGGGAATATGGGAAGCACTAATTCATTGAAATGTGATATATAAGAAGGAGGTACAGGAAATGTAAGAAGAAGAAGGAGCATGAGGAAGGAAAGGAGAAGAGGCAAAGCTGTGAATGGGGGCATATTGTGAGGATTTGGTAGAAGAGGGTAATAGGGGTAGATATGGTCATAATGTGCATGCATGGCATTTTTAAATAATAAATAAAATATTTTAAAAAGAAGAAATCTTGTTTATTTTCCATAGTATATTATTTTTCATTTATGTAATACGTTTTACAATGTTGTGTTATTTTATTTCAGCTTCACTGATAAACATGTGGCAGTTCCATACTATATTTTAAAATTCTTTTTTTTTATTTTAAAATTCTTTCTGTTGCCAGATGATAGAAAGGAAGATGATAGATACATAAATAAATAGATCTATAAATAATAGATTATGAAATTATTCAAATAAATGTGATTATTCTATCTGTATTTTGATTAAGCTCACTTTCAATTTGATAGTATTTGCAATCATCTTAAAGATATTATATGTATTATCTAATGGTATTATCAAGATTAACAAAAACTATTATGAATTTTTTGAATGAAATTTTATGAATTTTCAGGAACCTATGCAATATGTAAACACTGTAAAGAAACATGGGCACTTTAAATTTCCATATTACTAGTCTTCGTTTCTATGTGACGTCACAGAAACATTTTTGGAATATAAGAAGATGAATCCAAGTGTAGACTTAAACTCAGCACTCTTATAGAAGAAATCTTAAGGCACACAGTGATTTCACTGGTGGTAAGTGTAATATTCTTATGTCTCTTTCTTTGCTTGAGCAATTATTATGCCTATCATTTAGGTGGATTATTGAAGTACAATTAATAAAAACTTAGGTTCAGAAATTGGGGTTCAACCTAAATATCTGAAAAGCAAAACAGCCAGCTACTGTCTCTTACATAGACCTCAGTCTGAAATGGCAATCCTGCCTCTGGGCCTCGCAGAATGAAACTGTGTGAGAGTTGCCTCACCCCATCTTATATTTCTCTCTATGGCTGGGATTGAAGATATGCACCCGTGGCATTAAAGGCATGCACCACATGGTTTTTATGGCAACTGGGGTGGGCTACTGGGATTAAATGTGCATGCCATTGTGACTACTGAGATTAAAAATCTGTGTTACCATAACCTGGTCTATAAGGCTGACCAGTGGGACTGTTTTACTCTCAGATCTTCAGACAACCTTTATTTATTAAAATGCCACTACAGAATATAATTTACGATACTCTCTACCAGAATCTCCCAGCCACCAGATCAGTTGTGGCAGGAAATTTACATGTATTCAAGTTTTCTCACCAATGAGCTGTGAATTCAATGGCTTTTGAGATTTGAAAAGCAGAATTAAGCCTTACCTACTCACAAGTATATTTCTACAAATTGCTCACAAACATTACAAACTTATTTTTCTTGTATGTTTTCCAGGACTACAGACTGAACTAACATAATTGCTAGATTGTAGATGGAATTTTCTTCAACATCTGATTCTGATACAGTTTAGAGTAAATATTGCATTGTATGTATGACACAGAGAAAAGCTGTTTTCCTGTCAGGTTTCTTCCATTCCTTTGTCTACAAGGAGGATATGTAGATAGATAGATAGATAGATAGATAGATAGATAGATAGATAGATAGATAGA
>JABTXL010006268.1:14642123-14656565 GCA_025134845.1 Neodon shergylaensis
AGATAGATAGATAGATAGATAGATAGATAGATAGATAGATAGATAGACGATAGATAGAGATCTAGATAAATATCTAGAATTATATAAAAACCATTCATTACTTGCAATATTATAGAACTAAATCTTTTCAAAGTAAGAGATGTTCACTAGATTGTTTCCATACCTTCACATGGAGAATAACCTACAGATTAATAAATTATTGAAAACCACAAGCATTTTATCATTATATTTATGATCATATAAATGTGTAAGTATGCTTTTCCAGTGTGCACTCTATTCTTTATGCATGGAGCTTGTTTTGTGTTGTTCATCTACTATTGGACATGTAGCCTCTTTTTTATTATGGTTTGTATACCCCATGAGACTCCCTTGGAGGAAACTAACTTTTGCTCTGTTAGCAGGTGTTATTTGGAGATAGCTTCTTGATTAAGGATGATAAATCATATCCATTTTCCCTCTCAGTGGTGGGATCCTGCCTGGCTGTCTCCTCTTTTACATAGCTCCATTAGCCCATAGAGAGAGGTCTCATGAAGAAATCCTATTTACGGCTGAGTGTTCCAAAATCTCTCATTCTTTTTTCATTTTTTTCATATTTTCTACCTGACAAGATATTATGGTTTTTTTGACACACCTCACAACATCTTTATTTTTATTCTCCCAAAGACAACTGTTTAAATTTGACAAACATTTACATTTACATGGCATTTACAAAGATTAATTTGTTCTGTTTCCATAACTACTATTTGAAGTTAGTCCAGATGCTATCATTAGCACGATCTCCATTTTGCAGGAAATTGAGTAGAGTTTGAACTTGCCCAAAGTCTCTCAACCAGCCTGCTTCAATGCTATCACAGGGACTGTGCTCTGATTCACCCTTCTCTCCTACCATGTTCCCCTCATGGAGATGTAGGAGGTGTGTTTGTGTGTAAATGGTGCTTGCATGTGTTCAGGCACATATATATGCAAGTGTGCATATGGAATCCTAAGGCAGTCCTTTTCCCCCCTATTTTTATTTTATTTAAAACAAAACAAGAACCTTTCTTTTTTTCATTTTACATACCAATACCAGTTCCCTCTCCCTTCGCACATTTCATTCCCCTTATCTTCAGCCTCAAACCTTCTGTCCGACCACTCCTCGTTGCTTTGAGGAAGGACCTAGGCTGAGCAAGTTATTCCTCCAAAGAGGATGGGAACCAAAAAACCAGGTACAAACAGTGGGGATAAATCCTGGTCCCATTGCCAGCGGTCCCTCAATCTGCCCTAGCCATACAACTGTCGCCCACATTATGAGAGCCTCGTTTGATCCTATGCTGATTACTTCTCTGAATGGCCAGAGGTGGTGAGCTCCCATTAGCTCAGGCAAGCTGCTTTAGTGAGTAGCTCCATCCTGGCCTTGACCTCTTGCTCATATTATATCATTCCTCCCACTCTTCAATTGGACTTTGGGAACTCAGTCCAGTACTTGGCTGTGGCTCTCTGCCTGTGCTTCCATCAGTTGCTCGGTGAAGATTCTATGGTGATATTTACTATAGTCATTAATCTGAGTAACGGGTAAGGCCAGTTCAGGCACCCTCTCCACTATTGCTTAGGGTCTTAACAGGGGTCATCCTTGTGGATTTCTGGGTATTTCTCTATTACCAGGTTTCTTGCTAGCCACAGAATGGCTCCCTTAATCAAGATATCCCTTTCCTTGCTCTCTGTCTCTGTCCTTCCCCCATCTCGACCATCCCATTCCCTCAAGTTCTTCCGCCTCTCATTCCACTCTACCTTCTCTCCCACCCCATGCTCTCAAATTTCTTAGGAAACCTTGCCTATTTCCTCTAACCAGGGGGATTGTAACTCTTAGGGTTCTGCTTGTTACTTAGCTTCTCTGAAGCTGTTAACCTTTGCTTTACAGCTAGTATCCACTTACAAGTGAGGACATATCACATTATCTTTCTTGGTCTGGGGTGACTCATTCGGGATGTTTTCTCTTGTTCCTTCCATTTACATGTAAATTTAAAGATGTCATTTTTTTACTACTAAGTAGTACTTCATTGTGTAAATGTACCACTTTTTTTTTGATCCATTCTCAGTTGAGGGGCATCTAGTTTGTTTCTAGGTTCTGAGTATTGAAAATAATGCCGTTATGAACATAGTTACACAAATGTCCTTGTAGTATGATTTAGCATTCTTTGGGTATATGCTCAAGAGTGGTATTGCATCTCAAATGCTGAAAGACAATTAAGGAATTGTTCAACATCCTTAGCTATCAGGGAAATGCACATCAAAACAACTTTGAAATACCATCTTACACCTGTCAGAATGGCTAAGATCAAAGACACCAATGATAGCTTATGCTAGAGAGGATGCAGAGTAAGGGGACTATACTTCCATTGCTGTTGGGAATGCAAACTTGTACAACCACTCAAGATATTTTGTTTTACTCTTCTACAATTCATGTGAAGATTATCAAGTGAAATGTGAGTTTTCAAATTACTTTCAAATTTCTTTGAGTCCCATTTGAAAACTATGAAAATTTTTCTAATACATATTATAGTTCACATAAAACACATGAACGAAGATGCAGAGAAATCTGGACAAAACTAGCTAACTTTCAAATACTGGATGATGTCACAATACGTGTGTTGGGGAAGGCCCCTTGTTTGTTCCTGGCTACTCAAATTTGAAATAACTAGTCAGAGGCTTTATTATTTAAATAACCACTTGGCCAATTTCTTAAGAGTAATCCTAACTCTTATATCTTTAGTTAATCCATTTCTATTATTTTATATTTTACCACAAGGCTGATGGCTTACGTTCAAGGTTGCAACTTCTAGCTAGCATCTTTCACCTCTGGTGGCTACATGGTGTCTCCTTGAATCCACATTCTTTCTCCAGCATCCAGTTTAGTTTTCCTGCCTAATTCTATTCGGCTAAGCCATTGCTTGAAACAGCTTTATTAATTAACTAAAAAAGAAACAAGACATATACAGAATTGTTTCCCACACCATTTTGACTTTTTCTGTTTAAATAAAAAGGAAAGTTTTAATTTTAACATAATAAAATTACATATAGCAAAATAGGTATTAAGTAAGGACTATAGTTAAAATATTTATACCTACTTTATCTTTTATCATAACTATCTATTTTTCATGTCCATCAAAGACCTGTAAAGCAGGTGTCCAGCCTTTTTTTCCAGCTGCAGGATTCATTTGCTATTTCCTGTTCCTCTAGATGATTATGATCTGTGAATCTACCCCTAAATAAATAACCCTCTATTATACTCACTTCTAGCGTGGGATTTCTTTTAAGCATCCCTTCTTCATCTCTTCATCTGGTGCCCCACGTGGATTCAGACTTCACATCTTCACATCTACTGGGTGAAAGGCCTAAATTCCCAGAAAACTCCCAACCTTGCCAACCTTGCCTGCTTGGTTTGCTTTTTTGAAAATCCCTGCCACAGCAGAGCTAACTGCATGCAATAATTTGAAAATTACCCAAGCTCACAAACATCCCCTCCTCCACTGTCACATTCTTTGCCACATGGCAACTTCTGCAGCTTCTGGTTTGAGCTCCCTGCCCGAGAGTTCTGGGCTTCTTGCTCCATGTATGGAATTGATTTAATTGCTTTTAATTAGTCAAGCAGGATATATGTCTCAGTATTTAACCACCATCAAGGCAGGAAACTAAAGTGGCTTAGGACTATTTGGGTGGCCACCAGTTACATCACTGTTAGTAGTGACTCTGCAATCAAGACACCTGCTGTCAAAAAGGTAATTCAACCTATGGGCACTCTCCCATCTGGAATTCCTCTGCCTTCTCTATTACCAAAAGGATGGCCTCTTATAATTATTGATTTAAAAGATTGTTTCTTCACCATACCTTTACAGAAAAAAAAATAACAAAAATTTGCCTTCACAGTGCCTACTTATAATAATACTCAACCTACTAGGAAATTCCAGTAGACCGTCCTTCCACAGGGAATGCTCAGAACCTCCACCCTATGCCAATATTTTGTAAGTCAACCTTTGGAAATAATAAATAAAAAAATTTTCCCTAATCTATAATTTACCGTTACATGCATGACATTTTGCTATTTGATTCAAATATACTTTAGAAAGAATGTTTGAAGAAGTAAAGAAAGTTTTGTAAAAATGGGATTACAAATTCCTCCTGAAAAAATACAGAGAGGAGATTCTGTCAATTACCTAGGTTATAAAATAGGTTTACAAAAAATTAAAACACAAAGCACAAATTAGGAGAGACCAGCTGCCTCTTTTCCGGTGGCAGGGTTCTGTTGCTGTTCCCTGTTCCAGCAGAGGATTTTGATCTCTGAGTGTACCCCTAAATAAATAACCCTATATTATATTCAATTCTCAGCTAGGGTGGGATTTCTTTTAAATGTCCTTCTTCAGAAGCTTTCTGTTTGCTTGATGTCCAAATGTATTTTTAAATATGGCCACAGTCCCAATGTGTTCAGCAGTGTCTGTCAGCAATGGCCTCATATACATATTAACTGGTCAACAATTTCTTAAATCTGAAAAGTTATAGAATAAGGTCAGTGTTGTACGCAGGCCGCTAATTTGTTCCCGGTTGCTCAGACCCAAAATAATCACATAAAAACTTTATTAATTAAATCACTCCTTGGCCCATTAGCTTTAGCTTCTTATTGGCTAACTCTTACATACTAATTTAACCCATTTCTATTAATCTGTATTGTCACATGGCTGAAGTTACAGTGTCTATCTCTGGCGGAGCTGCATGGCTTCTTTCTGACTTCACCTTGTTCCTCCCAGCACACATGGCTGAAGTTACAGTGTCTATCTCTGGCGGAGCTGCATGGCTTCTTTCTGACTTCACCTTGTTCCTCCCAGCATTCATTTTAGTTTTCCCAACCTAACTATGTTCTGCCTTGGTATAGATCAAAACAGTTTCTTTATTCATGAATAGCAATCACAGTATACAAAGGGAAATCCATCATCAACATTGTCTTAAATTTGAAAAATTACAGAATAAGGTCAGTAAAGAATGAGTGTCTTTGTTGTGTATAATCCTGCTTGTAGTCTTGAATAAATAAAATTTGTTCTCGATAGAACATCCCCATTGTCTCAGTGTGTGGGTGCACCCCTCGCGGTCCAGAGTTCCTTGCTCGTGCTCTCTCTCCTTCTGCTCCTGATTTGGACCTTGAGATTTCAGTCCGGAGCTCCAACGTGGGTCTCTGTCTCTGTTTCCTTTCATCGCCTGATGAAGGTTAATATTCAGGAGGATGCCTATATGTTTTTCTTTGGGTTCTCCTTCTTATTTAGCTTCTCTAAGAACCTGAGTTATAGGCTCTATGTCCTTTATTTATGGCTAGAAACCAAATATGAGTGAGTACATCCCATGTTCCTCTTTTTGGGTCTGGCTTACCTCACTCAGGATAGTGTTTTCTATTTCCATCCATTTGCCTGCAAACTTCAAGAAGTCCTTGTTTTTTACTGCTGAGTAGTACTCTAATATGTATATATTCCATACTTTCTTCATCCATTCTTCAATTGAAGGGCATCTAGGTTGTTTCCAGGTTCTGGCTATTACAAACAATGCTGCTATGAACATAGTAGAGCATATACTTTTGTTGTATGATAGGGCCTCTCTTGGGTATATTCCCAAGAGTGGTATTGCTGGGTCCAGGGATAGGTTGATCCCGAATTTCCTGAGAAACCTCCACACTGCTTTCCAAAGTGGTTGCACAAGTTTGCATTCCCACCAGCAATGGATGAGTGTACCCCTTTCTCCACAACCTCTCCAGCAAAGGCTATCATTGGTGTTTTTGATTTTAGCCATTCTGACAGGTGTAAGATGATATCTTAAAGTTGTCTTGATTTGCATTTCCCTGATCGCTAAGGAAGTTGAGCATGACCTTAGGTGTCTTTTGGCCATTTGAACTTCTTCTGTTGAGAGATCTCTGTTCAGCTCAGTGCCCCATTTTATAATTGCACCTGCACCTATTGGCTTTGTGGGAACCTAGGCAGTTTGGATGATCACCTTACTAGACCTGGATGGAGGTGGGTGGTCCTTGGACTTCCCACAGGGCAGGGAACCCTGACTGCTCTTTGGGCTTACGAGGGAGGGGGACTTGATTGGGGGAAAGGGAGGGAAAGGGGAGGCAGAGGTGGGGAAGAGACAGAAATCTTTAATAAAAAAAATAAAATAAAATAAAAAGAATAAAAAAAATAAAATAAAATTTGTTCTATGTGTACTGTCGCTCTGAGGAAATTCTCAATTGATAGTTTTCTACTCTGAGTTCTCTGATTTGTTACCAAGAATGTATCCTTTTCTAGGCCACCAAAAATAAAACACTAACGCATAGCATTTACACATTATAATATTGGTTGCTGCCAGAGCCAATTATGTTCTCAGACAGGAAGCTGACAGCATAATTAGCATGAAGCAAAAACATTGCATTGTTGTGTACTTTCTTTCTACCTAGTGTTATTAATGGTTCTATTAAAAGAACAGAAAAGAAAGGTTATAATATTTGTTCTCATGGTAACTTCCTCTAAATATATAAAGAAAGCAATGATTAGTCATTTTTATTCATTTAATATTCAGCTTATTCACTTTGCAAAGCACAAAGGCCAACAAAGAAATTAACCTTTGCTCTTGGTTTGATAGAATTGAAACCAAAGTTAGTACCAGCTAGCATTAACATTGTTAAATTAAAGCTGCTGGGAAGACAGATGAAGGCTTTAAAATAACCCCCAGATGGCTAGTGGCAGATCCCTCTCAAAACAAAAATTTCAGCCTGTTTAGTTCAAAGTCATTAGTTCCCTCTTATTCGACAATTTGGTGCTTTACACGCATAATGTGAGAAGCACTCTGTGTTATCTAACAAAGTTTGTGACCCAGGGCTAATTAAAAGGCACACATGAGCAGGGCAGGCTGAACCAAGGCTGCTTCATTACAAGTGGTAGTTGTTCCCTTGAGGCAGAAACATCAGAAGATTCTTGGAAGTGGTCCAAGGCATCAGTCAAAGGCAATGTGATTCCCAGATAGCAAGGCTCTAGTGGGATCACAGCACTGGGAGCTGTTTGATCTGAGTGTGACTTTTTATTTGTTTGTCAGTTTGGTGAAATAGAAGACCTCAGAGAGAACTGAGCATGCAGCCAGAAATGGAATGTGACCTTTGCAGCTGTCAGGCCAGACTTGGGGCTGTGAGGCTTGCTTTACTACCAGTATGTTTGGCAATCTTGTAAGTGAAGATTGACAGATTAATTGAAAATCAGAGGATGGTGGTAAGATTGCCCTGGTGTTGCGATCTACATCCTTTGGCCCCCATTACCTCCTAGAACAGGCTCTATACTAACTAGAATCCAGATATACAAGAAGAAATGCCATCATGTACCAGACAAGACTGATTTTATAGAGTCAAGAAAAGAGCTTGAAAGCACTCATGATAATGTAAGCTCATCCTGCATCCCCATTTACAGGTAGTTTTTAGATAAACATACGTCAGAGTTTTCATTAAATTGTGGTTTTAATAGTTAACAATAGGTAGTTTGTTGGCAGAAAATATATTTTTTAATATGTCTTTCCAGTAAGAAGTTTAACCTTTAATTTCACTTATACGTACATACATTTGCTTCAGTGTCGTAATGCTGACCAATCCCTTTGCTTTGATAGTTAATGTGGGTACCTGGTACATAGGCATGCTATCTTTGTTATGTGTTCATATTCCTTACAGTAATGTTGTTTTACTCATAAAAATAAGTGGACAGTTTCTGTGTCAATTTGAACTTATAAATCAGTTGCATTCTTATTTTTTTTTAATACAAGATTTCTCTGTGTACCTTTTTTGTCTGTCCTGGAATTTGTTCTGTAGACCAGGCTTGCCTTGAACTCACAGAGATCCTCCTGCTTCTTCCTCCTGAGTACTGGGACGAAAGGAGTGCACCACCACTCCCTAGTTTCAGTTACATCCCTGACTTAATATTCTGACAAGGACTATTTTGCCAAAATCTTCATTTAAAAAAATAATTTACTTATTTATTTTACATCCTGGCCATAGTTTCCCCTCTCGGATTTTTTCCCAGTTCCTCCCTCAAATCTGAACTTTGTTCCCACTCTCTCAATCTATTCCTCCTCCTTTTTTAGGGCAGATCTCCAATGATTATTAACAAAACACAAGGTATCAAGTGGCAGTAAGAATAAGCATCTTTCCATGTATCAAGAGTAGACAAGGTGATTCAGTACAAAGAGTAGATTCCCAAAGACTGATAAATGAGTTGGAGGGAGCTCCTGCTCCTACTGTAAGGAGTCCCACAATAGGATCAAGCTACAGAACAGTAACATATATGCAGAGTGTCTAGGTCCATCCCATGCAGGCTCCCTAGTTGTCAGTTCAGTCTTTGTGAGCCAGTATGATCACAGCTTGGTTAAAAATCACTTTTCTAATCACTTCATTTATTTAATAGCTATTAGTTTAGAAAGAACTTTAAATGATAGTAATGCCTTTTTTTTGCTACAACTTAAGGTGGAGAGAGGAAACTCACAAGAGAAGAGTTTAAATGTTTTATGAGGAATTAATAATTTGAATGGAATATGACAAATTGAGAAAACAATTTTTCAACCTTTACTATTTATAGTAAAAGTAATATTATAATGCACATAGAAAGTAGTCAAACAGTTCCTGCCTAATGATACAGATACAAAATGCAATATCATTTGCTGGAAGCTAAGCAAAGACAACTATAAATACTGTAATGAAAATAAATGTAATCCATTAGAAACCCTATGACAACCCTGAATCAATGCAAGTTCAAATGTTCTGATTGGATTTTTGATGTAGTTGTCTATTGCAAGAAAAAAAAATGATATCTTAATACACTTTCTGTTGCTACTATCAACTACCCAAGACTTACTATCATGATTCATGGAGGAATAAACATAAAAGGATTGTCTAGAAAGCAGGATACCATATGCTAGAGCAGGTTAAAATTTGTTCAAACAATGAAATCATATCTAGCCTTAAGCTGTGATTGCAATAGCCACTATGTTAAACTATATGACAAGATGCAAGTTTTATCTTGGAAAAATGTCTACCCATTTACTAAAGTCTCCAAAATCTGTTTGTTCCATTGTTCTTTATATGGAGAAGTCCCAGAAAATGACACTATCTTACCGGTAATTGTAGCGAGTCTATCTGATAAGGAATGATATGCTAAAAAAAAATCCCATGCTGAGAAAAAATGATTCAACTTTAGATAATTTACCCTTTGCTTGTAATGGCAGTATTGCTACTATGGGGACCTTAGTCTCCTGATATTTCCGGAAACCAAATATTTTATTAGTATTTTATTAGTATTTCATCTCTAACTAGCATTAAAATATGAATTATAGGATTACATTCTAAATTAAGAAATTTCTTAGACTAAATTCAAGCCACAACATTTCTACCACAGTTCTTCAAATCAATCCCCTTTTTATGAGGAACGTACCATGCATTCTACTCCAGGATGACAAAAGTCAGAACTTATTTCACCTACTAAAACTCCCATATCACCTTAAGGCAAATCATATGTTTAATGTTACTTCTCATGAAAAGATAGACATTTTTATATTCTTTATATTATGGTTTATCAAATCCCAAAGTCTATATCATAAGTTTGCATTCAGATGTTTTTTGTTTATTTGTTTATTTGTCTGAAAGTGGATATCATAATAGTCTAGTCATGTAGAGAGCTTACTATCAACCCCATTCTGGCCTCGAAACTCTGTGTGATTCTTCTGCCTCAGGCCATCTATGTTGGGACCATTGATGTGTACCAGACAGCATTTGTGTTAAGTTTCTTGGTTCACCTTTATTTATCACAAGACACCCACAGTCCCTTTACATTGGTAAAGCAATGTTAACAATGGTGATAAAAAGGAGAGAATCTTGTAGACTTATTGAAAAAAACTGGCATTCAGAGGGTAGTACCACTGAGATAGTTGTACAGGAAAATTTACCACTGTGAAGTATATTAATCAAATGGATGGGAAGAATAAAAAGATTTCTATCAACCCATATAAATGTTCCTCTGTCACTTTACCTACAAACAAAGAGATGACACTTCTTTTTAATAGTCTAAGTCAGCTTTTAAAGGCTATATGTTTCACATTCTGTTTGTTAATTGTTGCCGTTTCCTGAAGGAAATAACATATTACTAATCTTATGTGGAATCCATAACAAATGAGGGTCTAGTCTAATAAATTTTAGTGGATGCTTATAAACCACTTTTGCTTTCTGATACTACAGACCAATGGCACTTGAAGGGACAATGGCAGAAGGGGATGTTTTTTAGAGAGATTTTTCAAGGCCTCCTCTGAATTGTAAAGGTTTATTATGCTCAGGGAGAAATACTTTCTTTGTGAGTCATCCTTTGGCCACAGAAACTGAATATTTGTTATGAGCTACAAAATCACCAAGTGACCTTAACTGCCCATTACAAACAAAGTGTTACCAGACCCACTAGGGTATAAAGATTGGCTCATAGCAAAATTTTATAATGAAATTCTTTATGACAAGTACTAAGGTTTTAGTATCCCCTGAGTGTGCAGGTAGTTTACATGAAGGTGCTTAAATGCATGCGTATGTTTATAGTCTACTGTTGCTCTCAGCCTCTATTGGGAAGAGAATCTTCTTCATTGAAATACATGACAGTTACTTTGGAAACTTGAAACAGGCCAAATTGCTGAGAATTAGTGGCTGTGGTTGTGATGCAGTGACCAAATAATATATATGTTTACACATATACACATAATGGGAGGGAGGGACAGAGAAATAACATATGTCTTTACACATACATACAATGAGAGAGAGGGAGAGAGAAATAACATATGTGTTTACACATATACACATAATGAGAAAGAGAGAGAGAAATAACATATGTGTTTATACATATACACATAAAGAGAGAGAGAGAAATAACATATGTGTTTATACATATACAGAGAGAGAGAGAGAGAGAGAGAGAGAGAGAGAGACTAAGGAAGAAAGAAATGTGAAGGACAATTAACCAAACACATGAAAAGTAGCAGATTCTCAATGCCCTTCACAGAGAATGCATGAATACTGAAGTGTGGAGGTCCAAAAATGTGAACCTATTTCCACCTTGTCTGAAGGTCACAGAGTTTCAGTTTGCTCAAAGTTGTTGCCCTTTCACCCTGACCAAAGGCCAGATAGTTGGAACTTCCATTCTTTCAAGGTTATAGTCTAGTTCTACCTCAAACAAAGGTACCACCTAGATTTTGTTCACAGAGTTCTGCTCTCTCAAGGTTATTGCCAACAGGTGTGGCTAATATCCAGCTTTTGTTTTGCATGTATAAAGAAGTAGATCTGTTTCCACCTCAAACAAATGTCTAAGGATCCAACTAAGTTCCTTCTCCCTTAGGGAAATAACTATGGATTCCACCCAGGGAGTGGTTTGCCTACAGAAAGTTTTGGTCTAGGGTTTGAGCCTTTCTTGTCTTATTCTAGTAAAAGAATGTTTAACTAAGAATGTAGCCTGAAGCCTTCAAATGGTATGATAATTTTCTTGTATTATGTTAATGCAGTTTATTTATCTTACTCTTTCCTTTTGGGGTTGGATGTATTTTAAGCAAGAGAAAAGTAACCATGAGTGAATTTCAGTATTCACTCTAACTTCATCGCAGTACTATCCTATATTATGAAACTCAAGAAATTTCAGTCCTCCTGGAGAAGAGAGTAGTGTGCTCTCAGTTGTATATTAGACACATATGTCATGTTAGGTGATAACATAACCCTGTTGTTTTTTTATTTAGCTATTTAGATTGCTTTAATACTCATGGTATGTAACTGAGAAAGATTAAACCTAATTGTCTCATGGGTCAATGCAG
Source organism: Neodon shergylaensis (assembly GCA_025134845.1). Lineage (NCBI taxonomy): Eukaryota > Metazoa > Chordata > Mammalia > Rodentia > Cricetidae > Neodon > Neodon shergylaensis. Next base: position 14,653,983 of record JABTXL010006268.1, read on the forward strand.
ATATGTGCATATAAATTTTTGCACTGTACAAAAATATATATGTTAAATAAATAGTCTTCTTTAGTATAAGTGGTCATCATGTCTCTTAATCCAAAGTAGAAAATAAAAGAAGAATTTTTTTCTTGTTTTTTTTTTCTAGGTATAGATATTCACCTTCTCTACATTTAGTGATTCAGCTCATTAATTTCACAATCCTGAAAACTTAGATGATACTACTCATCCTTTCTTCCTTACAACTGGGGAAAAGCTCAATAATTCTTATAACCGTATCAGTTAGTATTTCACTCTTTCTTTGGAATTTTCAAATGATTTGGGGCCAGAAAATAAGCATTGACAACAGTGCTGTGCAATTATGTTTAAATTAAGTGTAAGTTATTGAGTAATTTTCTTTATTTTTTCATAAAAGTTTATGATTTCATATTTAAGTTTAAGGTGCAATTCAATGCTAAAAATTGTGATATTGTATATGTTTTACATCATAAACAGTTGTTTAAAAGGGAATTTTTTTTTATTTTACTTTAAAAAATGCTGACCCCATGACAAAATCATATTAACTAATTCAAATATAAATGTCTAAATTGTCTTTCCCTTAGATAATATGTTATTTCTACAAGAAATGTACTGTAAATATAACCATAGGGATCATTAGATTCATGATATATATGCACAAAACAAGCCACAGTTGGTTATAACTATGGAAGGAAGTGGAACAAGGGGCAAAGGTAGTAGTATCTGGGAATGACATTTATTCCGGGACATGAAGCCTGTTAAAGAAATTAAGTATTAATATATGCTCACAGTAATTGCCACTTCAAAAGTAGATAATGATAATGATGGTTGGCTAGACAGATAAATTTAGATGGAAATCTCCATAAAGTCACATTTATTTTGAAAGAAAAAATATGTCTCACCTTTTTTTTTTTATTCTGACAGGTCAGAAAATTCTACTGTTTTTCTACCTTTTCCATTACTTAAGGTGTGGTGAACACAAACAGAAAAGAAGATTGCATAAGAATTTATACGTTTCCATTGTCTTTCAATCTCATTTTGCAAGCATGACTTAACAAGTTTAGTACACATAATAAGAAACTTAAAGTGATAGGGCTTCAAATAACATCCTCAGTTTTTTTTTTAAAAAAATATGATTTTAACTGACCTAAAATTACATAAGTTTTGCTCTTCTCTTTCCCCTGTGATTCCTTGCTGGGTACCTTTCTTCAGTCCTTGCTAGGATATCCCCACCCTAAATAGCCTATTTTTCTCTGTTCATTATTGTTACATATGCTTATACATATGTGTGCAAATATACATAGATAAGATCAGCATAGTCTATTTTTGGTCTGTGAAAATGGCTTCAGATGTGACCACTCTACACTAGACAACCAATAAGGGGGCTCGTTTATATTCTAGACAATGAAAGAGGTTGTCTCAGTGCAGTGTATGAGAGCAAAAAGCACACACAAAGAAAGAGGTTTTATGACTGTTTCAGCATAGAAATGCTGGACAAGGCACTGGTTCTCAAAGCACAGAGGTGAATAACAATGAAGATCACCTGGTCACAGTTGTATTTAGAGAAGGGCTAGCAAGAATAAATCTCCATGATTCTGGGTTGTAATTGAAGTACCAGGTATAAACCGGGTTATTTTTGAAAACTGTTTTTTAGCATATGGTCATCACTCAGATTCTTCCAAATATTAAACTTTCCTGCTTAGGTAGGATGACCTTTGTCCCTTTGACACTGACTTGCCATCCTTAGTTGTGCCATTATGTTTTACTACAGAAAGAAGTGAAAGCTTTTATTAAATGAAAAAAATATCTTTAGTCCTAAAGATCTTGACAAAGACTTGGGTCTCTGAATCTGCTACTTAGTCATCTAATTGAAAAATGGTGTGCAAACACATGGTTTTATTGAAAATTTGATTTATGTATGTGTTCAGAGGGAGAAGTAAGACAATAACAAAAACAAGGCAGTTTGATTACCTTTATTTATGTCTACCTCATGAATCATCCAAGTGGAATATAGCTAAACTACAAATAAATATATTCCAAATAATAAATTTGTATCAAAGAACAGAGACATACTCTTCCATAATTATCTTATCATGTTATACTAATTAGAAAGTCAATAGAAAGTATAATGGTCTTCTCTTTGGTTATTTAAAATATATATAAGAAAGCTTGAAGTCTTTACTTAAATGTAAAAAGATCAAGTAAATTATCACAACTAAGAAGCTTTGCCTGGGGCTGGAGAGATGGTTCAGTGGTTAAGATCACTGCTTGCTCTTCCAGTGGTCCTGAGCTCAATTCACAGCAACCACATGGTCACTCACAACCATCTGTAATAAGATTAGGTACCCTCTCCTGATCAGCAGGCATAAATGCAGACAGAACACTATATACATAATAAATAAATATAGAAGAAGAAGAAGAAGGAGGAGGAGGAGGAGGAGGAGTCGAAGGAGAAATGGAGGAGGAGGAGGAGGAGGAGGAGGAGGAAAAGAAGAAGAAGAAGAAGAAGAAGAAGAAGAAGAAGAAGAAGAAGAAGAAGAAGAAGAAGAAGAAGAAGAAGAAGAAGAAGAAGAA
>JABTXL010006268.1:14659248-14669721 GCA_025134845.1 Neodon shergylaensis
AGATAGATAGATAGATAGATAGATAGATAGATAGATAGATAGATAGAAACAGGACACTATTGAGCCAACACATTGCTATAAAAATGTAGAATAGTCTATTTCTGTAGTGGAATATATTAATACAAATCAACAATTAAGTCAAATTTTCACATATTTACCATATTCACTCAGATAAAAATTGCTATTTTCTTTCTTTTTCTCCCTTGATCCTCAAACTTTTTCTTCACATAACTAGTTAATATTTTTCTGCTTATTCTCTATTTTCCCAGAATTTACCCATTCATATATTCTTAACAATGAACACTGCAAGTTAGAGTTTTGCAAAAATGATTATTCATTGCATTTCCTCTCAAAGAATTTAAAAATTCTAGATTTTACACAGTCTCACAAGACCCAATGCAATAACACTACTGTTATCAAGAGATATGAAGTGATTCTCCCTTGAAAGTAAAGACATTTAGGACATAAGAATTGGAAACTGAAACCAACCAATAGTAGCAAATATGTTTTCTCTTCAGATATTCTCTGAAGATAGGGATAACTTATTTGTTCCAACCAGAAATGTGTGATAAAACTGATGATATACACAGGTGATATCTGTATGAGGAAAGATAGAACTGAATTAAGTTAGCTCCGAAACAGGATTTTGCTATAAGAAAATTTAATATTTAATAGAACATTTTATTGGTTTATTTCTGTTTCATTCTCTCAAAGTTAATCTATTAGTATTTCTATACTATTAACTTTTACTGTGAATGTAAGATTAAAATACTCAATCATACAATTTTCCATCTATCCATTTATTATTTTTATCTTTGATAACATCTTTGGATTACAGAAACGCCATTCAAGAAGATGAAATTTGATTTAACCCCAAATATGTCAAAAACTTTAAAAAATGACATTAAAACTACTGTCTGAATAAAACAATTCATTTTAGTTAACAAAAAATTATCTATTTGATACATACCAACCAAAAATATTTTAGACATATTTCTTTTACATCATTGTTCAAGCATATCATCAGTATAGATTTGCATTTAGCTTTTGATGTGATTTTGAAGTAAAATTAGTATGCTGCTCATAACTTTTGCCTTAGCATTACATTGCTATGTTTTAATTAACTGAGATAAAGGTCAGCATTATTTTAATATTTCCCTCAAATGTGTTCAGGTTCTTGTAGGAACACAAGTGACTTCAAAGTATTATGTAATTCCAATGCTTCTACTTTGGAGTACTACTGATGAATTTACTCTAAAATTAAACACATTTACATTTAATGGTCATGTTACCAAAAGTGTTCTTAAAAGTCCTTTTTAGTGCAACTATTGTTATCTTCTGCTCTCATCTTGCTTTGTCAATGAATATGGACAAGGCAATTTCATTTCATCTTCATGAATTCTTTTACCTCAAATGTTTAAACACAGCAGGCAAGATGGCCCAGTGGGTAAAAGTGCTTGCTGTATAAACCTGATGATTTGTGCTACATGCCTAGAACTTGAAATAGGAGGAAACAACTGTTTCCTGAGACTTGATCTCTGAGCACAAATTGGAGCCTAGGCATGAATTTTACACATACACATAAATATGATAGAATTTTTTAAAATGATTTGCAGAAAGAATAGAAATAGACATCCTTGAATCAATTAACACATTTCTCCATCAAAGTTTTTGCTATTCTCTTCCTTATGAATTTCTCTTAGTGCTTGATGAATACTTAAATCTAATGAATGGATAACTCTGAAAAATAGTTCTGTGACAACAATCATACAATTTTTCCATTACACACAAAATGAAACATATGAACACTAATTCAGATTTTGGTAATTAGAAATGATAATGGTTTAATACAAATAAAATGCATTTTGCAAGACATTTCTCTCAATGTAAGATTTCTCAGACTATGAAAGCATCTCCTATAGCCTTCTATGCTCCTGTTCACACTCAGTCAACAATTGTTTCAAATATCGATGACAACAAATGTTCCTTTTGCTCTTCTCCTTTGTACCCTTTTATATCTGTTATGGACTATACAGTGTAAATTCAATGTATTTAAAACAACATAATCATTCGGTTGTTAATTATAACTGTTAAGCAGTAATATCCGACTTACCTGAGATTGTGAGGGAGACAGGGAAAAAGGGAAAGAGGGAGTAAGTGAGGGAAGGAAGGAGGGAGAGAGAGAGAGAGAGATCTTTTTTTGTTAATGTAAAAAATATTATAATCATTACAGATGTCATCTGGATTGTGTATGGTGAACTTGATCAGAAGTCTCAGAAGTATAAATAATATTACTAAATATTTTTTCAAGCTACCTGAAATTATAAAACATTAAATTAATTAAAGGTATTAATATACATATTAAAGATCCTAGCTCTTTCTAAATCCAAATTTTGAATTTGAGCAAAATGTACCAGTTTATTAATTTGACAATTATTCAAGTATTTCACATAGGATATTGGACTTATTTTACAGTTATTGCTTTATTCTATTACCCAAGAACCTTTTTGATCTATTACGTTACTCCAGGATGTGCTGTCCTCCTAAAAGATTCACATTTACTCTTTCTCACCCAGAAACCATGTTATCATACCGCAGGGATACATTGCTTAGGCTCTAAACATGCTTGCCATAAAATTTCCCTATAATGGCAACATTGGCTAAATAACTACAGTGCCAAAAGCATTTTGTAGGTCATGTGCAGTGCTGCTTGGCTATCCTCTGCAGGCTGTTGACACCACTCTTCTGAAATCCATTCATCCAGAATGATATTTGTGAATTTGCAAGCCATCCATGGACTGGAATTACAGGAAACCCCAGCATATGCCATGCTCCCAATGAGCCAGCCCTTGCTCTGTCCACATCTCTAAACTGGCCAGCTATTACAAGCATGGAAGTTTTGCTTATTCTTTTTCTCTATAAATATTTACTTCACTGAATATCTGCCAAGCTTCCTTTCCAGTTTCAGGAATTATCTTGGTATAACTATTCACATTGTGTAAAGAAAGAAATCTTCAGTCACAAAAGTGCCTAGTGATAAAATAGAAAAATAATAAGCTTTCATTATATTTTCAATAATTATACCGGCCCATAATACATTTATATATAGTTACTGTTCACTGAGTATTTATAGAAAAATGATTAAATGCGAATTTGCATTGGCTTACAATGTGGCAATAGTATGTTTTGTCTACTGCTCATGTGGAGATACAAGAAGGAAACCAAGTGATAAACGATGGGCATAAAAGTGAAAAATCAATAAGATAATGAGAAAATGGAATCTTTTCAATGAATTTTCTTTAGAGGTTCTTTATTAGTGCGTGTGATGCAGTGTAGAAGGGAAGAACTTGCCTGGAAAAACATGGCTCTGAATTCTCTAAAAACAGTGGTTTTTAACTAATTTTTTTTTTTTTTGGAATGGAGCCACTCTCAAAGAGAATCTTTCTCTACTGTTCTCTGCCTAGTTCTTTTTGAAGCAGAGTCTCTGGCTTAACCGGGAGCTCATAGTTTTCTGCTAGGCTAGCATCCAGCAAGATTCAGAGTGCCTCCTGTCCCTGTCCCCATAGTGCCAGGTTACAACCATGCTGTGCCACGTACAGCTTTCACCTTAGATGCTGGGATCCAATCTCCAGTCCTATGTTTGCGCAGCAAGGGACCTTAACCACTGAGACATCCCTCCAGACATCTTTATACAATGTTTCTAATGTCCCGGAACCCTTATACAATGTTTCTAATCTCCCCCGAATCTTGTACAATGTTTCTAATCTCCCCCGGAATCTTATACAATGTTTCTAATCTCCCCCGGAATCTTATACAATGTTTCTAATCTCCCCGAACTCTTATACAATGTATCTAATCTCTCCGAACTCTTGTAACAGAGATGATCTAGCCTTTGTTCTCCCCATGCATGCAGAGGTGCTTGTGCCAGTAGTACATGTTTACACCCTACACACATGGAAACCTCCCACATGTGATTACTGCCATACACACACACACAAAGGGAAAAAAAAACAAGAAACACTAAGTGGATGTTTTGTTTTTTATTTTATTTATTTATTTATTTATTTATTTATTTATTTATTTATTTATTGGTTTTTCGAGACAGGGTTTCTCTGTGGTTTTGGAGCCTGTCCTGGAACTAGCTCTTGTAGACCAGGCTGGTCTTGAACTCACAGAGATCCGCCTGCCTCTGCCTCCCGAGTGCTGGGATTAAAGGCGTGTGCCACCACCGCCCGGCTAAGTGGATGTTTCTTCCATCAAATGAGAACTATAAGGGGCAAGGACCCCATCATGGTCATATCTGCTCATGCAGCTCCTGCAGCTGGAACACAGTTCTGAACACTGTAGGTTTTCAGTCGTTCCTTAGATTTGTACGTGCTCTGTCATAATACCAGCATACAGTTCCATCTACGAAACATTGGCCAGATGAATTCTGCTATAAACCTGGAATGGACCTCGAAACCTCCATCCTGACAGATTCATTCTTAAGATAAATGGTGTAAATTTAAATAAAAAAACAGTGTTTTTTTTTAATTTTTTTTTAAAAAGCTCATCAAGAGTGTACCTTATTCTTTCTACAGCTATGTGTGAACCTTGTTTGCAGTTTTTGTGTATTTGAGATAGGAACCTCAGCTTGGTTTAAATAAACGTTCTGCTCTTGAGAAGTAAGTTAATAAATCACTATTTTATAGGTTAATTTTTACGTGATTTTTACTTGTGACGTGATTTATTCTAATGAAGAGATCCAAGATAGAGACAACTCATCTTGCTTTTAGAAAGCTGAAATGAGTTATCTATGGACTCCCAGAAAGAACACACTGTAGATGTGAGTCTTCTGAACTCTTGTTCTGTTTGTGTTTTACTGTGTACTGTGTCCTTTTCCTCTTCATTTTCATATCAATAGTTGCATCCATGCAGTCGAACAGTGTCCACCTAATTCTAACTTTTAACTGACAAGAAACGATTGTATACCCTCAATATGTGGCTTATAGAATTTCTAAATTATGGTATTTTTGTCAGATAACTCCCAACACATGACGTAAGGAGAGGGATTTGGCTGAACAAAAGGTGTATTTTGTTTGAACTGCCTTGAATTTCTCCCAGAGTCGCCTTAGGATTTCCAGTGAAAATTAGAGTCATAGAAGAAAGCAGCTATAATCAAGGTAAATGAGAGAGATACCATTTAATGGAGCAGTGCAAAAATGTGGTCATTCAGGAGAGGTTGAAATGTGCTTAGGATGAAAGATCATTAACTCTGAAATGGGAATTCTCTTTTAATTGGGCATGGCTGTCTTATCCTTTCTACTCTTCCTGTTAAGGCCAATCCAACGAAGGAGATCTTGCCCTTGAATGCTGGATCCTGCATTCCTTCATCTGCCAGTCCAATCCACTCTAGTCCTTGGATGAAATGAATATTTTGCTGCTGTTGTCTTGGGGAAGTTCCTTTCACACTCTGAATGAAGAGCATCTTGTTGTTTTGAGGTTTCTTTAACAACTTAGATTTCATGGCCTTCATTATTGCTTGCTTCTAAATCTGCTATATGGGCACTTTGTTTACTCTGATACCTTCCAGAGTAACAGCGCTGCTTTTCTAAGCGAGTGGGTTACTATATTGAATTAAGTTTTCTATTTGAATAAAGGAAAAAAGGGTATTTTATTTTATAATATTTCATCATTCATTTACTTTTATTCTTGCTATAAATATTTGCAAATATAATTTTATTTTTGTAATAACTTCAGTTTTACTGTGAAAAAATGAGTTTGAAATACAATATGAGTCTCAAATTTAAATGTAATGAATAGCATGTCTGAAATCATCAGATATTAAATTAAGTTAAACTAAAGCACAAAAATATGAAATAAAATCTTATATAGTTGGAAAAAATCAGTTGCAGATTTCACTGTTAACCTTATTATACACTTTTTATAGTATACTTTCTAAACCCATATAAAATACTCATGTTGCTGTAGCAGTAGTACATAAATAAGACCATACAAGAGTTTAAAAAGTTCATTATACTCTCTTTTGTACTACTTTGTTTCAATATGTGTGTTTCACATTGTGTGAATCTGTGTGTATATTAAGAAAATCTAACAGGATATATCTTTTCTATATTTATTAGCTAACAATATCTAATTGAAAATACTAGGCTATAAGTTGTGCAGCTTTTCTCTCAAACATACATATACCTCATTCTTCTGTGACTTACAATTCAATTAATGAAATATCATCATAGATGTGTCATAAATATTAGAATTTTCAAAGTTTTTATTCTTACCAATACTTTATTTTAAATTTTAAATTTTTCAAAATGAAATTATCTATTCTTGTCCATTTGGATTATTTCATCACTTTATGTACTGAAAACAATACAGTTATCACACATGGAAACATACCTATTTCTTTGCGATCTAATTTTGATTGATTTGGTTTTGTACCCAATGGAATTTCTACATTATTTCTAACTTTTGAGAAACTTCCTTGGTGTTCTGACAGTGGTAACAACATTGTTGTTTTCATTCTGCAGAATGTAAGGTTAGGTTTCAGACATTTTTCTGTTGGTTTTCTTTATTTTTATAATTGTTCTTCTAACAGGTGTGAGTTGGTAGCTCATGGCATTTTTAATTATCATTGCCCCAAACATTAATATTAATGGTCGAGTACATATTTTTATTGCATATTTACCTACCATTCTGTGACATATATGTGTATAATTGTCTTTATACATTTTATTCATATTGTGTATGTTTATTATTTGCTGTAGATTTGAAGGATGATAATAAATGTAGATAATATGATATATTTTCTATTTTATTTTCTAATAAATGTTGAATAGATAAGTCATAAGTACTGTCATCTTCAGCGAGTAAGAAAAGAATATATACAGAAATAGAAAAAGGTAAAGGCCAAGAGGCTAAAGATAAACAGGATAATTTAGGAAAAACAGACTAGAAAGAAGCCAAGCTAAGGTTGGGCATTCAAAAGAAAGAATGAACCTAAGTATATTAATTTGGGATATGGGAGGCAGGCCCGCCCAAAGAACAAAGAGCAAGGAACAAAAGAGAAATAAAAGTGACAACACTGGTGGGTAAGTCATGACGGCAGCATATTTCTTTAATCCTGTTAATCAGATAACAGTGGTAGGCACGTCTCTGTGATTCAGGGATATTCTTGTCTTAGTAGCAAGTTTAAAGACATCTAGGACTCACTAGAAAAAAAAGACTTTTTTACTACATACTCATTACTACAATTAATAATTAGGTTTTAAGTGTAAAAAGACTTGATTCATTTTTTACAATTTATTTATTTATATTATGTATTTATTTTATGAGTTCTGTATCTATCTATATGCCTTTAGGTCAGAAGACGGCATCAGATCCCATTAGAAGCACTTGTTAGCCAACATGTGGTTGTTAGGAATTGAACTTAAGAACTCTGGAGAAGTGGCCAGAGCTCTGAACCAGTGAGCCATCACTTCAGGTTTAAGTCTTCATTCTTAATGAAGAATCTAAATTGGTGTCACATACTGCTTAAACTCTTATGATAATACTTAACCTAAAAAAAAAATTTCATCATACTTCATCCCAATATTACCTTTAAAAATCATCTTATTAGTAGTTCTTAATTGCTTAAAGTAACATAGAATGTTTATAAAAGTTCTATAAAATATTATCCTCATTTTCAAAATAGTAGAACTCTCAGGAGTGTCTAGTTCATTCATTTCTAAATGCAAAATTTGTTATAGTCTTATTGCTTGGAACAATTATGCTACTTCTGTCAGTTATAGATATAGTGTGTTAACCAATTTATTTACATTTCAATCTGGAAGACCAGTCTAAAGTTACAAAATTCCTCAGGAGTAGTTAATTATATGTTTCAAAAGAATATTCTATTCCCATTTGTTGCTTTCCAATACGAAGAATTTTTTTTCTAGGGGTTCACATGTTCAGGTATATTTTAATCAAATTCCCCACATTCGTTGCATTCATAGCTTCATGACTTGCACTGTGCTTCCTGTGTGAATGGTCAGCTTGCCTTGATGTAGTATGTGTGTCACTACTCAAGTGTAGAGGTCAGAGGACTAACTCAGGCTCCTAACCTTTCACATTGTTTGACAGTGCACATCTGTTTTTTGTAGTTACCTGGGCTTTGCCAGCTGTCTCTCAGTACTTTTGAGGGTTCTGCCATCTCTGCCTTCCTTTGGCTGTAGGAGCTGTGATATTATATTAAACGCTCTCCCTCATGCAGCCTTCTTCATATGGTTTCTGGATATTCCAATTCACGTCTCCGTACTCTATTACAAGCACTTTGTCCACTGAGCATCTTTGTGGCTATTGAACTGCCATATTTTGTTACATAATCCAAAGCTTATATTTTTGATATGTCTGCATGTTAAGTATCCTAAAGCGGGCTTTTTCTTAAGGGATGGGTTAATTTACTGTTATCTTCTTCCAGAAATGATGGCTTCACTTTAGGTGACTGTGTTGTGGAACTCTGGCTGAATAGTCTTTTCGTTTCAAATCCAAATGTTCCTCTCTTTTAAAATTTCAGAATGTTTTGACCTATTCACATTTGTCTTTGTCTCTGTATTTCAGTACAGAAAATTATTTATAAATCGTGTTATTTACACATAAGAAAAATATGGGGAAGCTAGAACCATTTGGTATCTGATGATTGTATAAAATTTAATATACACCCTAATATATTTATCTAAAATTAATTGTAATACCACTACATTTAATATTTACCACATTGTGTATTAAGTTTGTTTTTCAAAATAAACATTCTTAAGGACTAATATAATTTTCCTGTACTAGTATATTACTAGCGATTCCAATTTTAATTGTACCTTTCTGTACATCATTGCTAGCTCCTCTCTGATTCTACTAAGATTATATCTTTTAAAATCAGGTTCATATCTACTAGCATTGAATCTTTGTTATATAGGAAAAATGTGCTAACAGTATTTTCAGTTCAGGCATATATGTTGGAATTCAGTAGAAGTCATCTGAAAGGTCTTGTATTCAGCAAAAATCACCACTAACAATCATAGGGATTATGAGGAAACATTACCGGCCAAAACCTATGCATCTATGTAAACAGAACACAAACAAAACCAGTAATTGGTGTCTTGGGAAATAACTTGGGTAGACCAGGCAGGCAGCACAGGATGTCAGCAGACTGCCTGTGGGAACATTAAACTTGCACGATAACAACAGAGCAGAAAGCCTGGCTTGTGGGAGACATTGATTCAATGCAGAGAGAAATAGAACTCTGAACTTGAGAGCAGGTAAACCCCATCTTGGGGCTAGATATCTGCAAAACAGTCACACTGACTATTCAGAGACAATTTGATGATTATAAGAATAGACCTGAAAGGACCCCTTTTAAAGCAACGAAGAGTCAAAACAAAATATTTACTGCTAATGTTTTCTTTTTCCTGATATCCATAATTTTCCTAAGAGTGTTTTGGCTGTGTTTTATTAAGATCAGATATTAAAAAATGGGGGAAAGGTGACTTCTAGCATACATTCATATTTTTATCACTTTACTAATATTTTTGGCAGAAGTAGTAACTAGAAAATTGTATCTGCTAAAGAAAATTTCCAGCAGCAGCATGAAATTATCTACTTCGGATATTTTAAATTTGAAAATAATATGAAATTGAGAATTTATATTTAATGAAATCACTGGAGGTTCTTATTTCCTAAAAAAATGATATAAGAGGTATCATTCAAAATGTCATCATTTAAGATTTTACAAAGATTAACTCTTGTAAATTTTAACTTTGGTCCATGTTTTAGGTACTTAGGTTGAAGTTGCCATCTCTTACTAGTATTCCTAAGTGTTTTTATCTTTTAACAATAAAACCAGTTCTCAATGTCCTATGCAAGTCACTCTCTGAAGCTGGCAGTACAATTTTCTCCTTTGTAATGCTAACTGCTATTGACAAGAACAAAACATATGTAACACTGAGAACAGAATATCAAATAATGGTAATAGAGCTGGATTAATGAATGTTACTGGAAAAAAAAAACCTGTTTTCCTGCTTCATTTTGATTTAAGTGCTGTGGTATGATTACATTTCTTGCATTTCATTCATATTTTGGCATATACTCAATATTACATTTATTTGTGCTGTTATTTTTGCTGACTTGTCAGAACTCTGGTGAAGATTGGATAAATAAAATAAGAATTTTGCATATTCTACATATTCTGGAGAAACTTGGATAAAATTAATATTTACTTTCTGATAATTTCATGAATTGGTGTATCACTATGAAATTCTACAAAATTTTAGCTTTTACAATATATTTTTCTGAAATTGTATGAATCTATTATAACTTTAAACTATATTTTTATGATGCTGATCCATTTTATGCATGGGTTAAATATTAACTCTCTTTACTTTCTACCTTCCTTTATTTCCTTCCTTCCTTCCTTCCTTCCTTCCTTCCTTCCTTCCTTCCTTC
>JABTXL010006268.1:14669731-14710929 GCA_025134845.1 Neodon shergylaensis
TTCCTTCCTTCCTTCCTTCCTTCCTTCCTTCCTTCCTTCCTTCCTTCCTTCCTTCCTTCCTCCCTTCCTTTATTTTTATAAAAACACGTAATTTTGCTTAGTATGTAAAACATTCAGTAATCATGATATTTCCATTATCAAATTAATTTTGCAAAATAATTTGTTATAGTATATCAAAAAGCTGAAAAATGTCTAAGCTAAAATGTTAAATTCAAAGGGGTACAATTTAAAAATAATACTGTACCCTGCAGAAATAAACTGTAGTCTTGGATGTCTGTGACCTTGACTCCCTTTTTTCATTCTTTGTATAACTGATAGAATATTTGTCATTATAAATGGAACTTTATTAATATCACTTGGAATGAAAACTTGGCCCTCGAGGGAAAATTTTGTCTATGAGTGTTTGTGCACACATGTGCATGTGTACAAGAACATTTGGTTTAATAAGCTGACTACCTTTAAAAATAAGTGATAATGTAGAACAGAGGATTGAGTCTTTCATCTATTACAAGCATTGATTTTGGCAAATCTGTACTGAAATCCTTCAGAGGTCTGACACATTTTTTTCCCCTTAATGAGAGGTTTTTATACCCAAGTATCCAAATCTCATTAACTTTGTCAATAGGACCAGGGGAGCATCCTCAGTGGGAAAAGCTGCCTAGAGTATTCCCATTTGATTAACACTTTCCATTTTCTCATTTGATTAAATACTTGAAATTGAATGAAGGACTCTAGGGAGATCTTTATGTTCAATACTGAAGGAATTAACACTTTCATAACTGATAACATTAGTATTTTTAAAATTTAATTATTGATATACACTTCCATTTGAATTGCTGTTACTCTGTAAAATATTCAAAACTCTTCCTGAGAACCACAGGCTTAAAAATATCGTATTTTATAAATATTTAAAATTAAAATATGATTACATCATTTCTCCCTGCCATTCCTCCCTCATTCCTTCCTATCCTCTTTTCCTCTCTTGTCCCCTTGCTTTCTTTCAGAATCATGAGCTCTTTTACTTTATTTGCTGTGTTATATTTCATGCATATGTTTATTTCAGTCACATACATATTTCTAAAAATATAAAAACACTTACTAAGTGTTTTTACTAAGTGTAGATGATTTTAAGTTGACAACATAGTAGTGGATAATTAATTGTTCAAAAAACTCAAATGAAGGGACATATTAAACTTAATTCATAATCCTTTCTGATTTTGTCATTATACTTCACAAGTTTGTTACTGGTATATATTTCATAATAACAGTTAGTCTCTAAGTATTTTTTGTCTAAAGTCAGAACTGATGTCCACAATTTAATCTCAAATACACCCAGGAAATTTATGTGATTGTCAGGGTTTTTTTTGTGTGTGTGTGTGTATGTCTGTGTGTGTTGAGGAGGCCAGTGTGTGTAATAAATTGTTTTTTGACTTATGAATTAGAAATAATTTATTGGGGATTTAACTTTTGCAATTGCTGTGTCTCTAAGAATGGATAAAACATGTAGTGTGATTTTCATCTTTTCACAGAATGTTATTTAGAAAATCCTGCTTTTAGGTATCATAAGGTAACACTTTTCTAAATAGCTTTTTGGACACAAGACATGCTCATATAAGCAAAGCACACCTGATCATTGTCTTTAATATTTACATAAAATACTAAAATAAATATTTTTTAGCAGGGAGGATCAGAGTTCAGTCACAAATGAAACTCTTTGTCATTTGCATTATTATCTCATGTTTAGTAACTGAACTTTGGTTTCAAGGGAAATATATATATATAAATATATATATTACCTTTTATTATTTTAAGAAATAGTAAATTAATTTTATAATAAACTAAGAAAATGGTTTTCAGCAATGTATTCCTTGTCTAGTCTTTGTGGGAATTTATGTGAGGGGGATAGTTCTTGACATCGAGTAGTCTACCAATTTAGATCTGTTAATCCTTATCTTAATACTGTGAAAAAAGGCACAGATGTTTTGTGTATTTTGGGATTTCTATTCGAAATTGACAGCCACAGTTCTCACATTTCAGAAAATCTGCCAATGTTATTCATAATAAAACTAATTCTTCTCCAAATTCTGCTATCAAGGTTGGACAAGGCAACACAGTAGGAGGAAAGGAATCCCTAGATCAGGCAACAGAGTTAGAGACAGCCTTCACTCCCACTTTTAAGCATCCCACAAGAATACCTAGCTATACAACCATAACATGTATACAACCATAACCTATATGCATTTCAATACTTTTGTTTTTGTTTTTCAAGACACGGTTTCTCTGTAGCTTTGATTTGAAGCCTGTCCTGAAACTATTTCTTATAGACCATGTTGGCTTCGAACTCACAGAGATCCACCTTCCGAGTGCTGGGGTTAAAGGCATGCACCACCACCACCCAGCTTCAATACTTAATAACATTTGCATAAGAAAAAATGCAGGCACTTTTAAACTAAAAAAATATTTTAGATATTAATAACTAAATTAAATTATATGTAAAATATGGCTTTTAAATATGTATGATGTATTTAGAAACTTTGTTCAGTGGCTTTCAATTAATTTATGTGAAACCAGCTGTGTAATAGTCAATGCCTTGAGTCATTTATACTTTCCTTTCCTTCTCCTTTTTGAAGTTGTTTCTTTTTGACTAACTGATAAATAAAATATGAGAACTAAATGTGCAATGTTTTCAAACAGTTTGACTGTTCCTCATTAGTGGTCATGGATCATTTGTACCATGGAGGTGCCATGAGCCTCACTCCAGTTTAGTTTACTTACATTTTATTTTTAATATTTTTAATTGGAATATATTTATATCACTTTACCTTCTCTCTTTCATCCCACTAGTCCCTCCCAGGTAATCTCTCGCAAATTCTTCCCATACCTCCAATAATCTCAAGTTTGTGATCTCTTTTCTTTTATTATTACTGTTACAGATGTGCATGTATTCACAAATATCTGTAAATACAACTTGATGAATCTATTTTTGTTATTTGTATGTATATTGTTTCAAGATTGACTACTCTGCATTGGATAACCAACAAGAGGTCTCACCCAGAAAGGAGCTAAGTCTTTTTAATGAAGCAGTAAATAGTTGCCTACAGTTCTTTGCCTAGGGGTAGACCCAGTAAATATTCCCCCATTCCACATTAATATGTCTATTTATACTGCCATGCTTTCTAGGCCTATTAAAAGAGTCATTTCTAGGACACTCTTACAATAAAAGTGCTAGTATTCTACCTTTAAAATCTTTCCACCCAACTTTCTTGATTTTCCCTTTACCATCGATGCAGAAGCTGTGTTGGGTTGTGTCAATGGGAGCTAGCTCCCCGTGATCTGAAGACATTTTGCACTGTGTCCATTTACAAATTTCTGTGATGGTCTCCATTAACTGTAATGATAGGATTGATTGATAATGGTGGTTGCTACACTTCTCTGTGAATATAAGGATAAGTATAATGTAGAATCTAGTAAAGAATTATGTTGTTCTAGCAAACTAACTTGTAGTAAGTTCTTTTCTAATATCTATGACATCGGTAATCACCCTACAGCTAGCTAGGGTCCAGTACCAGATATGATTTCACGCTTCTTGACAGGCTTTATGCCCACTTAAATGACTGTTATATCACTGACTAGTGAGTGAGTTGAGTGTCACGTATTGCAGCTTTATGCATATTTTTCCACGCTGGTAATGTGGCACCCACATGGCTTCTCCCTGATTTCACCTACTCTCTCCATGTATATCATTCAGCCTGGCTTTATTCTGTTAAGGCATTGTCTAAAAGCAGCCTTTTATTAACTAATGGCAATAAAACATATTCATAGCATACATCGCCTCCCACATCACTATCCATTTCAAATAGTGTGATTCATGCAGGCTAAATGTATGATACTTCAGCACACCCTCAAATCCCTAAAGCTCATCAAGATCCACATTAGTAATCTATATTGTTTTGGGAGATACTTGAACTACACCGACCAACCACAATGTAAAGTTACTTTTGTCTGGTACTATAGTATTTGTTAAGTCTGCTATTCTTGTTGCAATTACTGTCAACTCAAGTGGCTTGATGTGCTTTAAGATAGCTATATTGATGTCTATATCTATATTTATATCTACATCTTTATCTATATATGTAGTAGTAGAAGGCTGCTTGTTCGTTCTTTGCTGCCCAGACCACAAAATAATCACTCAGAAACTACATTATTTTCAATACTGTTTGGACAGTAACTCTCATGTATTCCCAGCAAGGTCATATATCTTAAATTAACCAATTTCTATTATTTTATATTTACCACAGGGCTCATGGCCTACCGGCAAGTTTCCAGCGCATTCTTCCCCAGCAGTGGCTACATGGCTTCTCTCTGACTCCACCTTCTTTCTTACACCATTCAATTTAGTTTTCCCCACCTAGCTCTATTTTGCTAAGCAACAGGTCAAAACAGATTTATTTATTAACTATAAAAACAATATTAGACAGAAGGACTTCCCACACCATATATATATATATATACATATAAGATATATACACAAATTTATTTATGCTCACATTTACCTAATTATTGTGTAATTTTAGTCAAATATAAAATAATAGGATTCTGTGAATCTTTAACAAACCATTTTGGCATTTTGGTATTATATGCCCCTTGTCCCTCCTTCTATGTTGAGTTCCTTTCCATTTCTCTGTTATGTGTTCTCCCATTTCATCAACCTGAATCTTAATATAGCCTTCCCCAGGAATCCCATATCCTACTATAACCTTCCCCAGAAACCCAATAATGATGCACTTATGCTTTCCTGGTTCCATGCTGTATCTTACATTTAGGATTTGAAGTTAGCAACTGCAAATGAGATAGAATATACAGTGTTTGTCTTTCATACACTGCTTTATTTCATGCAACATAATCTCATCTAACTCCAGCTATTCACCTGCAGATATGATGATTTCATTTTCTCTGCAGTGAAATAGTATATACATCTCACATTGTCATCACCCATTCAATTCTTAAAAAAACATTTAAATTGTTTCAAGGTCCTGGGTATTGTTAAGAGGGAAATTTTGAACATTGTTGGGAAGGTATTCATGGAGTAGAATGTCAAGTCCTTTGAGCATATGCTAAGGAGTGGTACAGCTGAATGAATTGCAGTTTGCTCCTTCAATGATCTAATGTACTTTCTCATCATTTTACTTAGTCTTCCCTCCAGTCATTTTCAACTGAAAATACTCAAGTTTTAAGTTTCATATTCTGAGGAAGAAAATGTCATACATTTTATCATCAATGGATATTCAGAATTTGAGTATTCAAAGGACTAAAATTTAATTATATTTATTGTGAATGAAACCAAATAATAAACATATAATAACTTTCTGCTCAATATTTTATCATGGCATAATATAAGATGACCACCATTATCATTTAATCATGATTTTTAAAAATATATGATAATGTATACTTCTAAAGTGGTCAAAATTCTAAAATTATTGTTTATATTTTAGATATAATTTTATGATGTGCCCAAATCCACTTGATAGATCTATAATACAAGCCTGACATCCAAGGCTTAGAGAATATCTCAGAGGAGGGCATAAAGATTATAAGAAGCAGGGGATCAGGAGGTCATTTGTGAGACAGTGTCTTTTATCAATGACAGGAAGCTGAATCCATTAAATCATATCAGTATGATTGACTAGCATGACCTAAAAAGTGACAACACCAGTTAACATGCCAAATCTGGTGTGTGAAAACTCACAGGGCACCAATTCTAGATAAAGTGCTACAGGGAATTAATGACTGCTGACATCAAGATAATTAGTTTTCTCTAGAGGCAAACTCCCTTTATGCAGTGTTATGTAATCCAACTCCATGTAGTCAATCTTAAACACATTGAATATGAGCATTACCAAAATGGACACAGCAGATTTTGTGTGAGTGTTTGTGTATGTGTGTTTATGAAAAAGAATTTGAGAGGGATTAGAAGCTAGAAGGAGGTGAAAAAGGGGTCAAATGGTAGGAATACAGTGTTCATGTAGGAAATTCTCAAATTTGGTAATAATAAAAGGGAATTGTGATGAAATAGTTTAGTTAAATTATAAGTTATTGATATTTTGATGTCTTACTAGATAGAATATTTTTATTTCATTACATGTCTTCTGTTAATTGGATTAAAGTGTTTAATATTATGGCTTAGACGGTCTCAATAGCATTTCAAATATCTGGTATGGCAGATAACATTTGTCCATGCAATTTACCTAGTATTTTCTCACAATTAGCATGAACTTTTGCTATGTTGCCCATTGTGTGAGTTAATTTTTAAGAATGGTTCATTTTATACATCTGTGACTTAATAAAAACAAATGAGTTTTCCTTGTTTTGGGTGTATTCACTCAAAACTGATTTTTAACAGTTAACAGGTTCTACTATTAGTAAGTAGAAATTTGATAAATTTTAGCCCAAGCTGGTAAGATGACTGATTTCACTTCAGAACCCCAAGATGTGTGTATAAGTGTGTGTGCATGCATTCGTGTATGTGTGTGTGTGTGTGTGTAGGAGCTAGGAGTAAACCGTAACTTATATTACTGGCTTGTCCTTTAATTGAAATGACAATGAAGATGATTGATTGATTGATTGATTGATTGATTTCTTCTTACTTCATTTCCTTGACAATTTTTTTCCTTGACAATTTTGTATGCACTTATTTTCAAATCCCCAGTGCATACACTGGAATTCCATTCTGCCTAAATCAGTATATAGAATAAATG
Organism: Neodon shergylaensis; assembly: GCA_025134845.1. Lineage (NCBI taxonomy): Eukaryota > Metazoa > Chordata > Mammalia > Rodentia > Cricetidae > Neodon > Neodon shergylaensis. The sequence continues at coordinate 14,676,490 of JABTXL010006268.1, forward strand.
TTCTGTACAAAACAGCTATATAATTTCTTGGCTTCTTTGGGAACTCATCTCTTTGAGATGCACTTAATTATGGGGTGTTTCCTGGAAACATTTGAATTGCTGTGATGTATATTGCTTTGTAGCTAAACTCTAAATTTAGGGAGTAAAAGGCCTTTCTTCGTATGTGTCAATATTGAAAGTAGCTGCTGGCAGAGCTTTTCTTTCTATGACACATCATTGCTAAGTATGAGGTCTTCACTTCTTATTCACTTCTAGGTGTGTTTGGGCTTATTTCCTACAAGAATATGACTGGTTTAAAAAATATTTTAGATATTTAAGTTTTGTTGATATTTATATGATATCACTTCTACATTCTAAATTTAACATGGTCTTCAGCTCTATTAGGGCAGAAGAGTGAAGCTACACTGAAAGTGAGCCTGTAGGCTTAAAAGAACTTGTAAAGATTTCCCACAATTATTCATAAGCTTAAAATAAGGGATTATTTAACATGAATGAAATTACAAAATATATAAAGTGCAAATAACCTGAACATTTATATTGCAAATATTATTAGCTAATATTCAAGAAGTCATTGAAAATTTTTAAAGCATTATAAATACATGAATAAATAAAGGTAAAATAGACAATGATATTCTGAATTATCCATTGACAAGTTATAAATCCATGTGCATTATGCTGGAGAAACTGAGGAAAAGTTGACTGATCATACATCGTTGATGAAGATTCAATCTGGACCAGTTATTTTGTACTTCTATTACAAATAAATGGAGAAGAAAGTAACATTGAAATAATTCCTATTGCTGTCACTCTCTCTCTAGGAATGATGCACTGTGTATCCCAATTTGTTCTGATTGCATTTAATCTAGTCCTCTGTGACTTTTATATAAAATTTAACATCAGAATGACATCAATTCTGAATGTAAATTGAAAAAGCTGCTCTATCTTTTGACCCTTGCTAACTCAGATGAACATTACTGCCATTTGTGAACTTCCTTCAGGCTCAATCTAAGCAATTTGAACTTCTAATATAATTTCATCTTGCAGAACAACAGATCATATTGAAAACTACATGGGTGGACTTCAGACTTGATTGACTGTCCTACTGTCATGAGGTGAACGAAGCCTTACAAATGATCAAGACTCATCATAGGCCCACAATCAGCCTTTCCTAAGGAAATTAAAACAGAATATTTATTCACTAAAACAACCAATTTAGAGGAACTTATTTCACATCGATTGATAACTAAGAGCAAGCAAAAATGAAATAATAGCTATTGTAGATCTGGTAAACTTGAAAGTCAGTTAAGAATATACACTTAATATAAGGACACATATATGTGTGTGTGTATGTATATATAATCACCTATACTTATGTATAGATATATAAGTATATATCATATTTAAGCACAAATCTATCAGTAAAACTAGTAAATTACAGAAATAACATCTGTATAAAATGTCATTCCTAAATCCTAATGTTTCAAAATATTTTAATGTGAAAAAAATATTGTAGAATCAAGGTTTTGTATAAGTACCAATGCCAGGATAATGCCTCAGGGAATGGACCCTGAGATATCAAAGATGTGTTACTTTTTATGATATTTCATGATTTAAATATTAGGTCTGATCAGAAAAGCCAATGGTTACCAACTTAGTGAAGTATGGACTTATGTTACACTTTATAATATTAGAGTACTTAAATATGTTGCATAAAGCATTTTTTATTAATTGAGAAACTTAGCACCACAAAAGTGATAAGGTAATATTAATTTGATACAAGTGATATTAATATAAAAGTGTTGGGATCTGAATTTGATTGGGAGAATTTACAGAACTAAATCACATACAGATCTTGTTTATTATAGTAATATGATGATGACAAGACTATGAGCTATCATAATACACAAATAATTTCCAAAACATTAAGCAAACAAATCATTTATATAAAGTAATGTAAACAAATCATTTATACATCTATTGCACATTGTGTATCTTTAACTATGCCTTAGAGACATCCAGTAAGAAGTACAAAGCAGGATCAATCTATCATTTTTTGTTAGGGTTGGAAAAAAACACTTTAAAATGACATATAAGCCACTAAAACTATAAAACACATTATTCAGCCATGTAAACCTGACATCTAGGAATATTAATATTATTATGATAATTAGAGAGGAACATAATTATTCAAACGTTTTTCACTTGATACACAATAAATTACATTAAGGATGGGAGTTCCTACAATTTTGTGGCTATATTGTCATAGTTATAGATAAATGTTTTATATTACAGTCATTATTAAACTATTATGTTTCTTTTATTGGGTTGTGCTTTCCTAAGTTGTAGTATATAGTATCAAAATAATCCTTGAGTTTGGAAATATTTTCTCACAGTTATACACACACAAAAAAATATTGATAGTACTAGACATAACAAGTACCACACATACATTAGTTTACATATACTTTTTCTATTTAAACAGGACAAATTTATTTTGACCCCAAGAAATTGATCATGACACGTTAAAAATTGTGTGATTTGTTCATCTTAGTGTCGAGTCAGTTGTGGTTATTATAACTATGGAAACCCCCAAGCATTTATAACCCTCCACTTGATTTTTTTCTCAAGACTGACTTTCTTATATTTTAGTAAGAACAACTACAAAGTTGAATTAACTCCAAAGAAGCTACATATTAATTTAACATAAAACCTTTGCAATCCAATGTCAGAATGTTTATATTCAATTATCTGTTAAGTAAAAACTAATCTCATATATGTTGTGATCAGGTTATTCACTTCTCTGTGTTATTCTATGTTTTACAGAACAATGGATTTTCGGCTTTGAATTTCTCTAGAATGTAGTGATATATTTTTTGAAAGTGTCTCTTGAATCTTCTGATCCACAGTCAAAAGTGTTATCCTTTGTGCAAGTGGCCCATCATTGTGTTCACTCATAAGTGGATATTAGACAGAAAGCAAATGATAACGAGCCTTTAGTCCACAACCTCAGAGAAGCTAGGCAACAAGGAGAACCCCAAGCGTACAAACATAGAATCCCCCTGGGAAGGAGTAATAGACAAGATCTTCTGAATAAATTGGGAGAATGGGAGTGGATGAGAAGGGAGGATGGAAGGGGAGGAAGAGGGGAGAAGGGGAGAAGGAAGGAATACCTAAGGGACTAGGATAGTTGTCCTGGGGGAAGGACATAGGGGAAGAGCAAAGAAGAGTTATCTTGATTCAACGAGCCATTATGGGGCTAGCAAGAATCCTGGCACTAGAAAAATTCCCAGGAATCCACAAAGATGACCCCAGCTACGACCCTAAGCAGTTGTCGAGAGGGTGCCCGAATTGGCCTTGGCCTGCAATCAGATTGAAGACTATCTTAAAAGTCATCATAAAACCTTCATCCGGAAACTGACGTGGGCAGATGCAGAAATCCACATTGAAGCATTGTGCTGAGCTCCTAAAGTTCAGTCGAAGAGAGGGAGGAGTGAGAATATGAGCAAGGGGTCAAGACCACGATGGGAACACCCACTAAAACAGATTACCTGAGCTAATGAGAGCCCATCGACTGTAGGGAAACCAGCATAGGAACAAACTAGGCCCTCGGAATGTGGATAACAGTTGTTTGGCTTGGGCAATCTGTGGGGCTTATGGCAGAGATACCAGGTTTTAGCTCTATTGCTTGTACTGGCTTTTTGGAGCCCATTCTGTTTGGATTGATACCTTTCTCAGCCTAGATATAGTGGGAAGAGCCTTGTTCCTGCCTCAAGGCAATGTGCTACATTTTGGTGACTTCCCATAGGAAGCCTTACCCTCTCTGAGGAGTGGATAGGTTGGTGGTAGTGAGGAAGTTGGAGGGAACAGGCGGAGGGCAGGAAGTAGGAACTAGGATTGGTAGGTAAAATGAGAAAAATAGAATTTTAAAAAAATAAATTGATTTAAAAAAAGAAAAAGAAAGTGTCTCCTGCTTCAAAGAGACTGGACCTTTTCCAGGTTTTGTTACTAAATTAATTATATGACTTGAGGTCATTTAAGGATATTTAGTTAACCTGACATCCTACTGTGTATTCAGTCTGTTTAAATTTAACCCACATTTAAGAAAGCAATACAATCAAGCTTAATGATGCCTTGGACTTTATGTATAATCAGCTTTTACAAAGTTAAATAATTGCATAGTTTAATCTTAAGTGATACAGTACTTCATGAGCCTGATCCAGAAATGTATGTGAGGTGTGTGTGTGTGTGTGTGTGTGTGTATTCTGGAAATCATTTGGTGAAGCTAACTATCATGTTGAAAACAACTTTAAACAAGCAGATTCCTGTAAATGTTGGAAGCAAACTGTGAGTATAGATTCATAACAATACATGCTTGTGGCTTTTAGTGCTCTTCTGTAAGCACTAAGAGACTCGCTCACAGCACCAACTGAGGGTTCCAAAAAAAAAAAAAAAACACAATAAGACAATGGGGATGTTCTATTGGGAACTCACCAAGGCCAGCTGGCCTGGGTCTGAAAAAGCCTGGGATAAAACCGGTCTTGCTGAACATAGTGGACAAGGAGGACTACTGAGACCTCAAGAACAATGGCAATGGGTTTTTGTTCCTACTGCACCTATTGGCTTTGTGGGAGCCTAGGCAGTTTGGATGATCACCTTACTAGACCTGGATGGAGGTGGGTGGACCTTGGACTTACCACAGGGCAGGCAACCCTGACTGCTCTTTGGGCTTACGAGGGACGAGGGACGGGGAACTTGATTGGGGGAGGGGGAGGGAGGGGGGAGGCGGAGGTGGGGAAGAGACAGAAATCTTTAATAAAAATAAAAAAAAAAGAAATGAGAAATAAAAAATAAAAAATAAAAAAAAAAAGAAAAGAAAGCTTCCTAGGAGTGCAATAAGAAAGTTTTCTATAATAATTTAACTTACTTGATCTGAGGGTTATTTTATTCTTCTTTAATTCTAATTCTCTTGTCTTAATTGTCTATAATTTCCTGACTCTAATTTTTTGTTCCAAACATAACATCTTTTATTCTTCTACATTCTTGTTCTTATCCCTCTTCTACATTCTTATTCCTCTGCCATTACAAAATCCCAAGGATTTAGACCTCAATTAATTAGCAAAAATACTACAATGCAAAGTCTTGGTCAGCTTAATTGGTGACTGACAATAGCTACAGGTTGTAAAAGTTCAGTATATCTCTTAAAGAGACAGCTACAAAGGTTACAGTCGGGAAAAACTAAGCCAATGAGAGATCTAAGTAAGGGACAAAGAATATGTGTACAATTTTATATTTCTTAAGCATGATTAATATCTGGACATGATTGGTCAGTTAACAGCCTTTTTTATCACCTGAATTTCAGAACCAAAACAAAAACGAGCAGTATACTGAATCTAAAATCTTGAATCAATAGCTGGTACAAAGTGTTAATTACTCTTTTTAGTCATAGCAGGGAGGAGCCAGTGAAGGAAGCTTATGGACAACATAGATGCTGTTGATTTCTTGCTCTCACGTGGTGTCGGAACCCAGTCCAACAATGGAGCCGTGTGAGAATTCTGAATGCTTGTGAGCAAACTCGAAGCAAACAAGACAAGTGTCTTCTGACCTCAGTTTCTTCAAAAACACAGAATTGTCCCTGGAATGTGCGTCTGTGTCTCTCCCTGGTGTTGCAAATAGGAGTGATCTCACTTTAGATTATCCACCAAAACTGATCATTGTAAATTGTTTATATGCCTCTTTGGAAAAACATGCATTTGATACATATGGCTTGTCCTTGTGATTATATACTTTACTCAGGTGACTCTTCTTAACCCTCTGAATATAAATTGTTTGATGCCCTGAATTAAGTTGGTTATTGTATGCAAATTGACTCTGCCTCATTTTTAGGGCCCTGCTATTCCAGGTTCACACCACCAACTAGAGCAGTAACAACACGAGAAGTTTGTTAACAAAAATGAGAGTTTGATGTAAAACCAATAAGCTAACGGATGGCATATAACTCATGATAATTAAAGGGTACAGGAAAAGTATATAATATATAAAAATGTAATTAACATATTTATAAGCATTCTGCACTGTGCCATTAGGGATTTTAATTTCTAATCTTTCTTCTTTCAGAAGACATTCAAAATAGAAAATATGAATATTTAAAATTATATTAATGAATGGCAAAAGCTAATTTAAAAGAGCTGAAAAGGCTGGAGAAATGACTCAGCAGTTAATAGTACTTGCTGTTCTTACAAGGAATCATAATTCAGAGATATTAGTGCCAGTGTCACACTGCTCACAGTCAGCTGGGATTCCAGCTTTAGGAGATCTGCAGCCCACTTCTGGCTTCTGCAGGTAGTCACACCTGTGTTTGTATACCTACACATAGTCAGTCAAACATACACAGAATTTAAAAATAAAATTAATCCTCTTTAAAAATGTATGCTAGTCCTTGAACAAAGCATATAATAAATATCTAGCATGGGTCCCTACATCCCAGACTATGTAGAAAATAAAAAGAAAAATAATTATTTTTACTATACTCTGAAAAATTCCAATGAAAATTAAATTAGATAAAAGCATTAAGTGTTAAATTATTCACATTCAATAGATATGTTAAACACATACTTAAAAACTATAAATCACTAACAGAATTCCTTAAATAAAATTCTAACCCAGTAAAACTAATATTCTTCTAAATATCTGGAAAGAAATTGAAAATAGTTTAGAAAGTCTTTTGTTGTCATAGATGAATGCTAAGCGATTTTCTTGAGCCTGAAGCATTTCCCCAACTCCAGACTCAATTAATCAATTTTTATGTATACCCCATTAAATACGCAGCTTAAATTTTATATAAAGATCCTCATTCCTTAATAGTTCTGATGCAGATATAAATTCAAAGTAATAGCAACTAGTGCTAGACTATCTTTGTTACCTACTATCCTCTTGCTATGATAAAACACCTTAACCGAGGCAACTTATAGAGAAAGATTTACTTTGACTTGCAGAACGGAGTGCTCTTTAACCAATATGCAAGTAGGTGCCTGTTGGGGTGGCAGGAACGGAAAGCTGAAAGCTCATATATTTAATTGAAAGCTCAAAATAGAGATCAAAGTACAAATAGGTTCAGTCTTTCAGTTTTCTTTTATTTTTAAAACTATTTATTTTACTCTTTCGGGTTATAACATAATGATATTACATCCCACTTTACTTGCTTCCTTTAAGACTTCCCATATATAGCCAGGTGGTGGTGGCTCACACCTTTAATCCCAGCACTTGGGAGGCAGAGGCAGGCAGACCTTTAAGTCCAGCCTGGTCTACAAGGTCTAGTTCCAGGATAGGCTCCAAAGCTACAGAGAAACCCAGTCTCAAAAAAAAAAGAAAAACAAAATAAAAAAGAGAAAAGAAAAAGACTTCCTATGCAAGTCTCCTTGTTTGTTTTCAAATTCATTCCCTATTTTTGCATTATTCTTATAGAAATATATATTTATATAGAGAATGTTTATATATAGAATATATATGTGTGTGCACATATATTCTTAGATATATGAATACAACTTTCTTCCTCTGTGTTTTCATAGGCAAACCATTTGGTATTCTATAACCAGTTTATATGTGGTTCCCTGGGAAGTACTATTTCACATACTCTCATCAGTACTTAGAGGCCTATAGCCATTTGTGTAGAGGTGAAGGACCTAAGAATTTAAGGCCCCCTCTCAGTGACATACTTTCTCCAACAAGTCTGAATCCCCTATACATGCTCAAACACTGTAAAAAAAAAATTGGGGATTAGCTGTCTAGACATCAGAATCTATAACTGTTATTCTCACTAAAACTATTACATTTCACTTCCCAATCTCCATATGCTCGTTGACATATCATAATGTAAAATGCATTTATTCCCACTTAAAAAGTCCCCATATTCTCTCAGAGTATTAACACTATCAACTTCAAAGTCCAAAGTTTATTTGGAGACTCAGGACTGCCTCTTAATTGTAACGTCATATTTAATTCAAAAAAAAACATACATTTTGTCTTAGTTTTCTATTCTGTATAGAGACACCATGACCTTGGCAAGTCTTATAAAATAAACATTTAAATTTGAGTTATTCACTTGAAATTTCATAGATCCAGTTCATTATCACTGTGACAGGAAGCATGACAATGTGCAGGCGGATGTGATGCTGACTATACCTTGGCCATAGGAAAGCAGAAAGTAGACTAAACGTCAGTCCGAGTGTAGTTTGAGCAAAAGGGACCTTAAAGCCTGCACCTAAGTAAGGTGCTTTCTCCAATAAGGCCACCCATCTTTATAATGCTACTCTCTTTGGGGATCATTTTCTTTCAAACAACCACATTTCACTTCCTGGCCCATAATGATATGGCCTTATAGCCATATTCTAATTCAAAAAAATCAGCTATTAATACCGTTTCCTTCTGAAACTTCTTCTGCTGGGCCTTCACATTCCATAGTGTTCTTAGCACACTGTCTTCCAAGTTCTTACCCAGTTGGACTGTTAGATATCATTACAGCATTCAAAAATTTTTCTAATTCAAAGTCTCAAAGTCTTCTAGTTTCTTCTAAAAAGGAACATGGTCCTGCTCTCATCAATAGCCAACTCTCTAGTATCAACATTTGTATTATTTTCTTTTTTGCGCTTCTGATATAAAATCATGATAAAGAAATCTTATACAGAAATGAGTGTACAGTGATCTGTAGAGGGATTAATTGGTTGCAGGAACAGGAGACTGTGAGCTTTCATATAAAACTGAAAAAATAAAACTAGGAGAGCAAACTACAAGTAGAGAATGGGCTTGAACTCTCAAAGCTAGTCTTCCATGACAGATTTTCTCGAGCAAGGCCTTACTTTCTAAATGCCCACAATGAATTCCAACACCTTTGTATTAAATATTTAAACATCTCAATCTGTGAGGGAGGTAGAGTTTGTCAAATTTTGATTGTTTACGCACTCGGTGATCCATGAGTTTTATGAAAACAAGTTCAGAAGGTTGTATTATTATCAATGGGGACTGTATGAATACTGATCACAATTATTCAGCAATTTTTACAAACATTTATATTTTATTTAATTTTTTCCATAAATTTCTAAATGAGGATTTATGTCACAATGCTTTTTGAAATTTGGAAGTTTAAAATCCCATAGCAGATTATTATTATTATTATTATTGTTTCTGACATGTGGGATTCTGGAATCAAATTTCGAGTACCAGGCTTACAGGCTAGTAGTGTATTTATCTATTGAATCATCTCATTGACCCACAAATTGTATTTTCAGTAAAACTAAAGATTCACAGTTCAATTTCTAACATACTTTGAATTTACTCAAGATACTATAATACTCTTTGTTGTGGTGGTAATAATGAACTCCAAATATTCATGTTCCAGGGAACAAAGAAGTCTGAATATCGTACCAGCAGCAAAAATACATATGACCACTCAAGCCCTAGTCCCCTGAGAGGAATAGTCTTTTTTTTTTTTTTAAGTTATAAAGCTGATTGGCCCATTAGCTCTAGCCTCTCACTGGCTAACTCTCACATCTTGATTAACCCATTTTTCTGATCTATTTTAGCCATGTGCATGTTATAAATAAACGCTGATTGGCCAGGCAGGAAATATAGGTAGGAAAACCAGACAGGAAGTAGAAATGATGTAATGAGAACAGGAGAATTCTGGGAAGGAGGAAGTTGATTCCTGCAACTCCTGCCCAGACCACCAAAGTAGCAGGATGTGATCTGCCTCACTGAAAAAGGTACTGAGAGGAATAGTCTTAAGGCAAAGGTCATTATTATGTGGACTACATACTGCTGAAGTACTACCTTTCAGCAGCGTGTGGTTACATACCATTGCTGAGTAGTAGGCAAACCAGCTTTTGAAAAGTAAACATCTGTCTGCTACATTCACACAAACTTCATGTATAATCTTCTCACAGCTTGTCATTAGCAATGAATATGATTTTTAATTTTTGTCTAATTTCTCACTTGGTTGTAACTTGCTCTTCTTTCCTTTTGATGTGCAACACAGCATATTCAATTCATCAGTTTTTTTAAACAAACAATTTTTAAAATGGTCGGAAATTTTCCTCAGTATCATAGTTCTTCTCTAGGAGGTTTCAGGGTTCACTCCTGAGTACCCAAAAATAGATAGGATAATTAATGTTTCTATGAAAGTACAAGACCTTGAGATTAAAACTATACAATAAATGTATAAAATAAGTAAAAGGAAATTATCACTTAATTTAGAATATGAAAATTACAAAAGGAAAAAAGATGCAATAGTTCTTTTAGATGGAAAAAAGGAACATGCATTTGATATATACAAGGAAAGGTAAGTTTTAACTTTAAGAACTGTTAGTTATATATGGAGATGATCGAAAACCTTGCTAGACTGTGACAGCCATGTAAAGGCTTGTGATGAGGATAGCTCTCTGAAAGATGGGAGCATCTAGAAGTAATCTCTCAAATTACTATTTAGAACTCACTATTCATTCTGATGTAGAGTCCTTAAATGTTAGTCGGGATAAAGGATGAGAGTTTGGTTCTACTCTCTCCAACATCTCTGCAGCACCTCTGTCCTGAATAGGAGTGATGTTCTGCTGCTTTGCCTTGACTGCACATCTGAGTGCAGCTGTTGAGATACCAAGACAATTTCAAATCATTCACCAACATTCTTCACTCTCATTGCACATGGCAGGCTTTAGATTTTAATCTTTATGTGGCTTAAGAAATTTTAGTTAGGTAATTGTTGTCTGTTATAGCGTTTTTCTTTTCTCAGACAAGTGGAAAGTATTCTGCCGTACACACAGATCTTCCACAGAGATGTAGAAATACATATACATAACGATAGCCGTGACAAATGGGACATTATGCCGAATTTTATAACCTTTGTCTACAGATATTTTAATATCACATTAAATTGTTACTTGCTGGTTTTCTTTTGTTTCTCAGCAAGATCTGAAAACCAAGAGTCATTGACATTAAATTACAAAGAACTTTATTCACTACAAATATGTAATAATCCACAGCATGCAGAGAATCTTTACATATTTAAGAGCTAAATCATTAGCAACCACTCAGGTGACTTGAATTAAAACCCTTACCAGCACCCCTTATGGTTCTTATGGATGAGAACTGAAGATACGGAAACTGAAACTCTGACTTTACTTCTCATAGCGATAGTCTTTATTAATATACAACATCACTTCAGAAATATTAGGAATGTTTTAATGTTGAAATCATGTTGGGGCACCAGATAGTTTATAGATATCTTTAAAATAAAATGATTTTGTTAGGAATGGATTCATATATATATATATATATATATATATATAATTGAAAAAAATTCAGCCTCCTCCCAGTCTCCCATTTCCTTCCCCCTCCCCTCTCCTCTCCTCCTCCCCCCTCTCTTCTCCCCCTCCCTCTCCAGTCCAAAGAGCAGTCAGGGTTCCCTGCCCTGTGGGAAGTCCAAGGTCCTCCCCCATCCATCCAGGTCTAGGAAGGTGAGCATCCAAACAGGCTAGACTCCCACACAGCCAGTACATGCAGTAGGATCAAAACCCAGTGCCATTGTCCTTGGCTTCTCATCAGTCCTCATTGTGTTGGACCAGCAGTACTTACTACACTTTCTTCCTAAAATTTTATTACTGAAATCACTATACTGAAAAGCAAAGAAAAATTATTGACAAATGTTTTACTGCTGGCCCAACACATTTTCTTGATTCGCTCACACAAAAACAGACCAGGTATTATAAAGTTTCAAATCCCTTTTGATGTACTAGTTTTATCGCTTATGCTTTATCTCTCAAGATTTTATTCCTACATAATAGTTATATATATGCACAATTGAATAATTATGAGTATTTCCAAGTGATGTTTTCATGTACTTTTGGTTAATCCCTTGACAAGTATGTGAAATCCAATATTTATTGAATGTTTGATACTGTTTTCAAATTGTCTTTGTTGATCAGAAAACACTACCCAATGACAGTATATATACATTGTAATCCTTCCTTCCTTCCTTCCTTCCTTCCTTCCTTCCTTCCTTCCTTCCTCCCTCCCTTCGTCCCTCCCTCCCTCTTTTCCTCCCTCCCTTACTTCCTTTTTCCCTTCCTTTCTTTAGTCTATTTGTGTGTTTGTGTGTGACATATGCTACAGTACACATGTAGAGTCAAAAGGTTCATTAGGTCTTACAAGCTTTGTTACTGCCTAGTACTCTCATGTTATTGAAACCAATAAAACTCTCTCTCTCTCTCTCTTTCCCTCTCTGTCATTTTGTCTCTCTCTTCATCTCTCTCCCTCACTCCCTCTCTCTCTATTTCTCTCTTTCCCTCTTCCCCCTTCTTTCTGTAATCTTTCTCTCTTTTCCTTTCTTCCTCCTACCTTTTATTTCCCTCTGTGTATGTGGGGTTTTTGGTGTTACTGAGTACACGTACTAACAATCACAGTAGCAATAAGCTACATAAAAATCACAATAAATATATTTTGAATAAACACAGATACTAAATTTCAGTGCCTGCATTTTCCTTCATGGTAAACTGTAGCTAATTCCTGTAGCAATATGCAGAGCAACAAATCCATTATTTTATATCATATCCACTCACTGTGTGCTTTTTAAAATCAGAGAACAACTTTATTTTTCTCCTTCAGTTATAACTATGTTATTTATACTTTAGCTAAAAGAGTGTATAAAAAAGTCAAGTCTCAAGAAATGATTTAAAAACAACCCTTTCCTTATAACAGCAAATATTAATCTGTTACAGACCACTGATCAAGTGACTTTGAAGTTTAATGTTTTCATCTAATAGAATAACATTTTGATTTGCTGTGTAATATCTGTAGACCTTAACATAACATTTAATTTTCCATTTTATGATAGCAGTAAATTCAAGCTGTCACTGTCAAGCTATCCACTCATTGGACATGGGTATTTCTGTCTGTTCCACCTGTATAGATCTCAGTGCATGAGCAGCAACAATAAATGTGCAATGGCAAATCTAAGAGAGATATTGATTTCTTATTACCAGAATTTGAGTTTAGATATTGCATTTAAATCAACATCTTCTAGCTTTAATATGAAGACTTCATATTAATCTTTAGCAACCAGCAAAGTGACAAAGTATGCATTAAATGCCAATTAAATCTGACAGGACTACATAATGAAAAATATTTCATTAGATGGACAGGTCAGTATGATATGGGTCAGTGGCTAAGTCTGAGCTTGTGTGCTTCCATATGAACAGGCAGCAAGCAGTCACAGTGCTAATAGTAGAGTTTTCCAAGAATAATTTCCCTAATGATTAAAGACAAAATTAATGTTGAATTCTCAAATAATTACTTTAAACTAATTAAAAAATAAAAAGGAAAAACAATGGAAGAAAGCACTCAAAGTATTAAATGAAAACAACTAATCATTGGATAAATTTCCAAAGCAAACAATTCCTGAATACAAATTGAACTTCATATTCCCAGTTTGTTTCTAGTACAAAGTCAAAGTGTCACATCATATCAAGTGCATAATAAGACTCCACAGCTCATTAAAGCATAAATTCATTTCTTTGCTTCTCTCATGATAGCATGTTTGCATTTTTTTTGCCCTGAGGACAGATACCAACATGAACATTTATCTGTAATTAAAGATTCACAGACCATTAACAATATAGTTCTGTTGTTGCCAGTTAATGTAAAGGAATGAGATAATTTAAAAATTATTTTCTCCTCCATGTGAAATTTATGCTTCCATGGTTCAGGTTGCTTCTATTTTTTGTAGGAGAAAACTTAATACATTCTCCAATTATATGGAAGAATTTCTTAATAATATAACATGTTATTTTCCAATTAGCGGTTTTTTTATCTTGAATTTTTAGAAGACATTCTTCACTGATTGAGAAAATGGGGGCTAATTCTGTTTGTCTCTGAATGTTGTAATGAGTTTCTACCAGAACAAATGATGGTGAAAATTTTTTAAAAATTGAAAAACTCAAGTCTGAATAGCTAATTATCAAAACAAATGTAGTAATACTTATTGATAAAAGCTAAATGTCTACAGTTCAAATAGAAGCAATCATAACCCAGAGAAAAAATGTACTTCAATTAAAAAATCTGGGTAAGAATTTATGTACATTGATTCAATTTTAAAATTGTATTGTGAAGAATTGTTCTCAATTCTAGAGAAAAAGCTATCTTTTCTCTATCATTTATTTAGGAAATGTGCATTAAACCTTTGTGAATGTTGAACACAAAATGAGAGGTGGGGAAATAATAAGGAATTCCAAGCTCTTCCTCTGTTACTATTCATCTCCTTCATTCAACTTGACAGCTCTATCTTCCTTGGCTTAGTTTTGAATATGCAGACTCAATATCTGTAGAACTCAATCCTCATTGGTACATATTTTGTTTTGCTGTACACATCACAGTCTTCGTTTCTTCTTATAATATTCTCATTAATCTAGATGAGTTTATCATAATTATTGAAATGAGAGCAGACTAGTGACAGTACTTTAAGATCTAACACATGACCTTGTTTTTATTTTCCTCATCATAACAAAGCATTCTGTATATAAGAAGTTGGACACTTGCAGGAAGAGGATGACCATTATCCTCAAATACACCTAGAGAAGCTTCTCAGTAGCTTATACAGGTCACAGTCATGTAGCGAAGAAGTTTAACTTTGAGCTACACAGATTAGAAACATGAGAGCTGAGTTGTTAGTATTCCCCTTCTCCAAACTGAAGCTCTAAGATTATGGACATTTTTTTCCTTAGAAGTAAATGAGAGGTATATTCAAAACATTAAAGTCACATAAATATTAACTGTTTTATTGAGCAGAAAATGATGTCATGTTGGAAGGTTTTTGATGGCAGCTTCTACCTCCTCGCCCCTTATAGGTCTATTTAAATTGCTCACCTGGTCTTGATTTAATTTTGGTAGGTGGTATCTATCTAAAAAATTGTCCATTTCTTTTACATTTTCCAGTTTTGTGGAGTACATATTTTTGTAATAGGACTTAATGATTCTCTGAATTTCTTCAATGGCCGTTGTTATGTCCCCCTTTTCATTTCTGATTTTGTTAATTTGGATATCCTCTCTCTGCTTTTTGATTAGTTTAGATAAAGGTTTGTCAATCTTGTTGATTTTCTCAAAGAACCAGATCTTTGTTTCATCGATTCATTGTGTAGTTTTCTGTGTTTCTATTTTGTTGATTCCAGCCCTTAACTTGATTATTTTCTGTCTTCTCATTTTGGGTGAGTCTGCTTCTTTTTTTTCTAGAGCTTTCAGGCCTGCTGTTAGGTCATTGATGTGAGCTTTCTACATTTTCCTTATTGGGCACTCAGTGCTATGAACTTTCCTCTTAGCACTGCTTTCATATGCCTATAGAACTCCCCAGATCCTCGCTGACTCGTATTCATTTCTACTCTGTGCACATTATCTAGAAATGGGAAAGAATTTAACTGTCCTTCATTGATGAACAAATAATAAATGGAACGTAAGTACAATGGAATGCCACCCATCTGTTAACAAAGATGATGTAACCAAATTAGCAAGTAAATGCATGTAACTTCTATTCATTATTCTAAGTAATTGGGATTTGGGAAACAAATGTCACATGTTCTCTCTTAATTTTGACTCTGAGTTCCAATTCTTTGTGTGTGAATATATAAATTTGAGTCACCAAGGAATCCAGAAAAGTTAAAATGGACCAAGGAGGAAAAGGGGATCTAGAATGTAGAATAAGATAAGTACTATGAATATAGAGATATAATAAGGGAGAGAATTTAAATAGGAAGGGAGTATTGATAAGTAACATCAGAATTACGTGACAATGACAGTGAATCATGATTTTATATTTACTTAAAATTATATATAAAGATTTCTATCAACTACAATAATGTTTCTTCCACGATCAATGAACTATCTAGCTAAATGTCAGTACTGTGCAAGAGAAATCATCTTTTCCAAAGCAATAAATTCCCTTGCTGTTACACTTCATTGCCTCCTAGAATTTAGGGCAAGTTCCTACTACTGAAGACATTATAAACTTTAGGTAGAAAACTTGGAAGAACTGAGCTGGACTGAACCTAGAAACTTCATCTTTTAAAAGTGGCTCTCATAATCCCAGAATGTGATATGTTAGTTGTCAAGGGAGAATGGTAATTAGTCCTATTCATCAGTAACACCTATGAACTACAAACTGTGGCTGGACTGACCAAGATATCCTCAGGGGGTGAAATAGTGACACTCTACCTGGAGTTTATGAACAGCTATCTAATGAAACTCAAATCCTATTCAGCAGGATGAAATCATGATTGGTACTGTTAACCTAGTCAGCTAATCATGACTGGTGAAGTATACACCCACCAAAGTACCTACTACCTCTACTTTCCTAAATCAATATATTTCCCCCTATTCTAACACTAAGTACTTATACCAAAAGATATTAATCAATGAAATTTGTTTCTGCACCAGGACTCAGTCCAGAAATGCAATGATTTTGTGAATGTTCTCTCTCATTCCATTCATAAATAATACTGGTGGGATTTGAAAAGTGTTTTTTAGTGAGATTATGTAATTTTTTACTCTTTGCTATTAATTAAAAGCCAGATTCTAAACACAGAGTTTATGAGATAGATAGTCTGTTTTTATGAAGAATTTCATAATAAAGAAATAGTTGCCAACAATTTGAAAAATATTCTAGGTTGCAAGAGGGTTTTAAAAAAATGGGTACCTCAAAAGTATAGAGAATTTGTTCATCATAATAAACCTTTATAAGTCTGTTCTAAGGAGAGGAAATCAGGATGCTATTCTAAGAAAGTAAATCTATCCTAATAATTTGCCAGCAGAAAAGAGTTTAAGATTATATAGGTACAAACTATGACTATTACCAAAAAGCAAGGTAAAAGCGTGGAGTTTAAAACTAGAAAGGAGATTATTACTCTAACTTTACGCCAAGCATGGAAACCCAATTCTGTCACTTCATTTAAGCAAAATTTAGTAGGAAAAGGGAAAAAAATGAGATAACATCCAATTGTTAGAAAAAATGTGTAATATATTTAGAAATAAATCTAAGAGGAAGCACAAGTGCTTCATAGTAAGAAAACAAATATCTAGTAAAATATTTCATAAATACCAAGGCTTAACATGTTTAAGAATAAAGAGACTTACTATTATAAAATAGTTTTCTCAAAATTGATGGATTGAACACATATCACTGTCTAAAGTCTAAAAAAATTACTCAATTTTCTACAATTAATCTTATATTTTTATCCTCAGAACTATAGGAAATAAATGTTTATTTATGATATAAAATAGGGGTATTTTTTTTCTGTTTCCACAAAACAGTCAATTCTCTGAGCAATGTTTATTGAACCACTTCTCCTTTTATTTCCTTGAAATGCCAAACTTGGCTTTTCATTTTACATATAAATTTTATTTTCCTATCTATATCTGAGTCAAGATCACACCAATGATTCACAATTTTCGAAGAAGTACTTACAGCTCACACAGTAGTTGTTGCCACATTGAGGAATTTGAATTTAACAAATTGCTCTTAATATTTTTCACTCTAAACATCTCTGCATGAGATAGAGAACAAAATTAATGTCTGTGAAACTTACCTTGTTCCATTCTGTTCAAAAGTTATTTCGATGAATCTGAAAACATATTTTATTAAAGTAATTAGTTTTAAATATATTTATAAGTTCCTTTTATTCCTTGCTTGCTGGCCTGCTTACTTGCTTTCCTCCTTTCCTGATTCTTTAGTTTTTTGTTATCTTGTATGTATATGTGAAAACCCAGATGTCATACTGCACATGTGGGAATCAGACAATGGTTAAGAGATTTGGATCTATTTTACCAATGTAGGTACTGTGGTAGTTTGAACAGGAATGACCCTTATAGGGTCATAAATTTGAATGTTTAGTAGCAGAAAGTTGTACTATTTGAAAGAATTAAACAAATTTGGAGGTGTGGCCTTGTTGAAGAAAGTGTGTCACTGGTAATGTACTTTGAAGTTTTAAAAGTCCCAGAGTTGCTCGTTTAGCCTATGGGTCAAGATGCTATTCTTAGCTACTTTTCTAAGGCCAGGTTTGATTACAAGTTCCCTGCCATGATGATAATGGACTAAACTTCTCAATCAGTAGGACCATCCAAAATTAAATGGTTTCCTTCAAAAGAGTCGCCTTGGTCATGGTATCCCTTCACAGCAATAGAACAGTGATCAACACTGAAATTGATACCAGAAGTAGGTGTTGTTGGTCTAAGTTTGCTGTTCGTTGGAAGAATATGGGAGACTGGCTTAGAAAAGTTGTTAGATGGTTTAAGCGGGATTTAGTGGAGCATACTAGAAGAAGCATGAAAGATAGTGATCCTAACAGCAACTCAAACTGTGGGGACTAAGCTCATGAAATTTTAGAGAATAAGACACCTAGAAAACATACTTAGGTATTATTGCAAAGGATGTGTCTGCCTTTTGCTCTTGTCCTAAAAACTCTGTCAGATGCTATATGGAAGAAATTTGGTTTAATGATGTAGGGAGAGGAAAGTTCGTGACAGTATAGGACTGACTGTGTCATGTAGTTACTAGTGGTCACTATTACATAATATTCATTGAAATAGGAGCAAGTGGTCAAGGAGGAACTTTTAAAAATGTGCAGTTTGAGAATAAAAGAAGCATTAGGGAATGTAAGGGGAAGTGAGCATTGTGCTTGAGGGGAGAAAACTTTTAAAGAAAAGCCTGATGTTAAATGGGACAAAGAGAGATTAATTTAGGCTCCAGCTTATAAAAAGGAATTAACGAAAAGGGTAAGCAGTGAAAGTTACCATAGAAACGAGAAAGCTCTTGAAAAGTGCTTGAGTGAGGAATATATGTTCCAGCTGCAGCAAGCAGGAGTCCTTGGCAGCTTTGGCCACGTGATCCTGTCTTTAGAGTCAAAAATCCAAGAAATCTACTTCTGCAGCTGAGCAAAGTCTCTTTGGCCAGGCATGTGTCAAAAGTGCCTCTCCATGGAAGCCCAGAGATGTCATTACATGAGCTACAATGGTGACATCTAGATTTCATCGGGAACCCCAAATTGTTGGAGATGCCACAGTTGTGAATTTCCAACAACAGAGAGGTAAAGTCCAGGTGTGGATGCTGCTCAGAGAGAGAGAAGTGTGTTTCCATCAACAAAGCTGAATGGAGTTGGAGATCTGCAGAGCTTGACATCGACATGGAGACACATACTTTGGAGTATGCCCTGGTGATTTTTTTTTTGAGACAGGGTTCCTCTGCAGCTTTGGAGCCTGTCCTGGAACTCACTCTTGTAGACCAAGCTGGTCTCGAACTCACAAAGTTAATCCCAGAATTTGGGAGGCAGAGGCCCTGAAGATTTTTATATCTTGTTTTGTTCCAGTAATTCCTCATTATGCTTCCTTTTTAAATTGACATGTCACAAACACACAACTCACATCTCACCAAGAATCTTGCACATGATGCTGCTGAAATCAGAAAATATGGAATCTAAGCTGGTCTATCAAAACAGAAAGGATTGTTTTAGTCGTTTAAGATGAGGAGTTACGTTCTTGGTATCCCACAAATGTGAAAGATAGAGTATGTGAGCTCAAACAGCAAGAAGCATGGGAAACAGTGAGATATTCTTTGTGACAATGAGGAAATCAACCCAGAAGGCAAAATGTAGATTAAGAAGAAAGCAAGAATTTTACCAGTAAGAATAATAGATAAATGGATGAGAAAAGTCTTTTTAGGTTGTTGTGTCTTGCTATATTATACATTATTTTTGAACCAATAAACAGAAAACTTTATCTTATTATTAATTACATTTGAAATAGCCAATAGAATTTATTTTTAAAAGAATGCTATGTTAACCATTTTACTATCTTTTTTAAAACTTGATTTCGTATAACGGCTTTCAAATACTGTTCAAATTCAAGAACAGCCATACTCCTGGTGTATCTATGCTGATCAAGCTATCCCTCCATAGTGTACGGGCTCCAAAAAGTCAGTTCATGCATTAGAGACAAATCCTGTTCCCACTTATAGTGGCCCCATAAACATCACAACTCACTCAACTGTTACTGGTACTGAAAGGGCCTGTTTTGCTATTATGCAAATTCCCCAACTATCAGTCTTGGGTCAGTAAGCTTCAGCTAACTCAGGTCAGCTATTTCTGTGGGTATCTCCATCACTGTCTTTGCTCATATTATTGATCCTCCCTCTCTGACTGGACTTGGGAGCTAGACCCAGTACTTAGCATCCATACATTACAGCCTGAAGGTTGTATCATGACTAAGGTAGTTATCAATCTGAATCGAGGAGAAGGCCACTCTCCACTATTGCTTAGAGTCATAGCTGGGGTCTATGGAAATTTCCTTGTAGATTCCTGTGAATTTCCTTAATGCCAGATTTCTTCCTAACCTCATAATGGCTCCCTCTTTAAAGATACCTCTTTTCTTGTTCTCCATCTCTGTCCTTTCCCCAACTCAATCATCCCATTACCTCATCTTCTCATCTCTACACCTTCTCTCCTCCTCCTTCTCCTTATTCCCTTCTTCCTCCCTTCCAACCTTCCCCCCTTCCTTCACACTCCCAAATTATTCAAGAATTCTTGTCTCCTCCCCCTTCCCAGGGGATCCATGTATGTCTATATTGTGATCCTTCTAGTAACCTTACTTCTCTGGGGTTGTGGATTGTAGGCTGGTTTTCCTTTGCTTTATGTCTAGCACCCACTTATGAGTGAGTACATACTGTTTTTGTCTTTCTGAATATGGGTTACCTCAGTCAGGATTTTTTTTCTAGTTCCATCCATTTAGCGTCAAATTTCAAGATATCACTGTTTTTTTTTTTTAACACTGAGTGGTACTCCATTGTATAAATGTAACACATTTTTTTTTTTTTATCCACTCTTAGATTGAGGGTCATCTAGGTTGTTTCCAGGTTCTGGCTATTACAAATAATGCTTTATACTCTGTATTTTGACAAGAAAACTTTCTATCTTAGAAATTTAGGTTGCAAATGGCATAGTAATCAGAAACTAACCTGTTTTCCTCCATATGACCAAAGTGAATGTTTACCACCTCAAATTCACGGTCTTTTAAAATGAGTTTGTGCTTTAGCTGTGCTACTTTGTGGAGAGGGAAGATCTCAATATTAATTCCAGAGTAGCCTTAAGACAGTGGTGCTCCTCTGACAACATTCCAGTACACATATTGCTATATATCATTCATTGTGACTCTTGTTTTACATTTATTGCAGGAGTAAATATGTACAGGTTATACAGGGATATTAGAAATCAAACCCTGTTACAACATTACATGAGAAGTCAGATCTATAGAGAAGAATTAGCTATAAAATTATCAGATATTCTTGAACTTGAAAGGCTGTGATTCATAATTTTGTGGAAGTAAACCATTCAGACTCTGACAGTTATAGGGAAGTAGAAATGTATATACTGGTTGTTAAAATTTGTTCTGCTTAGAATCTGATATATCTTTTGATACAGGCCATGCTTGTTTCCAGCTCATGGCACTATTTGAAGATTATAGATTTTTGTAGGATGAAGTTTCTACCTGGTGAAGTCTTCACTGATGGTGACAATTTTAAGGATATAGACACATCTATGTTCTATCTGCCTTCTCTGATTCTTCAAGTCTACCATGTAAAAGATTATCTACCTGTGTCTCTGACACCATGGACACCTCAACCACCATCTTTGCTGGGATGCCTTAAGCATCATGAAGAAATGAGAACTTTTGAAAATGTAAGATAAAAGAAAGCCCCCTTCATGTATTTTGTATTTTTAACATATAATGTGTTTTATGTGTCTGTGTCTTTTTTCCAACAGAAATCTAGAAGTTCACTAAAATAGAAGGAATAGACAAAGTAATACTGATAACCACAAAAATTTTAAGTTGAGAACTAAATAAAAGAGAATTAGTATTAAGAAATTACATTCAATATTGGAAAATCAAATATATGGAGAGGGGAAGAAAAAGTAGGCTTTTAATTTTTTTTAAACTCCCAATTTGGATGAGTTCATTAGAAGGAAACTACATATAAGAAGTGGATACAGGAGTAATATAAGAAGAAATTAAGTTTCAAACTTAGAGTGTAAGTGGTACTTAAAATTTTAGAAGTCGACCATATTATGTAAATGAGAAGTTGCTTCCACAAGCAAGATGTAAAACAATAAGCTATTATAGAAATGCTTGATAAAACATATAAAAGTATTTTGTGTGAACACATAAATGATCAGCAGTATTTTTATGTGGTACATACCTATGAGCATATTTCTGTTTGGTAGCTATGTTGGACACTCATGATATGCTGTACAATATACTTTCTCTCCCTCTAACTATTTTTAAGTTTCTAAAAGTATGGAACGTAGGAGCACAAATATCTAAACTTCATAGGAGGTTTTCCTTGTATGATATCCATCAGGCAAACAGGTTTTTTTTTCAAATCTTAAATGAGAGAAGGGTAGAAAAATATATCTGTAATGAGACAATTTTTAGTATCACAAGCATTCAATCTTCAGCACTAAAACTGTTATTCAGTTGAATTATAACTGATATTCCCTTGTAGAGAAGACCAGTTCAATATTTAAATATTATCCAAATTTGAGTCATTCCCTGTTTATAATCTTATATATGACCCTTACTGTTTTTCTTCCTGAAAAGCATCTACTCACCAATTCCTGTATATCAGTTCCCTTATCAAAGGGTTTATTTAGGGGTAAGACTGTCCAAGTAATACTCTCACTATACTTAAAAACAAAAATTACCCTAAGCCGGATAGTGGCAACACATACTTTTAATCCCAGCTCTCAGGAAGCAGAGGCAAACAAACCTCAGTGAGTTCGAGGCCAGCCTGGCTTACAGAGTGAGTCTGAGGACAGCCAGGGCTGTTACACAGAGAAACCCTGTCTCAAAAAACCAAAACTAAATAAATAAACCAATATATTATTTTTTACTTATTTCTGCATAGTGAGTAAAAATCTAAGATCAAGAATAAATTTGATCTAATGTTAGTAAATAATTAAGAATATATTGACTCAGGTCAGCCACTACAAACATGAGGTGAAAATCACCTTCATTCATGTAAGTTTGATGCTTCTCTTGCTATATTATAGTTATATTGCTTCAAAAATTTACTGCTGTGCTGGTCTATGATGTGATCAACACAGAATGGAATGTACTGAATGGTGAAATGTTGCTTAAGTTTAAGATATATGGATGAATAGTAATTATCAACACAATAAAACCTCATGACTTTTTTAGGCAGACAGAATATTCTGGAACTGTAAAAGTTTGTACTCGAGGGAATTTATCATGTATGCAAAGAAATATGCTGTATCTAAAATTCTCTGTCAAGAAAAATAATCTGATCTATACTATTTGGAGGATGGATTATTCTGTATTTCACATTTCAGACATATATAAAAATAACACAACATCAGTAAAGTTGAATTGTTAGCTTTGGATATTTATTGTGCCATCTCCATACACTAAACAGAGAAATACTGAAGCTATGAAGAACATCAAAGTAAAGAACTGATGGGGAAATCTTAGAATCTCCCAGCCCTTTGAAACTAAAAGAATAACTCTAGATTTTTTTTCCTTTCCTTGAAAAAAGAAGTTACCTGTTTTCCTAACTTCTGCTTCAAGTGGGAGAAAAATCTCACTAGTAATATGCATCTTAAATATCCAACCTTGATTACACTCATGGAATAAGACCATTAATTATGATAAGAACACAGTTCAGTCTAACAAAGGAAGCAATGTCACTGCTAAGTATAGAGTGTGTTTAAAAAAATAGTTGCATTCATGTATTAATGTATTCTAGCACAAACATGTAGCCTAGGCAGGGGAATGACTTGGTACCACAGGGCTTAAACATAAATGGAAAACAGAAGTAGCTTGCCAATAAAGGTTTCTTTCAAGTGTCACCTTATTTATAGTCCTGGTAAAAACATAAGGAGTCAGATTTAATATTATATCTTTAAAAATACCTTTCAGAAGCTTACAAACCAACAGCTCCTATTAATTGAAGTAGGACTGCCGGCAACACTGACAATCTGTGGAAGCTGGGTCAAAAGGCTCAGGGAAATGGAAGCTCAGTGACAGCTTGACAGTATGAGACCCTGATCTAACATTCTGGATGTTTCCTACGAACAGGAGTATATTGTACCATTGGCAATGATGAGCAGACTGAGAAGCAGTGCTAAATGCATTACCATTGTGTCATGGCTGATCTCTGTAGATCGGGGCTAACAAGACTTGCTGTTACCGAATGTGCATGCCTAATGACAGGGGATGATAGGGAATGGAAACACTAGGACATGCTGACAGGTTTTTGCACTCACCAGCAAGGTTCTGTAATAATAATCAGCACTCAGTTAAAACACCTGTCCGGCAGTTTCATTTTAATGCACTTATGGAAGTGGCTCATGAAAATATCAGTAGGTTTTTCAGGTGACAAAATAGGTTACTAACTGAAAAGGGAAAGCCCAGAATGATACGAAGAAAGTATATCTGTAATCTTGGAGATAAGCAATGACTCTGGAGGAAAAGGGATCAACTATTAATATAAAGTAATGAGTTTAAAATCAAAATTGACATTTCATACTACATGATAGAGCCCTCATGAAGAAAGTGAGACTCGGGGAGTACTTGATATGTGCATTCACATGTATTTATTTCATCTAGCTCTATTTCATTGATATCATGCATCAGTGAAGTTAAGGCCACTAGCACTTTTTTTTTCTTTTATCTTTACTCTTCTTACAAATATTACATCCTGACTGCAGTTCCCCTTCCTCATCTCCTAACAATCTCTCTTCCCTGACTCCCTTCTCCCTCAAAGGCTCTACTCCTCTCTTTCCCTTCAAAAAAAGGTCAGGCCTCCCAGGGAGATCAACCAAACATGGCTTCTCAAATTCACAAAAAATCATATGAAACACATCCCTTCCTATTAAGACTGTGTGAGGGAACTCGTAGGAGGAAAGAGACAAAAAAGCAGTCAAAAGAGTCAAAGACAGACCTCACGACCAATCTTAGGAGTCCTATCAGAACATCAAGCTGTACATCCATAAAATACATTCAGAAGGCCTTTAGCAGATTCATGCAGACTCTCTTATTGTCAAGTCAATCTCTTTGAGGCTATATGGGCCCTAGATAGTTGATTCAGTGGCCATTTACTTGTGTACCTGAACCCTTGGCTCCTACAGTCCTTCTTTTTCAGTATTTCCCAAGCTCTGCCTCATCTTTGACGCAGGTGTCTACATCTGTTGATGGATGAAGTCTTCCTGATAGGTAAGCTAGACTACCGTCTAGGAGTATAGTAGAATATCATTAAGAAAATAAGGATCATTTCAATGGCTCTTTTTTTCTAGATTCTGTTGGTTTCTATACTAGATCCCTGGGCTATGCAGACTCTGGTTCCTGACAATCCAGGCAGTATCAGGTGTGGGCACCATCTCCCGGCATGGAACTCAAGTTGAATCAGTCGTTGATTGGCCACAGAAGTTCTGTTCCAACTTTAGCCCAGCACGACTTGCAGACAGAACAAATTGTAAGTTAAACGTTTTTGTGGCTGGTTTGGTGTCTAACTCCTCTACTTTCAGGCTCTTTGTTCCCCATTACTAGGAGTCTTCACTGTGGTTACCCTGGCAGTTCCCTGGGAGTTTCCATGTCACTGTGTTTTTACCGCACTCCAGAAATACTCCACCCAATTCAACCATCTCTTTTAGTGCTCTCCTATCATCTTATCCCTGTTGTTCTCATACCTACCTGCTCTGATTCTACCTAAAAAATCTATCTTATTTTTGTTTCCTGGCGATATTCATCCATCCTGCATTGAGTCCTCTTTGTTACTTAACCTCTCTGGGTCTGTGGATTGTTACATGATTACCTTCTCAAATAATATCCACTTATAAATGAGCACATACCATGTTTGTTTTTCTGGGTCTGAGTTACCTAACTAGGGGTAGTGTTTTATAGTTCAGCCCATATGTCAGCAAATTTCATGATGTTAATTTTTTAATACCAGAGTAATACTCCATTGTGGATATATATCACATTTTTTTTAATTCTTTCTTTAATTGATAAACATCCAGGCTGTTTTCAGGGTTTCAACTTTTGATAAAAGACATTTTAAATGAATGAGATAATATTTTCTTTTTTCATCTCCATTTACTTGATTGGTAATGATGTCAAGCAATATTTTCATAAATGTGTTAATTGTGTGAAATTACTCATTAAAAGTGTGTTAGTATCATTTGTCAATATAAATATAGATATTTTGGTATAATGTTTCAGGTTTGCTTATATATTATGGCTATTTTTTCCTTTACAGGATGAATAGTAAATATGAATAGTAAAATGCTCATTTTTTTTCTCCACTGTGTAGATAGGATCTTAATCAAATTTCCGGTTTCATTTTCTTTTAATAGAAAGTCTTTTTGTTCATTTTCTTGTTGCTCTTTATTATTTTGTGCTTTTAAGTCTTGTATAAAGAACTCAGAGTTACAATGATGTTCTTTAGGTTACCGCTTGTATTTTCTTTTATCAGGTTTTTATATCAGGAATTCTATTCATGTTTTGATTTATTGTGAGCTAGTTACACAAAGAGTGAGAGACGGTGTTGAGTGTTAGAATTCTGAATAAGAATGCCTGCCTTTCTCTGCCATTTTAGTTCAGGGTCGATGGTTTTTCCAATGTGCATTTTTGTTTTTTTTTTTTATCACTAATGGAATGGCTATATAAGTATGGATTAAATTTTGAGTTCTCTGTCTATAAATAATCATATAGTATGCCATAATTTCAGCTACCATAGTCATTAATATATTATAAGATATTTTAAAGCTAAATAAGAAGGAGAACCCAAAGAAAAACAAACAGGCATCCTCCTGAATTTTAACCTTCATCAGGCAATGAAAGGAGACAGAGACAGAGACAGAGACCCACATTGGAGCACCAGACTGAAATCTCAAGGTCCAAATCAGGAGCAGAAGGAGAGAGAGCACGAGCAAGGAACTCAGGACCGCGAGGGGTGCACCCACACACTGAGACAATGGGGATGTTCTATCGGGAACTCACCAAGGCCAGCTGGCCTGGGTCTGAGCCTGGGATAAAAACCGGTCTCGCTGAACATAGCGGACAATGAGGACTACTGAGAATTCAAGAACAATGACAATGGGTTTTTGATCCTACTGCACGTATTGGCTTTGTGGGAGCCTAGCCAGTTTGGATGCTCACTTTACTAGACCTGGATGGAGGTGGGTGGTCCTTGGACTTCCCACAGGGCAGGGAACCCTGGTTGCTCTTTGGGCTGACGAGGGAGGGGGTCTTGATTGGGGGGAGGTGGGAAAGGGGAGGCGGCGGTGGGGAAGAGACAGAAATCTTTAATAAAAATAAATAAATAAATAAATAAATAAAAATTAAATTTATGTTTTGATTCCTGTTGGAATGAATTTGTAGTGTGCTTTATGTAGTATGGAAATTTTAGACATATTAATTGTCCCAATCATGAGAACTAAAGTATTTCCCTATGTGTACTGGTATGTATGTCCTATTCAAATCCATTCCCCTACATTGAATAGTTTTAATTGTAAAGGTATTTTATTTATTTAAATGCATTTCTAGATATTGAATTTATTTGATCATTTATTATTCATCATTACTACTATTTTTTTTAAAAATTGACTTTAGCCGGGCGATGGTGGCGCACGCCTTTAATCCCAGCACTCGGGAGGCAGAGGCAGGCGGATCTCTGTGAGTTCAAGACCAGCCTGGTCTACAGAGCTAGTTCCAGGACAGGCTCCAAAGCCACAGAGAAACCCTGTCTCGAAAAATCAAAAAAAAAATTGACTTTAATAGAAAATAGAATTTAAAGTACTGCAATAACCATTTAATTTATGTGGAGAAGAAATGTTCTTCCGGTACAGAAATGCATAGTCATTGACAGTGATGAATGGCTTAGTTTATGCTTTAAGTGATCTAGGAAATGATATGTAAAATCAGCCACAAGATGTAGCTGGAAAAAATGAAATACAGGTGGGATTAGAGGATAAGCCAAAGGTTGAAAATATTCCTGGTAATTGCCCTCAGCACATTTCTGCTGAGATTTGGTCTATATCTGCAATCTAGTCTCTATTCATATAGAACCAATGACTTGTGTAGTGGTGACAGAGCTGAGAGGTAAGCACCATCCCCAGAGTGAAATTCCTCACATTACACATCTGATTTAACATATGCTGTTACCGAATGTCAGCGCTGCTACATCAGAGATAGCAACCTTCCCCTGGGAGAAGTATCTAGTTAGTGACAAGTTGTTTACACTGTGCCTTTTACACCCTCATTAAATGCAAAGTTTAATCTTGACTTTGTTTGGTTGAGTCATTTTCTCGGCATGTGTTTTTTATTTACCATTCATCTCGCTTCATCTGCCATCACCATGTTTGAGGGTCCTCATAATAATATATTGTTTGACAACTTCAAATAGAACTTATTATTTTCTTAGGATAAAGAAAATTTTTCATGCTGAATTAAGTGCAAAAGACAATAAGTAAATAAATAAGTAAATAAATAAATGAAAATAACCAGACGGCTTTTTACACATTTTTCAATGACTTTACTACAGCATGATAAAAGACAAAAGAAAATGGTTATGAAGAACCATTGTACGTAAAGTTGAAAGAGGCAAATTTTCAATTCCACAGCTTCGCTAATGTATGTGTTTTCTTATCTGACTTTTTTTTGCATACTTAGTCTTAGGTGTGTCTAGATATTCATTTCATTTATTTAGCACAGAGTAAGCATATCACTCTCCTTGAGCCAGAGCAAAATCTTGAGCAATTTCTATAATATGCAGAAATAATATGACATGTAACTAATAGTACTAAGATGTCTATGGTATTCTCAATCACAGTGGTCCCTCTATATTGCTAACCTTACTCCTCAAACTATAGAAACATCCATACAGAGGTGAATAAAAGGAGAACCAAAGTTTAAGTAGAACTGTAGGGAGTGGAGGACGCAATGAATGACCGAAACCCTGATTTAATGGGTTTTGTTGAAATTGTCATGGCCAAACCAAAGAATCCAAGCCTTGAATTTATGTGATTTCAACAGAGCTATTTCCCATATGAGTCATATTCAGAGGATGACAAATTTTTCCTTGGGGATCTGAATGTGAGCAAGTGACAAATATTTACACAAACTAGCAATCACAGCATCCTCCACTGATACACTTATAACTGGAAATTCTCCTCCTGAAGATAATATATACCAAGATTAGCTGACCCTACTATGTACTGTACATAATAAACAAGTGGAGGTTCTTCTGAATCACAGCTGTATCAGGTATCTCTATCAGAATACACATCCAGTATGATTTCACTCTCTCTCTATGTGTGTGTCCATGTGTTTGTTATTTCTGTCTTACTTCAATACTCTTTGCCAGCATTCCAGGATCAAGGTATGAAGGTCATGGTAGACCACTACTGGAAATTATCATGTTCTGTATTCAGCAGGGTCTCTGTAGATAAACTCATAGATGCTATGGTTGATTGCAGAAACATCTAGTACACAATGAAATCAGTCAAGCATGCAGTTTGGCGGATAGAGAAGCTTACATGATCCAACACTAGATGAGATGTAATTTCCTGGGTAAAGAAGAGGCCTTTTCTTCAGAAGTATGTCCCCTACTTGGTGAGCAGCATTACATTGGCTGATCCAATGTTCACATACAAGACATATGGCTTGAACTCGTTAGACTCAATGATCTATTGTTTAATAATTTAAGAAAGTTTTAAAGTTGGTTCACAATGTAACAAAGAGAGTTCAGAACACAGTTGATGAATTTTCTCAAAATATATATTGTATATACAAATACAATTTAAACAAAAATAAAATTTATAAGTGAAAAGAATTATGCAAATTTAAATTAAAGTAATATTTTATTGAAGATTAATCAAAGAACTATATTAATTTTTATTCTTTATTTTTGTCATGTGTACATGAAAAACATAGGTATGCCAATATATGCCTACACATATATTTAACTGCAATGCAATAACATTATTATAGTTAGATTTCTACCACACAATATTTTAAATGATGTAATGATATGTTTATGGCATTTATTTTCTTAATTGCTATAATTTTCCTGTTATTCTTTTGCTGTGATTAATCATCCTATATTTAGATACCTTATGATCATAAATTACATAGGTATACATTTTTTAATCAAAATATTTTAAATATGTCATTATTTGAACATTAGGATAATGAAATATTAGCATTTTCAAAATTCTTATTGTTGTTTACATGAACTTTTCAAAACATTTATAGAAAAGTAAGCATAATCATTGGTATTGACAAATTATTTAAGTAAAGGAACACTTTCATTAATATGTATATTTGACTTTCTCAGGCTTATAATTAAAAAAAAAGAAAGAAAAAAATCAGTATAAGTAGTATTTTTTCAATTCAAGTGTTTATAGAGATTCATGATAACATCATTAAATTTGAAAGCATTTATTATATAAAACAGCAGAAAAATGTGAAATGAGGTAAGACAAAGATAAAAAGTCACTTCTTCCACAACTCATCTAAAGTTTACACCTGTCAATCTCTTCATTGAAATCCTCACTTCGAAATTAAGATTCCTTTTTCAAATCAGATTCATCGCTATTAAAAGTGTGGATTACATAATATATTTCACAATAAAATGAGTAAGTTATTATTGGAATCTGAATGACCTCCCCATGGCTATGTCAGGATCTTATATATCAGTGATAGGCCTTTGTATGACTGAATTGATGGAAGTAGTGAATAGTATAGAACATAGGGCCTATGTAGAGGAGGTGAAGCACAGGAGTCTCCCCATGTAGCAGTACATCTTTCCCCAAATGCTTGCCTCCTTTTTCCATTCAGTTGTCTGGATACAACGAGATAGGTCACATTGGTGTAATGAATAGATTTACCATACTGTTTCTGTCCTAACATCAAAGTAAAAAAAAATAGAGAATCTGATCTTGGGCTGACACTAAAACCCAGACGAAGGTAAACTAAGGTATTTTATAATGGCAATAAACTCATTTAAATAGAGAAAAGGTCAGTTCTAATTATTCTTAGGCACATGAATATTTGTAGTTATTGGGAAAATTGGCTTTAATCTATCAGAGTTTGAAAGATCACATATTGCACTAAAGCTGAGTTTGAAAAAATATTGAATCTTATATTCTCTTTTTATGAGGAAGACAAAAATATTTTAGAAAAGTAAATTATCATAATTTTTACTTTTATTATCCCAGAGGAGCTACCACATGTTTATTTTTATTTCTGAACACACTTGATTATGCTGAGGACTTCTCACTAGTTTTATATCTACTGTTTGCTAAGACACTAGATGAATACAAATTTATACAACAGATAAAAATACATATATTAATTTACTCCTTTGAAGACCAATAAATTTCCATTTACACTTATGTATGCAATTTGTTTACTATGCAACTGGCCATATGAGTCAAACCAATAGAGAGAACTATAACATTTATAAATTGTTATTACTGACTATACTTATGCCAACCAAAAGCAATTTTTAGTACTCTATAGATTTCCTTTAAAATGGTTAAACTGTAATGTGGAGAAAACAAATATATTAAATTCATGGCTAACATGACAAATATTATGTTAGGGAAGGAACTACAGACTCAGACAAATATTGCATTTCCTTTCATATATAGAATCTATATTTCACAATGAGATAAAAACTGGAAGTTGAGGCATTTGAAAAACTAGATTAGGCAGATCAAATCTAAGAAATCTGTAGAGAACCACGGCAGTCAATGAAATATTTACACAAAAAAGAAAAAGTATAGAATTCAGCAAGATCACAATCACATTGCTTCCCACTGCTTAAAAAAAAAATCTTGATTACATTGTTTGCTTTTCTGCAGTTCTGAAATACACAGCATTTAGAACTTATTGACAACCGTTTCCTGTGCTCCGAGTAAATGGGATGAGTAGTGTTTAAGATCCTTGGGCACTGCAGAGCACTGAATCATTCCACAAGTCCAGGATCATTTGACGTTACTTTTTGAAGAATCACTCAGGTACCATCAGATCAGTCACATCCTTATGATCTTGAAAGAAAAGGAAGAATGAAAGCTGCAGAACACAATCTCACTTTCACCAAACTAGGGAAGAGATAATTAGGGAATGGGTAGTGTCGCAATTATTCAAAAGACACTGAAAAAGAAAAGAGGCAGAAATTTTGTTTCCCATTCTTGGCTTATTCATGATTCCTTTGACATTTTACTCTTCTATTTTTGCTTTCAAATCTGGATCTTCCCTTCTTTATTTTTCTCTATTAGAACTCAGGACCCAGGGCTGGAGGATGATTTCACAGTTAAGAATCCTCCGCTCCTGCAGAGGACTTGGATTCAGATTCCATCACCCAAATGGTGGCTCACAATCACACTAGCTACTGCTTTAGGGTTCTTAATGCCCTCTTCTGGAATTTAGGAACTCCATCACACATAGTCCTTTCTTTTTTCTTCAATTGGGAATTTCTTGTTAGTTCAATTTTTTAAGTAATAATATGAAACCTGGAGCAGCAATATAATGTAACAATAGAGGTTGCAAACTAAAACAATTGGTGTCAAATCCTGTCTGGTATAGTCTGTCTTCAAAAACACTCACTAACATTTTTGTCATTGCGTCGTGTCTGGTATAATGCTGAATGCAGAAATGATGCTCTGTATGCATTACCATGACCTCAGCAGAAATAAAGATAGATGCTTTTTTTTTTCAATATGAAAATAGACTATGAGAGACAAGATTAAAATGATGGTACTTTCCTTTCTTCCACATTCTGTGAAGTCAAGACTTCATCTAAGAGGCCACTTAGATCTTAAGTTCAGAAGATTTTAATTTATGTATTGTAGCTAATAACATGAATTGCACCTATTCTCATAGTTATTCAGCAAAGGTGGATAGTGAATGAGAATTTATTTTTCTGTCAAAACATTTTAGGTATTGGTTACAGTTACTTAGAATACTAAATACCAGTTGTATTTTTCTTTTGCATAAATTTCTAATATAGAACACATCTAAAATATTTATCAAGCTGCCATCTAAGTAAAGGGTTAATACATTCTCACTATAAAATATCAATGGTTGGCCGAGTGGTGGTGGCACACACCTTTAATTCCAGCACTTGGGAGGCAGAGGCAGGCAAATCTCTGTGAGTTCGAGGCCAGTTTGGTCTACAAGAGCAAAGGACAGCAAAACCCAGGACAGCCAGGGCTACTCAGACAAACCCTGTATCAAAAAGCCAAATAACTACCTAAAATAAAATATTAGCTTTATAACAAAGTAAAAAAAAAACTTTTTACTTTTCTTTTAACACTTAAAATAGTCTTTTCACATTTTTATACAGTATGCTCCAATTATATTGATTTGGGAGTCCCTTCTGTGTGCTGTGATTACCATTAATGAATAAAGAGACTGCTTTGGACCTGTAGCAAGTCAGGACTTAGGGAAAGCTAGGTTGAATGCTGAGAGAAAGAAGGGCAGAGTCAGAGAGAAGCCATGGAGCCACTAGAAACAGATGTGGTGAAACTTTTAAATTAAGATGTAAGAGTCAGCCAATAAGAAATTAGAGCTAATAAGCCATGCAGTGATTTAATTAATACAGTTTCTGTGTGATTATTTCAGGTCTAAGCTAGACAGGCAGCCAGGAACCAGCAAGCAACCTCCTCCAATATTCCATTGAGGTTTCACCTTAAAAATTCAATTTTCTCTTGAATTCCAATTCACAAGCCTTTTACAATGTATTTTTCCAAGAAGACATATGATCATATGTACAATGTTTACATATCTATTAAATGTCATCTTTTAAAATCTATTATCTTTTTCTGTCGTCTACTTATATCTATCTAGCATGTCTATATATTCGTCTTGTAAATTTCTTATTGTGACAAAACACTAACAAAAGATCTTAAAAGAATAAGGGTTGACTTTGGTGTGTGGTTTGAAGATGAGTCATGCTGGAAGAAATGTGACGTCATGGATCTCATCACTTCCGCAATCAGGAAGTTGAAATAATTAATGCTGCTTCTCCTTTATTTTTTCACTTTCTGTTTTTTTAATCACTCAGTAACCTCAGCACATGCAATCATGTCACCCATCTTCAGGGTAATCAACCTAATTCAGTTAAACATCTGTAGACTCTCCCTCACAAATATAGTCAGAAGTGAATATCTTAGACAATTATGAATCCCAACAAGTTGCCAACCAAACTATCATTTTATTATCTATTCATGATCAATCTGTGTATCTATTTATCATCTGTCTGTCTATCATCTTTCTTCCTTCCTTCCTCTTTCTTTCTTTCTTTCTTTCTTTCTTTCTTTCTTTCTTTCTTTCTTTCTTTCT
>JABTXL010006268.1:14710939-14731891 GCA_025134845.1 Neodon shergylaensis
TCTTTCTTTCTTTCTTTCTTTCTTTCTTTCTTTCTTTCTTTCTTTCTCTTTGTTTCCTCTTCTTTCTATCATCATTTACCAGAAGTGTTTGTGTTTTTTTCATGCACTTTTTTCTTTCCATAGTTTTCATACTCTTTGGCTTATTTATCATTATGCCATCATGCCCTATCTTCTTACTGATCTTGAAGAATACTAAAGGAAGCAAATATTTGTGTGATTAAAATCCATTTTTACTTAAGGAATTGTCAGATAAAATACATTTTTCTAAACATTATCATTAAATACATGCAGCTATCATAGATTCAGAGATTAGGTTATTTTTAGACACAAAGCCCTATCTGAATAATAGCATTACTACAATTTCAAGAAAGTCTCATTTTTGGCCTCATAAAGTTGATATTTTTTAGATTTTCTTTCCTTCACCAATATTTTAGGAAAATTACTGTCACTCAAATGTGTTCAATTCCAAAAATCTACTTCCATTAGAGAAGAATAATTGACAGAGAGCTCTGTAGAAAAGTAGGACATTGAATTGTGATAATCACTCAGGAAATTGCCTCTTTCCTCAGTTTTCATTGTGGTTGAGAGGGGAGAAGCTTTATTTATTAACTTAGGCAGTTGATAGCTGGCTTAAGTAGAACAAAAGAAACAGTGTCGTTCTATGTAAGACATTGTGTCATCACTATAGCCTTTTTCATTTTAGTATGATTCCAAGTTTTGCTTTTTTTTTTTCCTACAGTTTGCTCAGGACTTTTCATGCTTCTTTGCTGGAGAGCATTCTTAATTTGTACTTGGGTTCTTTCTACATGTCAACTTTGGTTTACCAATACTGTTATAAGACACTATCTAAACCTTGAGAAAAATGTGTTTTTAATTCGTAATTTATTAAACCATATATATGTTAATGTTCCATAAAAATAATAATGGATACAAAAATTCTAATATACATTTTTACTTTTGCCCTGCAAATCCCCAACTCTGTGTTTTGGCATATGATAAAAATGGCAGCATGGATATTCTAATGGGTATCACTTTTATACAGGTATGCTTAACTAGTTTCTATCATTTGAACTTTTTTTCTAAGGTAATATCAAATAACAATATTAAAACCAACTTGTTCTTATGGAGAAAACTTATATTCACAGGTGTTGTACATTTCCCCCAATGCCTTGGATATAACAAACTTTATAATGAATTCAAGTTGTCCTTTGTTTTAGTTTGCCCCGACTACTATAACACATACCATAAAGTTAGATTTTTAAAAATAGATATTTTGTGTTTTTACAATACTGAATGATAGAAGAGCTGGTCCAGTTCTGACAGAATTTTCTGTTTCGATGTGTTTCTCACACAGCAGGCAGCTCACACACACACAGATGGAGAGGTTCTAACTTAAACTCCTCTAAGGAATGAGGGACTCACTAATCTGACCTCATTTTACCTTAGTTATTGTCTCAGGAATATTTTCCCATCCAGGAAAACTAAAGACAAATCTTCCAACATTTCTATTATGAAAAACACAACTGAGTTCCTACAGCTTATTTTTGTTTCTTTTTAATTTGTTTACAAAAATAAAACAAATACCAGTTAATTTATTCAAATTAACAATCTACACAGAGTAATATTCTTGTTTAGACTTTAACAATTACCATTTTTATCTGAAAATGCTTTTGGTCTTTTTATATCTTCATATCTGAAGCTATGAATATTTATGGTTGTCTCATATTTTTATGATTGGCATGTGTTTATTCCTAGAATAACTTCCTCTAAACTGCAAGGGAAAGTTGACTCTGGTAAAGCAATAATTACTGTATCTTTCCAATATCTATCAAAGATCTGTCATACTTAAATAATAGAAGGTTCTTTCCCTGAGTTTCTAGGTTTTCTGTATAAATTGATGCATTCATGTACTTTATCATACACAGAGTTTCCATTATTTTTGTGATTTTTATTCTTTGAAAAAATTTGTTCAAATTATGGTTTCTCTGCCATTTTAGATATTGCTACTAATTTAGATAAATTTAAGTTATCTTATTGAGTGGTAGAATTAGTTTAATAGAGTAATAAAAGTAAATTGGTTTATTATTTTCACTGCAAAATTTCTTGTATTTCCATAAAAATATCCTTAAAAGCATTTTTTTCTGCTTAAAGCTACTGTTCAGAAATAACTAAATTCATTCTCCTGTTAGTATTTTACTTCTTATATAACAAAATTTGTTTTTGAGTCAGAGGTTCTAGCTCACTCTGCACTCTTACTATTTGTGGTTATGATTTCTAAATTTTTAGTAAAAACACTTCCATCTATATGAGCCAAAGTTACGTACAAACCAGTACATTATATTTTATCCCTAAAGTCTTTAAAACATGGTAATACATTGTTTTCTTCCAATACCGCTAAACATATAAATATATGAGAGACTTATCAAAAACAAATTAGGTATTTGAAAATATTTCAGACAACAAGACCACAGCAAGAATATTAATCACATTCCTTTAATGACTTTGAAGGTCACTCCATAAGTAAGGTATTTTTCTAAAACCTTGGTTCAATACCCGAAATCATGCCCATTTTTGATTTGTATTTTTATGACTGAAGATCGTAGCAAACTCTTGAAATGATAAAGCAAACATAAATATCAGGATTCTCTAACTGAATATGTTCACTGCTCATTGGTTTTCTTCCTGCAGACAATTTTAAGTTTGATGTAGAGAATAGCCAATAGTACTCATAGTTTTTACTTCCTGTCCAGGAAGTGTTAAGTTTCATGGTCTCCAAAGTGGAAATATTACCTGATCTGTTTCACTTCACATGTGTATGGGGTTCATGTGTGTTATATGACAGCTAGAACTCAGGATTTAAAAATATTCCTGGAAAAATATTAATTCATTATACATTCCTCATGTTTGTTTGAAAGTGAGTGCTTGTGATAGAAAGACAAAAAAAGAGATATGGACTAGTAGCTCAGAATAAATGAACATTTTAAGTACATATATAAAAATAAAAGAAATAAGAATAAAAACATAGTTATATATTAATTTTATACATTATTATTTTTATAAGTTTTATTTAATTGCAGTGGAAAATACTGCAATAGAATACTCGCTTTGCTGGACGTTATGTTTGCAGACTTCAGAGTCTCTCACCAAATGTGAAACAGCATTATGAGTACAAACAATATCATGCTTCTGGAAACTCCTACATTTTATGGCTTTTATTAGTACCTTCTTTCCTCCCTTGTTGATCTGTTTGTTTTGTTGTTGTTATTTTTAACACTTTACATGAGAGAGCTCATTAAAAGAGAAAGCAGATAAAAATTTGAAGTAAAAGTTATTGGTTATGTATTGAACATAATTCAAAAACATGTGCACCATTCTATTGTATACATAGATGTATAAACACAGACAGAAGCAGATGCACACACACATACACACATACACACATACACACATACCCACATACAAATAGGTAGAGAAATTTGAAACTTGGGGACGGATATAAATTCTTCTAATTTCATTCTGAGTATCCCTGAGTAATAACAACAAATAACAAGAAATAACAATTGTTGCATATATCTGAGATGAACTTGGTGTGTCTTTGATCCTTTAACATATTCATTTAATGAAAGAAATTTGCCATAGAACAATGCCTTTCTTCATATTACTTAGTATTCAGTAATCAAAATGAATCTAATGTCTTTCCCTTTCTTTGCCCCTTATTAAACTTAAGTTTGTCAAACTCATTGTAAGAGTTCACAGATGTATTCTTTCTACTATCATTTACTTATTTTTGATTTCAAACTTAAAAGGGCTTATTGCTTGTATTTAGTATTTTACCTTAGTTTTTGAGATTAAATTATGTAAATTTATAATTTCAGGCTGGCCTACCATTTGAAATCTTCTCACCTTAGCCTCTGATGCTAAATCAGATGTTTATTGCTGTGTCTACCTCAATTTGGTGTTTTATTCAATATAATTTAGTATTCTTGGTCAATTTATATATCTCTTTTTGATGCTACAGCTAATCATATTTTCTTGCACCCAATTTATTTTCCCAGTTACACTATTTGGGGGTTTGTAACTTAGAGTAAAACAATCATGTAAGACCCCAGGATTCAATATCTCCTATAAGAGTAAAGAAGAATGTCACACACATTTCACAGAAACTGCCTTAAAAATAACCTATTAAACAAAAGGACATCCATCCAATGACTGACTTTGATTGTTTCCCAAATGTTTGGATGTTCTTTTTTTTCCCTTTAACTTATGCATTGATCTGACAAATTGTTTGTGAATTATGCAGCAATATCTTTTATTTTAAAATCACCCAGTAAGATGAAGGTTATAATTAAAGTGAAAGCAAATATGCACTCAATTTAACCTTCAAGAAGGGAAAGAGACCATCTGGTTTATTTGAATGTGTTTACTAAGTGAATATGACTAAAGGGTTTATATGCTCTATTGTTGACACCACTTTCAAATCTGCATTTATGGATCATTTCTTACAGTGTTCCCCTAGGGGAGACATAGAAGAGGTGACAGGGAAGTTTGTAATGATACTTCAGAAATAATTTTTTATAGTGGTAACTTTAAGAAAACTACTAAGATAGCAAATGAATTGAGGTTAGCTTACCCTCTCAAATGTAATATTTTTATGGTACCAACAGTAAAACACAGCAATTTAAATACCTTCTAATGTCTTTTGAATAACTACAATTATACTACATTCTTTTAAGCACAATTTGCTGTTAGCTTTGCTCATTTTAAAGAAATGTGTTCAAAATTTAAGGCTGTGTTAAATGTTTCACTACTGGTTTAAGGTTATGAATGCAGCAGTTCATCTAGAAGTGAACCCCTCTGCTATGAAGCAGTAATATGCAGAACTGTAAAGACACTGCTGAAGGATGTAGTTTATTTTAGGAAGAAGCAAGATTTTCATATGTATATGTAGCCCAACGTGTGAAAAATACAATCTGCTTTATACTATCTTCTGTTATTTGAAGCAGATATTCAAATGAAATGGTTGCTGCAAAAAAGGAAGAGGGGAAAAAAAAGGTGCAAACCTTAAAATATTGCCTGAGAAGTGAATTTCATGAGAATGCAATGTGCGAGCTTCCTTTGGACTCTTGTCATAATTCAAAAGTGAAATGAAGTATTTTTCCATTGTCTCGTTTTTTACAACATAATGGCGTGTAAATATAATGATAGGCAGAAGAAAATTTGTCCTTTAGAATAATTTGAAGGAAAGTAAGAGCGCCAGAACATACACTCTCAATGTCATTTCGGATGATTTCTGTCATTGCTCATCTATTCATTCTTTCTAACGCTAATCATAGAAAAATCTCTCCTGTAGGCATTCAGTACTTTGAAGATGTTCTCGATTGTACTGGATTTTTAAAAGTACATTAATAGTAAGAAATCTTAATTCTTAAATGCATCATTACTCTTTGAGCACCGTTTGGTCTGGGCATGGCTATCATGACGTGCTGACCACAAAAGCATCGTAATGTCATCAGAGGAGCTAAAGCTTTGGCTTACAAGGCAAAGCTCTGGAATTAGTCTCCGGTGGGCCTACATAGCTTCTCTTCACTCTGCTTTCTTTCTCCCAGCATTCAGTTTAATTTTCCCTACCTTGCTCTACTCTTTTGCCATATCACAGGCCAAGCCAGTTTCTTTATTAACCAATGGTATTCACAGCATGCAGCGGGGAGTCCTATATCAGGTTTCCTTTCACATCTGAAGCTGTAC
This sequence comes from Neodon shergylaensis, assembly GCA_025134845.1. Taxonomy (NCBI): domain Eukaryota; kingdom Metazoa; phylum Chordata; class Mammalia; order Rodentia; family Cricetidae; genus Neodon; species Neodon shergylaensis. The sequence continues at coordinate 14,716,685 of JABTXL010006268.1, forward strand.
CAGAGACAGATGATAGGAGCCATCCCCAGCAAAGGCCTTATCCCAGAGAGGAGATAAGTAGTTGGTGAGGGAGAACTAAGCTGGGCCATGGGTGATGACAAGAATCTCACAGCCTGACTGATTAGGAGACAGAGTGCTTCTTTGTTTATAAGGAATTCAGAAAACAGAGATATATTCATACTGATCCAGAACATAGATCATATCATTTTTTATTCAGACAGGTGTTTCACTTTCTATTGCATATTTTTCAGCCACCCTTGATAAACCATGACAGAACAGAATTATATTCTACACTCACTTTTACTCATCAACCCTATAACCCAACTTTAAGGCAGCCTAGGCAAATTGTCATGTCCTGAGCAGTGTATTATTAACTCTTAATCATCAGACTACCCAAGAATAATTCTCAGGCCAAATTTGCTGCAGTTATTATTCAAATTCTGTCATAATGCAATGTTTCACATTTTATATCTTTATAAAATTTGTTTCTATGTCTAATCCTAGCATTCTTTTGTTTCTTGGTCATGAAGACCCCACAGGGGCTCTGCATGAGTTAGAGTTTCTAACGGAGGTCCTGGCACTTCCTTCTTTTATCATCCTTTGACATCGTTCATTTTCTATCAATTTAAGTTCATGTGTAGGGCTAGAGGTAAGTTCTGATAATACAACTTTGTCACTATATATGCCATGTATTTGCCAGAGTGTCAAGTAGAAAAATGCTTGTAATCTTATCTGTGGGCAACTCCACTAGACCACCAAATCTTGTTGATGTTTTCAAGTTCTTTCAGTTATCTTTTTCCCAAGTAACTGTAGGGACAGATGTTTTCAGAATATCTCAGAGTGTCATAAAGGTATCTCTGGCCTCTTTTTGTATGTCATAATCTCTAAAGTGTAAGGAAGACCATAAAGTAGATAAGGATATCTCCCTGAATTTGGGATGGGTAGTGTGTTCAGGATTTTCCTGGGAGCATTTCCTGTTCAGGATTTTTCTAGGAGAAGGCTTCCTTTAATGGCAGTAACCTATTCATGAAAGACTCTCTCCTTCTCAGTAAAAAATATTTTTGAAATCTTAAGTGCTCCTGAGCTCATCAGACTGCCAATTCCTCATTTATTTCATTTCTACCACTTGATCATTTTTATTATCCCTCTTATTGTGAAGGTTATAATAAAAACTAAAAAGAATCATGCCACAAATTTCACATTACATGTGTAAACTTTTTTTCACAGAAAGAAATTAATCAACTATCATTTAATTTAAGTTACATGTAAGTTCTCAGGAACCAGGCAGAAGGCTTACAGATTCACTGCCATACTTTTCCATGAATGACCCCTAAGTCAGTTCTTATTTCCCTCTAAGAATTCAGGGTCTGGGACTCCACTCCACACATTATTTACAACACTACTGCTGCCTTTCAGACTCCTACAGGACCAGCCCATTAGTCTCTATTTATTGTTTCAAAGATTATTCTAATTGAAAGTTCAAAAGTATTATTTCAAAAAAACAGCAGCAAAAACAACAAAACAATTTTAAAAAAGAAATAGAATGGTTAGCGTATTTGCAACCAGCCCACTTCTTACAAAAATTATTTTATTTCTTAGTTTTTGATTGTTGAGATAAAATATCATGATCCAAGGAAACTTAAGGAAGAAGAAGTTCACTTTTGCTTAGTGGGAAAGAAAGATAAGAGACCACAAGGAAGGTTTGCAATGGTTGCAGCAGCAGGAAGCTGGGAGAGTTTTTCTCATCTAACTACAGGCATCAGTGAGAGAGGAGAATGTGGAACAAGGTGATGCCTCAAATCCTAACCACAGGGATGTATTCTTCCAAGCAAGTATATACCTCCTAAATAAACTCTCATATCTGTGCCAGAAACAAGGAGGTGAGTTTTCAAATCTATGTGTGAATAAGAATATTTTTCACTCAAACAGAATCAAATTGTAGCTGGATTCTTATTGTGATTATATGACATACTTTATACAATTGTATCTCTTAGTCAACTATAAGAATTCTGGAAACACTGAAATAGTCATACTGAGAAATAAGTTAAGCAAGTTCATTATAAAACTATTTTTAACTAATGTTAAAGACTTTAAGGTGTGTGTGTGTGTGTGTCTGTGTGTGTGTGTCATTATCTTTGTGAAGGCAAGTATCCCTGTAGGTTAGACGTATTAATGAGGAAAGTCGCATTAACCTCAGTGTGACATAATTAGTTCTTTTCCTTTCTTGGAAGTTATGTAGGATTTTTTCATAGAATATATGTTTTTGCCTACTTCTTCCAGATTATTCCCAACTTCCTATGCACTGAACTTAATATTCTTTTTCCCAAAACAGAATACAAACATCAAAACACACAAACAAAACCATTAAGACAAAAAGTACGCAAACAGAAGAAAAGAAATTGATCATTCTATTCGCTTATGTTCTAATCCTCAATCCCCTCCCTTCTACTGCCACCCTCGCTCCCTGTATGGATGAGGTATGGGGTGAGAGATCAAGGAAAGAGATAGAGGTAGCAATTACAGGGCTAGGGGTGTTGTAATAGGAGCGGTGGGGCTGTGTCCCCAGCACCCCGGCCGCCTGCTAGCTTCATACCCCAAAATAACAACACACATATTGTATTCATTTAAACACTGCTTGGCCCATTAGCTCTAGCCCTTACTGGCTAATTCTGATATCCCAATCAACCCATCTCTAATAAACTGTGTAGCACTGGTCTTACCAGGAAAGATTCAGCATGTCTGACCTGGCGGCTTGCTTCATCGCGTGCGTCTGCCCGGGAGAGGGGAGCATGGCGTCTCTGAGCTCACTTCCTCTTCCTCCCAGCATTCTGTTCTGTTTACTCTACCCACCTATGTTCTAACCAATAAAATGGGCCAAGGCAGTTTCTTTATTAGCCAATGACCTTCCTCCATCACTTTCCCCCTTTACTGTTTAAACAACAAAAAAGGAAGGCTTTAACATAGCAAAATTACATATAACAAAACAGTTATCAAGCAAGAATTACAATATTTATATCTATTTTATCTTTATCATAACTAAGGAAAACTATAACTATCTATTTTTTAACTCCATCAAAGACCCCAGAAAGATACAATATTACCTAAGCAAACAAGAAATAAGCAACTTTCAAACTCTAGAAATGACAGAGACATCTTGCTGCCTGTACAGTCACCCAAAGTTCTTTTGTAACGTTGGGGCATCTATCTTTGGCCTAAAGGCCTATAGTTTCCAGCAGACATTTCCACGAAGCAGGAAATTTCAAAGGCAGTCACTATCTGCTTGTCCTGAAGAATGTCTTGCAGACTCTTTCATGAATCAGAAACCCCAAAAGGTCATCTCACCTTTAGGCAAGTTCAGCAGTCCTCTCTCTGAGGGTTCTGTGTCCAGTTTATGCAACAGTCCAGGCAAGAGCAGTTTCTTGTCCAAATGGATATCAAACTCCATAAGGATCCTCTTCGATGCCCATCTTCTTCTTGAAGTAGATTTGTGCTGCCAGGAGCAGACATGTCTCATTGTCATGAAAAACCCCTAAGTTATTAAAACATCTTAAATGCCATGTTCTGTAGTCTTTGAAAGATATAAAGAATGCCTATCTAATTGAAATATATCTCTATATATCTAGAAAATCTAACTAACATGACTACAAGCTTGACTATTATTGATGATTATCTATTAACAACCTATATATGTTACATTATTTTATTTTTTATTTATTTATTTATTAAAGATTTCTGTCTCTTCCCCACCGCCACCTCCCATTTCCCTCCCCCTCCCCAAATCAAGTCCCCCTCCCTTGTCAGCCCAAAGAGCAATCAGGGTTCCCTGCCCTGTGGGAAGTCCAAGGACCACCCACCTCCATCCAGGTCTAGTAAGGTGAGCATCCAAACTGCCTAGGCTCCCAAAAAGCCAATATGTGCAGTAGGATAAAAAACCCATTGCCATTGTTCTTGAGTTCTCAGTAGTCCCCATTGTCCGCTATGTTCAGCGAGTCCGGTTTTATCCCAGGCTTTTTCAGACCCAGGCCTTGGTGAGTTCCCGATAGAACATCCCCATTGTCTCAGTGTGTGGGTGCACCCCTCGCGGTCCTTAGCGATCAGGGAAATGCAAATCAAGACAACTTTAAGATACCATCTTACACCTGTCAGAATGGCGAAAATAAAAAACACTAATGATAGCCTTTGCTGGAGAGGTTGTGGAGAAAGGGGTACACTCATCCATTGCTGGTGGGAATGCAAACTTGTGCAACCACTTTGGAAAGCAGTGTGGAGGTTTCTCAGGATATGCGGGATCAACCTACCCCTGGACTCAGCAATACCACTCTTGGGAATATACCCAAGAGAGGCCTTATCATACAACAAAAGTATATGCTCTACTATGTTCATAGCAGCATTGTTTGTAATAGCCAGAACCTGGAAACAACCTAGATGCCCTTCAATTGAAGAATGGATGAAGAAAGTATGAAATATACGTTACATTTTTAAATGAACTACACAATCACAATACCTTAATTAAGATCAGAAATACATATACATATAACAAAATTGACCTTAAATCTCTATCAATAAAGCAAAATCTATACTAATACAAATTATTCATACCTATATCATATCCCCCTTTAAATGTAAAAGAATGTTTATAAACCATATTTGGGAACATGGGCGCAGTTTTTTTTCTCTCCAAACTGCTTCCTGCTGAATGGGGGCATCGTTAATTAGGCCTTTCATGGTATAACCTGTGTGCTAGTTTCATCTCAGTTGGCAGTTGAGTGAAGCAACTTTCTGAAGATGTTTACAGCAACCCTTCAGGAGGGCGTGGTCCATCATACCATATTGGGATAGAAGCAATCCACAGACTCTCACCCTCTGTGAAAATAAAATAAGAAACTCCTTTCCAAAGCATCATGTCCTTAGATCCAAATTTCAAAGGCAAGGCATTTTCAAAATATATATGTTGGATTAGTTCAGCAGCATTTATAAACAAATATCTTTTAGCAGCTGTTGCTCCTTCCTCAGCATTCAAACAATTCAAAGAGAGCATAATAGCACACAGTATCAAAATTCTCTCTTTATTTTCCATCTTTGTATGGCTTTATTTTAACTCTATTTTGTTTATTTTTATTTTATATTCTCTGTATATCTTTGACCTGGAATAACTCTGTTGACCGGGCTATCCTTGAACTCTCAGAAGTCCGCCTGACTCTGCCTCCCAGGCATTAGGATTAAAGGTGTGTGCTACTACACCTTGAACTCACAGAGATCTGTTTGTCTCTGCCTTCTGGGCACTGGAATTAAAGGCACGTGTTACCACACCTTGAAGTCACAGAGGTCAATCTCCCTCTGCCTCCCAAGCCTTGGGATTAAAGGTGTGTACTACCACACCCAACTACTCTCTTCCTTTTTTTTGTTTTTTACTTTAAGAACTTCAACTTTTAGTCTGCACATATTTTTTAACACACTGTAAATCATTTAAAGGTTTTCTTTTTTCTTTGAATCTTTCTTTTACTGTATATGTCTCTTTTTTGACCACATGAGTCTTTAATTTACCAAGCAATATTAGTAGGACTAAAGCCTTGGCTTTGACGGCTGGATCCAGCCCATTCCTTAGCTTTCTACCATTCCAACCTTGTGCCTGAGGTACCGGCCAGAGCTGCGTCCGGTGCCACAAGTCTACAGTGTTTTAAGGTCCTTGCCAGCAAACAAGCTACAACACTCAAATGCTCTCTCTGTAGCTGACCTCCTGCCTCAAAGAGTCAGAGTTTGCCCTGGCAGGATGGCCCACAAAGCCGGCATTTTAAAAAAACACAGGTTTTTTTACTGTTACTGCTGAAAACAAATAAGCATTCGGTAGGCTTTTATCAACACCATTTAAGTATTTCGTAGCAGGACCTCTTAAGAGCTGCAGGGTTTTGCAGCTAAAGCTGAGTCAGGAAGCCTCTCTTAGTGAGAGTGCTTGCTTGCCTCTAGCAAGCAGAGCAGACCTGAGAAATTGTTGCTACCAAGAAAACATGCTTTACTCTTTCCCAAGCTTTCTCAGGCTTTCAGTGGATTCAGTTGTGTCTCTTTTTAACATCAGGAACCACCACCTATAAAGTATTACCATTATGACTGTGCAAAGGTGAACTGAACAAGAATGATACCAATAGATATGCCCAATTGGCCAGAGAAAAGACCACAAGATCTCAAAGCTCAGCAAAGATAAATAGGCAACTGAGGAAAGCTACAGTGGAATAGGTGGTCTTCCCCAGAGAAGACTACACCAGCTAGACATCCAATGTCAACTGATCAGTGATGAAAACATACTTACAAGTAACATTGTACAAACTGAACAGGTTATACTAAGTAATATGTGTATATGTATTCATATTAATATATACATAGAATAATAATTACTGAAAAAAGAGACCATGCATCCAAGGGAAAGCAGCAAGGGTTATATAATGAAGTTTAGAGGAAAGGAGAAATTTTGAAATTACATTATCATCTCAATTTTCTTTTTAAATTATTTTTCCATTAATATGTTTAATGTGTGTGTTTTTCTTGCACACATCCGTGCATACCACTGGGACAACAATAGTGAACATCTGAGACTTACATGGATGTTGGGCCATCACATTTTTATGACTAGCAGTTTACCACCCAAGTCATCCTCCCAAACAGCAGTGTAGTGAGCTACCATGTGTCCTAAACTGTCAAGAAAGCTGTCAACATAAAGCTGTCCTGGTTCCATCAATTTTCCCTAGTGTAACTTTGCTACTGTGTTATTTTGAACCTAATGCTAGATATTTTATTGTTCTGTCCATAAATACTTCAAAAATATCTCTAAAGTATGATTTCTTAAAAAGATAGGCAAATTATTATATTTAACCTTTTTAATTGATTTTTGCTGGGCTCTACAATTTTCTCTGCTCCCTCCCTGTCTCTCCCCTCCTCTTCAACCCTCTCCCACAGTCCCCATGCTCCCTATTTACTCTTTTTTTTTGTTTTTTTTTTTCTTTTACATTTACTTAATCAGTGAGGTTACATTTGTATGTGTGTGTGTGCACATGTGTGTGCACACACTCATGCATGTTATATGTAGGTACATGAGCCTGTACCAGTCTTTTTCATTTGAGGGGCTGTCACCCAGCTCCCAATCATGACATGGAGAGTTCTTAGTTGTGACTATTCAGCCTAGCTTAGACTCCTTTCTGGCTAGCTCCTTTAACTTAACCTGTTTCTCTTTATCTAGTTTTTGCCTTGCATATATATACCTGTAAACTCAGCACTTGGGAGGCAAAGAAAGAGATATATTACTAGGGTCTCATTTTGTAGCCCAGGCTGGCTCAGTGGGTGAGAGCACATACTGCTGTTACAGAGAGCCTGCATTCAGTTCCCATCGCCCACATTAAGTGACTCGAAACTATCTGTAGCTTAGCTCCAGTGAACCTGATGCTTTTCCCTGGTCTCCAAGAGCATCTGTACCCATGTGCCCATTATCACTCACTTATACACACATCTGTTTCATTAAAGAAATCATAAAAATAAAAGAGTAACCATTGTATATCACTTGTTTAATAACAAAGTTTTGGAACCAGTGAAATCACTAGTGGGTAAAGGTACTTGTCATCAAACCCAGCAACCCAAGTTTGCCCCGGGGAACCCATATGGCAGAAAGAAAATCCAATGCCCACAACGGTCCTCTGACCACCAAATTCAAACTGTGGCACATGTAGTGGAATATTGTTTTAACTAGACAAAGATGTGTTACATTTGTTTATGTTGGGGAATATTACTTTAACCATGCAAAGGTGTGTTACTTTTGTTTATGCCGGGGAATATTACTTTAACCATGCAAAGGTGTGTTACTTTTGTTTATGCTGGGGAATATTACTTTAACCATGTAAAGGTATGTTACATTTGTTTATGCCGGGGAATATTACTTTAACCATGTGAAGGTGTGTTACTTTTGTTTATGCCGGGGAATATTACTTTAACCATGTGAAGGTGTGTTACTTTTGTTTATGTTGGGGGATGTTACTTTAAGCATGTGAAGGTGTGTTACATTTGTTTATGCTGCATTTGTTAGCAATGTAAGATGTGTTATAGTTGTTTATGCTGCATTTCTTTATTTATGAAAATATGTATGACTGTTTCACCTTGCCTGCCTAAGGCACCTGATTGGTCTCATAAAAAGCTGAACAGCCAATAAGTAGGCAGAAGAGGGATAGGTGAGGTTGATGGGCAGAGAGAATAAATAGGGGAATGAGAGAGAGGAAGGAGAGAACGAGGGAGAAAGACACCTGGGGCCAGCTAGCCAGATGGACATGGAAGAAGCAGGGAAAACAGGACATACATAAAGAAAAGGTATAAAGTCCCGATTTACTCTTAAAAGATCTTGTCTTTTTCTACTACCATTGTAGATTAGATCTATGTAGGTCTCTCTTAGGGTTCTCATTGTTGTCTAGGTTCTCTGGGATTGTGATTTTCAAATTCTCTTTAGCTCACTTTCAAGTTATAACTAACATTCCATAATGTAATAATTCCATTCTACTTGCTATTTTACAGAAATTTAAATATTCTATGATTATGCAATTCAATGCATTTCATGCCTTGGTTTATTCTTGACACAAATGTGTAACAATTTTCAGGAACAGAGATGCTCAGAATCTAAAATGAAATTCGAATCATGCATTACAATGGGCTGGGTTACATTCTCAATATTATATCATATAATGATGCCTAATATAATAATTTGTCAATAACTTCTATGACTACAACAGATTTGATTCACCATATACTCACTAGAGTTAAGGGGTTGACTTCCATTATTCCAGGTCATACAGCATAGAACAGAAGGTGCTATTACATATTAAAACTAGAGATGAGAAATATGTTGTATGAAAACAAAGGTACCTAGATCTTGTACTTTTTGGATGGATGTGTGGAGTGTATGGAGGTGCTCATATGTGTTTTCATGTGGGTATATATAAATGTCCCAGTTTTCATATTCTCTCTAGTCTTTTGCTTCAGAATGAGCTTCAGCTGTGATCTAGCTTCTTTGCTATTGCATTAGTGTTTTCACATTAAGCACCCTTGCATGCTTAAGTTTTGTTCAAGATAGCTATGTTCTGAAATCTTCTGATTCTGTACTAAAAGTTTTCTTTCACAATTCAGAGTACCCTACTCTTTGTTGCTGAATAAGGGTTTATATTTACTCCAACTATTCTCCTACTTTGTTTTGGAGTATTTTGCTTAAATAAATGTAATTTGTGAGATTGAAATTCATGAAAGCTATATATTTTAATTGTTTTAGATTGGCTAAATTTCTGGGTTCTGGATTGGAACAAACCTCTTGACTGTACAAAGGCAGACTAGTTAATGTTGGACACTGTTGCCAGAAACACTACATGTTATTAGCTCATAAATATTACAAAAAGTGGCCAAATAGCAAATAAATATTAAATTAATTTTAAGTTTTATCTCTTTTTTTCCTCTTTCTCTCTATATATTATAAACATTAGAAAGAAGAGTGTTACCTCAAGTCAGTATTTTGAGAAGTAATTATTATAATTATAATTAAAGTCTCTCTGACAAGAGACTTGATTTTGTTTAGGATGTACGTAAAACTTAATTTGTTCAGATTTCCATGTACACAATTATGTCCATGTGACAGAATCCTGAACCTAATAGATGTAGTATATTCTCTCATAAAATAATTGTAAGGTATTAGAAAGAGCTATGTTCATTATTCAATTGCCCTTTTCCTTCTGCCTATCCAGAATGCAGTCATGGTCTTGAGTGGTGATTGATCACCTGGGCAACACGAAAATGAAAGTCATCTGATAAGGATGACTAAACAAAAAGAGAGAAGATGCAGGAGTCATCAATAAACTTCATCTGGTCAACACTGGTACGGTCCTAGAAATGAAACTCTCCCTGATATCCATTTTAAATATAGGCAGTGAACAGAAACGGTTTCAAAAAAGGCAGACCCATGAAACATGAAAGGATATGGGCCATGAAATGTTCCTTGACAAATAAACTAGGGGAGCATGATTAATGGACATCCTCCACTTGCAGAAGTATGTACTCCTCCATTTCTGACAGTCAGAATTTGAGTAGTGACATGGACCACTGAGTGCTGTACACTTCCATTTCCCAAATACAGAATGTAGCTTTAGCCACAGTCATTCTCTTTCACCTTATACATGTTTTCTAAGAATCAGATAATATGCACTTCCATGATATTAAATGATAGTAGATTTTAAATCAGAAAATTATAGTAAGGTACATAAAAACAGAAAGAAAATGGAACACATTGTTCTACAATTCTATGATGTAATTTACATTGACTTAGGCTATTGTTTTGAAGAGTAATTTACTAAGCATTTACTACACCAAAAGAGCTATGTACTCTTTTTATGTCTCCTAAATCTATTTCAGTCTCTATTATCAGTTGAATATTTTTCTTTTTTCCTCTGTACTCATTATAGTTTACTCAAGTCTTCCTTCTAATTGACATTTTCCTTTTCTGTTTAAATTACAAAAAAATAATGTGCCTGTCAATATCTAAAATTACTCATTAACTAATATCCATTAACTTTTAAAATTAGCAATTAGAACTCAGTATTAAAAGAGAGAGACAATAAATTTTACAAGATCATTTTATTTTTATTGATAGTAAATAATACTAAGTCACCAATACTTTAAAAACTTAGAGCATAATGCTACATTCTTAATATTTTAAAAAATTATTAATGTTTAAAGAGTACAGAAAAATGAGTGATTTTTATGTCATTAGATTTATACGAAATGCAGCAAAATTCAGAAATACACTGTGGCAACAATAACTACAAAAGTACAACATGGGTAGCCTGTGTGACTTCGAAATGAAGAAGAGGGTGGAATTTTTTCTAGAAAGTTAAAACTTTCTAATGTGGAGTGGTGCACACATTTAGTCCCAGCACTAGGTAGGTAGAGGCAAGTGGACCTCTCTGAGTTTAAGGCCAACCAGTCTAAATTGAAAGATACTATCTCACACACAAGCAATCACACACACACACACAAATACATATACAGACACCACACACACACACACATACAAAGAAATAAAAGAGAGAAAAACAAATCATTGTATTCAATTAAGGTGTGACTTATAAAGTTCACTTCTTTCTTTAAACTCATTGATCTTTATGCTGTTCAGTTCTGTGCATTTCAAAAATTCATGTGCAATCTAGGCATCTCTAAAAATGGTATGAAATATTCATTGTAACTTGATAAAAATCTGAGAAACATTTATTAATGATGAGATGTTTGGCTTAAACATAGTTGTATATTATTTTAAATTGAAAAGACAAAAAAAATGCTAAATATGTGGAGAATATAATGTCTTATTCTTACTATAAAGAGGGAAAGTATTCAAAACAAGAGACCTGAATTCTATAAACAACATAAGTTCCATTTCAATAGAACCATTCCTATATTTAATTTATATTTTGACTTTTCCATAGGTTGAGGTATTTAGATATTTCAATGTGTCATGTAGTAGTAGGAAGAGAATCCTTAAACCTTTTGCTTTTAAAGTGCCAATAAATGTCCATCTGATAAGTGTTATACTAAACACTACTCTGACACTATACAATTCATACAATTAATGTACTTGGTAAAAACAACAGCAAATCTAAATTTCAATGAGAATTTTTTAAAAATACAATCCAAAATTCATAACATTCTGTAGACTATAAATATATTCCAATTTAAGAGTTTAATTAATCACTGTTTTTCATTGTTTTAATTTATGACACTAAAAAATTATTTAATCATTAACATAAGTAATGTAGTATGTATGTTATTCTGATATTGTTTTTAATATCACAATTATTCTGTCCAATACCCACTGTGCACCTCAAGCTATTAAACGAAATTAATCTGGTTGTGTGTAATTTGACTATAATTTATTTTCTATAATGGAAACACAGTTTTACAATCTGAAATTATCTGCATGTTAATGTATCCATTAGTCAGGATCTTGTTTCTATTTGTTACTCAATGACAAATAAGTTTCTATTATAGATTTTCAAATATGTTTATTCAGAATTATAAATTCATTTGTGACTCATATGTATATGATAAAAGTTCGGGTACATGTTCAATATATTTATTTCTGTTGGCGTCAAAATGAACATATACAATTAAATTTATATTTTGGACTGCACTTAGAAAACTGAGGCTCACAGTGAAGAAAAATATATAGTATTTTTTTTTCTCCTAAAAGCGCAAAATACCACTGGTGAACCCACTTTGAAATTTTGCTTTGTGCTGACAGTTGAACTATAACTGTATTTCATAAACCATAGCACTCCCAAGTTACTGAAAATAAATTGATTTTCTGGAAATATGCGACACACAGGTTCTCAGTATGAGTCCTGAACAGTCTATCCCTAAAGTAGTTATTTCCATTTACACCGCTGACCTGCCAGTATCTTCAGTGCTACTGTAGTTTTTCATGTACTTCAAAAGCTACAGATCTGTTTCCATCCCTCTTAATCTAATATAAACTGCACATGCTTCTATCAGTAAAGGCCTTCATTTTTATCCTTCTTCGATTTCATGACACCAATGGCTCTATATTTCATAGCAAAGGGAGCAGAATGAAATTACACATCGCTCAGATTTCAGCAATATCTGCCTTATGTGATTCAGGACCTCCATACAAAGACGAGGTCATTCTTAATATTTTAGAAAATGTTTCTTTCTGGGAATTCTATATGATAAGCTTTACAATGTATTGGATACTGTTATTTGGAAAACCTGAAAACAATGAAAAACAATTAAAGGATAAAATGACAATGTTCAATATAAACTTATCCAGTTAATAAAGTTGTTGGTCAAAACTGAGACACATTACATTGTCTACACAACATAAAGATAGAAAAAAAACAGAGTAAGAAAAGTTATGAAAGTATTCTAAATTTAGTTTAAACACCATTGGTAAGTTTAAGTATAGAATAAAAGGAAAATGGGCATGATAAAAATGAAATGAAAGAATGACCTCATCATTGTTTAGGGGTCCCAAAACGTACAGATCAGAAACCTTGTTTTATTTCAAAACTAGTTGATTCATTGTGTTCATTGATTATATGTGTGCTCATTTTTAATATAAATTTAGTTATAATGTTCTAATTAAATTTTACCAGAGCTTAAAATATAAGAAGAGAAAAATTCTATAATAATGAAAAGAAAATATAAAAAGGAAGTCTTGCTGAAAGATAACATTTTTAGCTCTTAAATCTATACTGTAGTACAAGATAGATTACATTGAACATAAATTTGTGCAAAATATGGAATGAACCAATTTCAATCTTCCATTTGATACATGTGAGTAGATTGGTTATCAATTCCTCCCGTATAGTAGTGTTACAGAATTTCTTTGGGTCCATGTTGATAGTCTGCTAATTTCAATTTATAGCAGTGGGTATAGTAGAATTAGTTCAGATGTTCGAGTCTGTTGATCTGAGACATTGTAATGTATTAACTATCTGCAGCAGAAACACCAGGCACTAGAGAGGATGTTAAGGTCTCGGTCATACAGATGGTTGTCAGGGCAAAGATCCAGGCCTGTTGTGAAGACCGAATTCTGAATATGGATGGTGAACAGAAGAGGATTTGCATGTGCTATAATCCTTGAGGCCAGCAAGGGGGCGATTCCATGTCTATAACTGGGTAATTGACTGGAATGGCTTGTCTGAATAGATGTAAGCTGATTTGAAATGATGGAGAATGAAGCCCTGCTGGGAACCTGTAGCAGATCTGAATAAATGCATGGGCTGAAGCCAGAGAGCAGAAATTAAGCCTCCTGAAAACCAGGGATGTGTGACCATGTACCAGGAGTGAGTCCAGAAGCATATGCCAAACCAAGATCAACAAGGACCAGCTGTCACCATCATAATACAGGTGGAAAAGAAAAGAAGCTTGAAACAAGGAGATCTAGAGCAAAGAAATCTAAAGAAGACATTCACATGTGTCTTTTCAGATGCTTGGAGAGTCTGTTATGAACTTTTATTGAACATGCCTGCTTTAATTATGATGCTTTCATTCAAACTATAGGGAAGTCTTGTAGAAGTGGTATGATTTAAAAGTCCTATTCCTTATTATTGGATCAGAATCTCAGCATACAAAAGTCATCATGGTAATAACATGGATGAAATGGCATGACTGGGGTGTCTAAAATGTACAGATCCTTTGAAATGTGTGTGACAGATAGATAATTTCTCTCCTGTTCTGGAATAAAATCAGAATATCCCTGATTTAAAAATCTTCTTGATTACAACAAATATATTAACAGATGCTTTTGCCTGTTATTATTCTTGCGGTCTTGTTTGCTTATTGTTTTAAGTGTAGAAAGAACTTGAGAAATATGTGTTGAAATGAGCTTCCTCAAGTGAAGAAATGTGGAAGAACTTAATATTTTTACTCTAAATCATCAGGCTACTGGATGTTCTCTTATTTTTCTATCAAAATCTCCAACTACATTGCAGGCCAGTCAAACCCCCTGGATTATGGAATCTTTGTTTTATACAATATATTTAATAACGGTTGAATGAATCATCTTCTGTAATATGGGTTTCGGTGCCTTTGCCTTAATATAGAAAAAATAAATTTACAAAAGAAAATATTAACAAATTGTTAAAGGTGTATTCCAGTAATCTGGGTTCTTGGTAAATCCAAACATACCACTCATATATCATAAATTCTGTGGCAAGCATTAATTATTTCTTTGCACACGTTTTCTGATCTGAAAAAATGGTCTTAATTAATGGCATTTATCTTCATCTTTTAGTGAAGATTGAGTCTAGATAGTATCTATATGCTTATAAATGTTACAAGTATACATACATATTTAAAACATATGTATCAGAATAGTGGATAAACATATACAAATACTTGATTTTCATATTAATTTTGTTTTGTTTTGTTTTTTAATTGGGACAGAGTTTCTCTGTGTAGTTTTGGTGCCTGTCTCTGAACTAATTCTGTAGACCAGGCTAGCCTTGAACTCAAAGAGATCTGCCTGCCTCTACTTACTGAAAGTTGAGATTAAAGACATGTAACACCACCATCCAGTTCATATATATTTCTTTCTTTCCTTTCTTTTTTCCTTCTTTCATTTTTCTGTATTTCTTTCCTTCCTTCCTTCCTTCCTTCCTTCCTTCCTTCCTTCCTTCCTTC
>JABTXL010006268.1:14735992-14767089 GCA_025134845.1 Neodon shergylaensis
TTTGCTCGGTGTGTTTAAGGGAAGAGATAAAAAAACTGGAAAAGGGGTCATTTCTACCTATAAGTAAGTGTCTTGTAAGTATTATCTTATTTCATGTAACTTTAGTCTCTCTCTTGATTGCCTTCAATGAATTGAAGACATTTTCATGCATAGTAATTTAAAGTTGATGCATCTTTGGGGGAAGATAAATTATTTTCCCCAAATCTTTAGCTCCACCTAACATTTTTATTTTTATATTTTCATTAACATACAAGATAATCTGTATCTCTGTGATTTTCATAGAGATAGAGCAATTGCTACAATTTCACTCAGCTCTATCATTGCCTTGTATCGTTTCTCCTCACCTGTACTCTATTTTCATTGGTCTCCTTCTTTCAAATTAAGTCTAGAATGCAGATGGAAAATACAGAACTTTTACAGTCATTTGACTTTCAGGTTTTATTAATCTCTCAGCCTTGGCTGTCATAACTTTCTCTTCTTTCCTGAAGAATTTAAGCAAGGGATTTTCTTATCTATTGAAAATATTGTGATATTCCACATCACCGTCAATTTTTCTTTAATTTTTTTATAAGACAGGATTTTTATAAAACAAGGTCCTCTGGCTGAACGTACATATCTGAATCAACTCACAGCTGAGGATCAAAGAATACTGTACCATACAAAGCTTCTATTAAATATATTTTAATAAGGAAATCAGAAATAGTTTCATTAGGAAAATTAAATACAGAAAATCTTCTCGATTTTATTTTTCAACATAGAATTCTATTTCATAGAGTTTAGGCAGCTCTGTGATATCTCATAGTACACAAAATATCCGAAGAATTTCATTAAGACATTTAGAATTCTAAATAATTCAAATGTTTCTTGAGTAAGTATTTCAAGGAAATATAGAAACTTATGAATAATTAAAATGTTTTTGAAAAGGGATTTTAGCTATTCTTTTAAGTTAGTTCAATACAATGCAGAATGATAACAAATCACACTATTATTCTTCTTAAAGGACATTATGTTCTCCGAGGCAATTTCCATGAAATAACAGGCTTCAGATTGCCTCTTGCTTTGGCCTCACAGTCATACATTATGACCTATAAAGCAAAGTGAAATAGTATATCCTTATTTCTCACTCACATTTTATTTCAATTCAATTATGTTTACAGTTCGAGAATCCTAATACAGTTTATTTTCTGTTATAGGAAAAAGTCATACCCTAGAATAATTTTACAAAATAACTCTGGTAGGTTTCAGAACAAGTAATGTTTTCTGAAGAGTTTTATACTTTTCTGCACCAGCTATTATTAACAATTTCTTTTCAAAATTTAAAGTCAGGAAAGAAAATTCCTCCATTCTACTAGCCTGTGCACTCTGTTGCAACTGAGGTTTTTTTTCTAATTAATACTATCAAAGTTATTTCTATACAAAAAGCCCTGGCAAAGCCTTTGTGAGGTCATAGAAATTATAGGGTTCTATCCAAGTATATTTTTACTTTCAAAAAATTATGCCTATGTACCTGGTTATCTCAAGTTGCTATAACTAAATATTCTAAGAAGAAGAAACAAAGGACACTAATACTTCACTGATAAGGAGGATGGAAAACACATAATCAAAGCATCGGCAGATTAAATTTGTGTTGTGGTTCTTTGTATATGTGTTGGTCACTTTTCTGTACTCATATAGGGGAGAAAGTGAGAAGAGATAGACATCATGAAGGAGTGTGGGAGGAAGAGAGGATGAGAGAGAAAGACTACACATCTTAGGGCCTTCTTTTCTTGTGTGGACAGGAATCTTAACCTATGAACTTTATACTCAATAAATTATAAAAACCTTACCGCCTTCCTAAATCTCCAATTCTGATTATTAGCAAGTTGGAATTTAAGACATAAGGAGACACACTTTGTGAAAAAACAATTCAATCTATAACAAATTCCAAAAAGTTTTTCCAGCTATCAAAAATATTAGACATCACTTGATATCTTTTGAAAATTTAATATTCAGTTGGTGGGTTGAAACAGTTATACATATTAATGAATTAACATGTTAGGTTTTGATATATTGTAGATAGTCTACAAACTCTTAATCTGTTTAAACATATGTAGCCCAACATTAACATTTATTTATGATGAAAATTTTAATATTTTTTGCAGCATTATGAAATATTCAGAACATTATAGTTATCTGTGGTTACCTCATTGTGCAATATCACACCAGGAATACTTATTTCTTTCTAACTAATTTTTTATGTTCTTGTACAAAATTATCACAAAATAACTTTTACATTTAAATGACCCTTCTTTTCCATAGACATCACAGAATCCAATTATCATATATAACCAAAATTGATCATATCCATATTCTTATTCACAATTTCTCTCTACACACGTTTATGGCTAAAAGAATTGTAGTATAGATGATTTTCTTGTGTATAGAATAATTTATAAATAGAAAGAGTATTATCGGAAGCCTCCATGCTGTACAGTGCCATATTCATCTAATTGTAATTTCTGTAATCAAATTACAATCAATTTGTAATTGATTCACTGATCAATCTTCCCCCTACCTATTCCACCCTGAATCCTCAACATGGGGCAGAGACAGCAAGTACACTTCCATAACTGTCAATGTCATATGACTAAGCATCATGGCATCTATGTCTTTGGACAGTTACCAGACTTATTTAGCTTGTTATTGACGCTGTCCCAACCTAATCAGGCAGAATAGACCTCTGACTAGTAACATCAAACAGATATGTCATAATGTAAGTCTCCACACTGCCAATGTCAATTCATTCCTGGAGTAGAAATATTGTCCACAATGGAATGGACAATATTATTCTGACGTAGGCCATTGAAACCAGTCACAGGTGAGAACAGTTTCCAGAATGTGTATGACTCCTTGGGATTACATGTTACCATATATCAAATCACTCTGTTTTGCAAATTTCTTATCCTAGCAGGGATGATTATGAGAATTATTGAAATTTTCACAGGTGTTAGGTTTTATAAATCTGCTAACAAGCTCCAGGACTTCAAGACTTGGCTTATTTCCCTTCTCCAGCCTCAGCAAGTGAATAATTAAATGTTTTTCTGTGTGTATTGAAACAGTATTGGTAGAGTCAATCTTACAACTACCAGTGTTTAGTTGAGTCAAGCATGTGTCACAAGGTTACAAGAACTTGTACAGTATTAAGGAGATGATTCAGGACAAAACAGAAATCCAGCCTGGTATTCACAAATTTCCGAGTGTAAAGGAGAGAGAGAGAGAGAGAGAGAGAGAGAGAGAGAGAGAGAGAGAGAGGAGAGATGTTGGGTATACATACTCACAAATTCACATAAAGAAATTGCCTAGGGATAAAAGTTTGTGAAGTTTGTGACCAATTGAGGAACAGTTGGTGGAGAGTTTTACATGGCCAAAAAAGGCCATGTTTAATGGGGTTTCCTCTATCCAAGAATCTTTCAGAGTGTAGTATGCTTCAAATATGTTCTAATGCTGGCAGTGATACATGCAAAAATCTCATGTCTGACCCACATACCTGATACGCTAGCAAATCTAGAAGTCCTGTCAAGTCTTCTCTTTGTATAGAAAATTTGGTTTTTGTTACTACCTGGTTCCAAATCCCCCCATAGCAGTCCTAGCTTTGAGCTCCATGACAATGCCTTATAGGAGCTTACACGCTCTCCTCCCTTTTCTACTGTTAGAAGTACACTAAAAGAAACAGAACCATTTTTCTATCGAACACATACATTTCTAGTATGTCAGTCACTTGACAGTGGCATTGCGCTTTGCCTGAAGCTAAATTTCACCACAGCACCTCTGCATCTCTGGTGCTGAATAACAATTCTAAGGCCTTGCTCTTCTTTCTCACAAACACTTGTCGTGAAATGCATGCTTGGGTTCTACCTTATGACTACGAGAGTTGAGCCAGGCTATTTTAGAGCTGAAGCCTTGTGGCAGGAAATCAGAGCACAGGTTCATACCCTTTTGTTTTTAAATCCTTGTACATGTCGCAAGTCACACATTGAAGTGTGTGATGCATTTGTCAAGATCCAGCCTTTATGGAATTTGCATGTTCTAGAGTAGGAACGTGCTGATTAGAATTATTAAACAACAGGAACAGAGATTTGAGAGAAATAAAAGAGAGAAACACAGAACAGCATCGGGAGGGAAATTCAGTGAATACTGAACTCACCCATGTTTATTCTTCATATGCTTTTATTCACTCCAGAAGTGTTGGGGCAGGCAACAGACATCAATAGGATTATATCAGGAATAAACAGAGTGTCCTTAGTCAAGCACTCCCATATTCTGTGACCTTTGGACAAGGTGGAGCGGATCCACCTCTATACTCAAAATACTAATTAACCACACCCTAGGTCAGGATTTCCTGTTTGTAGCCACACCTGTTGTCAAGAAGGTTGAGACAGCAAGAATAAGCTCACACTTTCTGCCCTTTAGCCAAGGTGGAATAGGACTCACATCTGTGGGACCCCACAACTAGAAAGTAATGAGTTCCGTTATATTTTTGCTTATGAGTATTAAATGTTTATTTTATTCTATTTTAGTGAGTATTCACCCGCCGAACCTATGCTAACTCAATAATAGTTGATGCGTACTTTTTCAGGGGGCACTTAGCCTGCAGTTCTTCACCCTTTCCTTTCTTGTATTCTAGCCCTCCAGTGAGCAGTATCACAATACTTCTGCCATAATATGCTGCCGTGCTCTAGGCCATAAGGGATAGTAGTAAGCAATTGTTGTCTGTAATATTATAAATCACCTTTAATTTTGAATTTGAATGTTTCAGAGAATATATTATGGCAACTGAGAAACGATGAGCTCAGGTCTTACAAAATTCCCTTCCGTTCTTCCAAATGCTTGGAACTGCGGATCTGTGACTCAAGTTGTGTCTTTCTTTCTCCATTCTTCAAAGAAAACTTTTCCTATGATATACTACACTCAGAAACTATGTTTTCCTTGCCTGATTTCCTAACTACTTTCAAAACTAGTTTATGTATGAGTGTGTGTACTCCTTAGAGTTTATGTGGAGAAGACAGTCACTGTAGCATCTGACAGAGCTTCACCTTGCCCACCTTGTCCAAGTAGGCATGCTATATAATATCAGTTTATTTTGAAATAGATACTTAGTGGAGCTTAAAATAATTAATTTAAATAAAAATTTATTTCACATAAAAAAAGTCTTAAGTCAGTTTTAGTTAGTGAGCACATTGAAAATCAAAGGGAATAGGTTGATTTCATCTGAAAAGCAGTATCTGGCTGTGAACTTTTTTCATGCCTTCATGTCCTCATGAGGCATATTTTTTCTACTTTAGGTGTTTTATTAAATGATTCATTAAACCATTCCTTTTGAAGAGCTCATATGATATACTTATCCAAAGAATTAATTAATGGCCCAATTTAGTCAGTGTCTTACTATTTATAAAGTCACAATTGATAAAATAAATTGAATGGATGAAACTAAGTTACATTATTTTATAAAATAATTACTTTAAGTTATGCACAAACAATTGCCATGACTCATGTACCAAGACACATACATATGCTAATTTACATTTTGAACAACTGGACTGTGTAAGTGCGTGTGTGTGTGTGTGTGTGTGTGTGTGTATGTGCACGTATTTACATATGAACCCAGGGAATTGTGTGTGCTAAGTTGGAACTGAGTTACATTGTTATGTCTTGAATGAGTGTTTACATATATAGAAAATTTAGAATTACATATTTTATGATTATATGTCAGTAATGTTTAAAAATTTAAACAGTTCTTATATCAAAATACTTATAAATTTTTACTTATGTGTTTAAAATGAAGAGGATCAATTTTGCTGTTAACCATAGAGATAGAGACAAATATTTTATATATCACAGTTTGAAATTAGAAAAATTAAACATTTAATTAATGACAGAAAACATTCACAATTTAGTTTTGCATCAATAGTCTATCATATTAACACATCTTTTGTCAACTTTTACAAACACTTTCCCTCTTTTAATGTTGCAGTTTTTCTACATAGCATGACTGAAGTTGCTATATTCAGTTGTCTGTATTTGGCTATGATGTAGGTCAGAAATACTGTAGGCAGCAAATCAATAGAAAGTGGAATAACAGAAAATCATGAGTAACTAAATTTCTGTTTTTAGATAAGCCCTTTAATCTAGCCTACTTATACTTAAGGAACAGTCATTAATTAATAAAGTTTTTACTAAGAAACTTAGCAAATCAATGAGCATATAACTTCCTGTTAGATATTATATATTTTCTAATTTTAAGTAATTTTGATTGAATATGATTTTAATATTAGCAAAACATTACTTCAGCAATAAGTAGCAAATGAGGACTATAAACACAAGTGTTAAATTATTTTATATAGAATACTAACTTAGGTTTTATTTCAAAACATGGAGTAAGATTTGAATTTTCAAAGGTTCTTGTTTCTCTGTATTACATTTCTGTTTGTCATGATTTTTGTGGCCACAGTCCTGAAAATTCATCATGTTCCTAAAGCACATGCCCATAAGTCATATACTTTTCCTGTTTTTGTGATGAAATAACCTGACAAAACACTGAAGGAAGAAAGGATTTATTTTGACTCAGAGGGAGGTCCTAACCCACTGTAATGGAGAAGTTACAGACTCAGATGCTGAGGCAGCTGGTCACATGGTATTTGTGATGATGCCTATGTTCACTTCTCTCCCACCTTATTGTCGAGGTCCCAGAGCAGTGCACAGCGCTGCACTCTTTTCTAGTGGGCATTCCCACTGGACTAATTCACACAGGTGTGGCTGAAAACCTTTATGCCCCAATTTAATTTAGATTTATTTTGTCTATTTTCACAAACTAATGATCACAATGTATCTGTAAGCTGTTAACAATTTATATGTGTCATTCTCTAAATAAAAGCTGTACTAATGCAGATTTATCTATGAATTCATTAATATGCAACAGAATAATCTAAATGTAGTATAATACATAGTATGATTAAGAAAAACATAACACACAATTTCTATTGCAGAAACTGAAAGAAAAATTTCTTTTTGTAAATTGTCAAATTCCACACAGCCAAATTTAAAAAAAAAAAAAACCTGAATTTTCCTAAACTTCTTTCAACTTTTTTTTCACTTTGTACATATCTGTGTGTTTGTGTCTGAGTCATTTAAAATGGTATTTCATACAGTATATTCTAATTACTGTTTCCCCTTACCCTACTCCTTCCGGTTCCTTCCTGCC
The DNA here is from genome assembly GCA_025134845.1 of Neodon shergylaensis. Lineage (NCBI taxonomy): Eukaryota > Metazoa > Chordata > Mammalia > Rodentia > Cricetidae > Neodon > Neodon shergylaensis. Next base: position 14,743,230 of record JABTXL010006268.1, read on the forward strand.
TTCCTTCTTATAGTAATTCAAACCCTCTCTCCCTCTAGTTACAAAAGAAAAAAAGGCATTTAAGGAATAGTAATAAAATTAAATGACTCAAAAATAAATGAATCAGAAGATGATAAAACAACCAAACAGGAAAAAGAGACAAAGAAAACTCTCCAAAAATGAATATGGATACATAGACAAATGTGTTTGCTAACACAGAAATGAATCAATAAAAACTTGGAAGCCACAATATATACCCATAAGAACTGTGAGGTAGTAGAACAAACAAACAAACAAACAAATGCCTTGAGCTAATATTTTTTTTTTTTCGAGACAGGGTTTCTCTGTGGTTTTGGAGCATGTCCTGGAACTAGCTCTTGTAGACCAGGCTGGTCTCGAACTCACAGAGATCCACCTGCCTCTGCCTCCCAAGTGCTGGGATTAAAGGCGTGCACCACCACCGCCCATCTTGAGCTAATATTTTTGAGACAAAGGATCTCCAAAGAATTCAGTGAGTTCTTTTTATGATCTTCCATGCCATTGTTTTTATACTATTCAAGAATTTTAAGCCTTATCATGATAACTCTCTCTGCTATTCTCATATAATGCTACAATAAAAACTAGTTTCAAAATTTTGGATGAATTCAGCTGATCATTATAAGGTTAAAAAGACATTGTCAAAAATAGTGCACACTGGCTAAATATAATATGTCAGAAAACAATTAAATACACAGAATGAAAGAAAACTTGACACTCGAGTTCAGAGATATTCTCAGTAAAAGAGGAATCACTAAAACTATGAAGAAATTAATTCACTTAGAAACGCTAATGGAATGAACATCCCCTCTGGCAGGCTAAGACGTTTTGGAGAAAGAAAGCTGAGGATCTGCTGTGATTGCAAATTAGTCCATGCCGCATGAAAGTAGTACCATTACTGTATCACACATGTTACAGGGATCATCTCAATTAAAAGTGAGGTTTCAGAGGAAAATACCCATGGGATATTGAAAATAAGCCCAATGAAATGATTATTGAGCATATAAATCACGAGACTGCTGATTTTAGTAGTAACATTGAATGCTACTGGAGAATCTTAACGGAAGCTGGGAAAAATTAATGTAGCAAGGCACCCATTACATAACAATAAAAATCTAAAACAAACAAAGGACTCAATACCCAGCTTCTGATCTTTAGTATAAATATATTAGATCAAAATTTATTGGATAAAACATTATTATTTTCAATGATGTACATCAGAATTTTTAGCTGTATTTAATTTTAAATAAGGTTAACACACTCTATTGGCAGCATGTGAAGGCAAAACATCTCACAGGAAATTCTCTGCTCCCAAGCATGTGTCCTTGGGCTTCTTGCCTCAGAAGCACAACAGCTGGCATTGTGGGAAAGTGAAGAGTTTTCCCAAGGGTGACCCTTCCAAGTCTCTTCACTTCACCTCCTTTATAGGCTACAAAACTAGCGTGAGTCACAACACGCAGGAAGTTGATAGACCAGAATCTAGAGCGAAAAAGAAGGAAGTTGTGGCGGTTGTAACCATTGTTGAAACACCACTCACAATAGTTGTAGACATCGTGGGATATGGTGAAATCCCATGAAGCCTTCCGACCTTTAATATAGTATTTCCTGAGCACATCAACGATGAGAGTAAAATGTGTTTCTGCAAGAACTGGCACAAATCTAAAAAGGAGGCTTTCACCAAGTCCTGTAAGAAATGGCAGGATGACATGGGTAAGAAACAGCTAAAGAACTTCAGCGGCAGGAAGAAGTACTGCCAAGACATCTGGATAAGTTCCCACACTCAGATGCATCTGCTTCTTCCTCTTTGCCAGATGAAGGCACACTTGATGGAGATCCAGGTAAATGGGGACACTGTGGCTGAGAAGCTAGGCTGGACCCCAGAAAGTAGGGAGCAGCAGGTTCCTGTGAATCAGGTGTTTAAACAGGATAATGTAATTGATGTCATGGGGTGACAAAAGACAACTGCTACAAAGAAGTCACCAATTGTTGACTTATAAAGAAAAGTCCCTGCAAGACCCATTGAGGGTTGTGCAAGATTGCCTGTATTGAAGTCTGGCACCATGCCTGTGTGGCCTTCCTTCCCTCTGTCTCCAGCAGGGCAGAAAGGCTACCATCATTGAACAGAGATTAACAAGATTTACAAGATTGGCCAAGGCTGCCTCAGTAAGGATGGCAAGCTGTTCAAGAACAATTCTTCTATTGACTATGACCTGTCTGACAAGAACACCAAACTAATTGGGTGGCTTTGTCCATTTGTTCATAGGCTGTGTGGTGGGAACCAATAAGTCTCTTCAAGTCCTTGTTGGTGCAGACCAAACGACGTGCTCTGAAAAAGACTAACCTGAAATTGATTGATACCTCCTCCGATGTGGTTTGTTTCCACACCATGGAGAAGAAGAAAGCATTCATGGGACGACTCAAGAAAGACCTCATTGACAAGGAAGAAGGTGCTTAATGCCAGCAGCACTTTGCACAGCTGGTGAGGTCTCAATAAAAGTTTTTGCAGTGGGGGGAAATAAGGCTAAAATAGAGAATAATGAAATAAATCGAGTGTGTTAAAGTAGCCTTAATACACTAAACTTGAGTATGAGTTCTGTGTTTTGGTGTGCAATCAGTGAAAACAAATCCAAATAGTAAAAATGTAGTTATCTTGAACCAAGGGAAAATTTGACTTTCTTTTACATATATTAGAGAATCTCAATTTCATTTGAGTACAAGATTGATTTATGCCATATCTGTTTTCAGACTGCAAAATAGTATATTGACTATGGTGAATATATTTTTTCAAGAAAGTTTAATTAATTTACTACAGATGCTTATATATGTATAATATATAAGCATGTATATATAGAGATATGCAAAATAGTAATTTCTCACACTTCAGACAAAGAAATTTTTTAGACATTCAAAAAACATTTTAAAATTTTAGTGTATTTGCACCATATATACACAAAGGATGATAATAGAAATATAGTATCAATTGTAAACATTTGAATACTAAAGTTTATCTTGATATTTAAACACTAGTAGGTTTGTAAATATGTTAATCTGTATATATCATGAAACAGCTCTGAACTAATACATATTCCTTCAACATAGATTCAGCATTCTCTCTGTACACATTGCTATGGAACAGGTGCTGAAAATTCCCCTACTGTATTTCCTCATTTGTAGGCCTTCAGAACATGCCGCACTTACCACTGAAAACATCTGGTCTCTTTGCCTGAAGCTTTTTCCAATTTCATTAGCCTGCTTTACCCAAAGTTAGACAGGAAGTGTGGGGAAATGCATTTTCCGGGGAGCAGCCTTCAACCAATGACAGATGAGAATAGTTCTGTAAATACTCCAGGAGCTGTCCCTTCAGGCAGGAAGTATCTCTCAGACATGTACTCTGAACCCACTTCTGAAATTTTCTCAACAAGGATTAGCTCCCAAAGTCACCCACGATGGTGGCTCGAATTTTGGTTTGTTTTTTATTGTTTTGAGAATAGAGCTCTCAATAGCCAATGAAGCTAAGTCTTTGTGCATGCTACATCATATCTCCAATGCTGAGTTCTGTCTTCAACAGTCTTTCCACTTTTCATTTTGAGGCAATGACTCAGTCATATGCAGGAAGGTCTGGATTTCTGTTCTGTCTCTGTCTCCTACTTTCTTGAAATAAAAACCTGTGTCACAGGCCACATGGTAGCTTTACTCTTTCTCTCCAATGGTGGCTATATTCTCCCCCTCTCTCATAATTTATTTTTTTATTTATTAATCTTTCAGAATTTTATACAAATATATATATATACATATATATATATAATCTTCTTCTGAAAGATTCTGCCTGCATTGTGCTTTAACCTCTAACTCATTTACCACCAATCAGTTTTCTTTCTTTCCTCCCCCAAGTCCTAACCTCAAAGAATTCTTTCTTTCATCATCCAAATATAAACATCATACTTAAAATTTCATACTAGGGAAGGAGATACCTTAATTGAGGGAGCCGTTTTGGGATTGACAAGAGGCTTGGCCCTGGAGGGGTTCCTAGGAGTCCACGGGGATGACCCCAGCTAGGACCCTTGGCAGTGGAGGACAGGGTGCCTCAACTGGCCTTGTCCCATAGTCAGACTGATGACTATCTTGAATATCGCCATAGAATCTTCATCAGGCGACAGATGGAGATAGAGACACAGATCCTCATCAGAGCACTGGACTGAGCTCCCAAGGTCCAGTTGAAGAGCAGAAGGAGGGAGAGTATGAGCAAGGAAGTCAGGTCCACAAGAGGTTGGTTCACTCACTGAGACAGTGTGGCTGAGCTAATGGGAGCTCACCAGATCCAGCTGGACTGGGACTGAGTGAGCATGGGATCAAACTGGACCCTCTGAATGTGGCTGAGAATTGGGACAGACTGCGAAGCCAATGATAATGGCACTGGGATTTGTCTCTACTGCATATACTGGCTTTTTGGGATCCTATTCTATTTGGATGCATACCTTTCTAAGCCTGGCTATGGGGGGGGCTTGAGCTTCCCACAGGGCATGGTACCTTGCCCTCTCTCAGTACTGGAGGGGGAGGAGAGGGAGGGTGTGTGGGAGAGCTATTTCTCACACAGCTAGTAGTAATTGCTCTGCTGTGTAGTTCTTCCCTGGCCTTATCACCTTCTTCATTCAGCTATGTGCGTTTCTAAAACTTTAGATTGTCTTCTTGAGGTTTTCACCTTAACGCTATTAACCAAACTGAAAGTGACTATTGAAACTTCCAAGGTCAGTTATTTCTACAGGTGCCCAACCACTATACTGCAAGAGTGCAAAGAGTGTTTGTGGAGCAAGATGTAGAAAAGAACCCTATTTGGCCTATTTCATCAGTGAAAACAGCAAACTGCTGGTCACCTTATAGGGTGGTAGTCTTCAGCTGATTTCTCTGGATAAGTAGAGTTGTCTCCCTGACTACTTACAGATAAGAACCAGGCTGACTCCAGGGCACTTTGTAAAATACCATACATTTTTTAAGTGCTTAGTCTACAGGGTGACTTCTCATGCAAAAATATTTAACTGTAAGTACAGAAGAGGCAGCTTTAAGGGGCTACTGTTTACAAGAATACTTTAGATCACAAACTACAATTTTTAAGTTTTGTTTAAGTTTTTGGCCCTAACACTACACTCAAAACTTATTGTTGCAATGTGTTAACAATTTCAAATAATCATGAGGTTTGAACTAAAATGCAAAAGACACAAAAAATGCTATATTGTATAAACACTACTGACTTGGAGCTATATGAATGCTTTGTCCAATGTACTGCACACTGTGATACAATTTAACAAGTTTTGCACCCTAGAATCTTACAATATGTCTCTGTTTAAAACAATGTGATATCCTGAAAACTTATTGCCATCCTGAAAACTTATTGCATAAACTTAAGTTTTGAAGTTTCATTTGTACTTGAGTTAGAAATGACTGCCTTATAAATTAAATTTCAAAGGATAAACCCATTATAATTGGGTGATAGTGCCTGTGCCTTGTTTTCCTCTGATATGGTCAATTACAGCAGAGTAATTAAGTTTGCATAGTATTAACTAACAAAGATGAATCATTTACTATGGAACTATAGTTTTGGCTAGATATATTTTATTATTTATTTAATTGTGTGAGACACAATACCAGTAAAAAAATAAATCAAAGTTATAATTCTTTAAACTTTAAAAAAAATCCCAACTGAAATTTCAATGTCAAAACCCTCAACTTAAACTTATGTCTCATATTTAGTTTGTCTGTAAACATTATTCTTTTATCAGTAAAGATGTATATATAAATTTTTAACTTTTTTTTCCCTGATATAGAAACTTGGCCTCTTCTTGGGGAAATTTTCACATGAATTCTACCAGTCTTCGAATGACATAATATTAAAAATTCCAAAATTAGGATGTATTTTTAGATGTCCATTTATCTATGTATACTTGGGTCTACTCAGTGTTGCTATTTTTTCTTCATCATATTTATCATCATTTACATCATGTACAACATGGCATCAGTGAATTAATTTCCTTCTACTTTGCTATCATCCTTTATTTTCTCTCATCCTTCTTCCAAATGTGATTTTTGCTTCCTTTTGTTTATTGAGCAGAATTTCTTAAGTCTGGTCCATTTGTCTCCCACCTCAAGTAACTGTTTCCATCATTGCTACAAGTCATCCTTGGAGGTAACCTTTCCTGATCCTACAGATATGGCTATCTCCTAGCATTACACTTTGGAAACACTGGTCCCCTAATGTTTGTATAGAACTCATTTGATCTGGCCCTTTTTACATGATTCTGAGTTTCCAGTTGAGATTATTGGAAGACGTGGAACGTTGAAATAACCAGGCTAGTTAAGGATAAAACAATTATATTTTATTTATTATAAGGGGGAAACTCACGAAACAGGAAGCGAGAAATCCAAGTACAGCAATGTCCTTGGAAAAGGTGCAGAGAAAGAGCACCTGGTCAGTGCACATGATCACTATATAAACATTTTTTCAAGTAGAATTTTATCAGATCAGTTATATATTTTTGAAAAATATATCCACAGCTTCACTGGCTGAGAGTTTGTAATTGGTTTATGTTGACTAATGACACCACTTTAATTGTGCTGTCACTTGTTCTAATGTAATATTGAAGAAGTCTCAATTGCCGCAGTAGAACATAACACAATACCAATATATACACTCAGTGACTTAGTAAACTCAGGATGGTCATTTGTGTTCTTTTTTTATTTTATTTTATTGCTATTTATAGAGCTCTGCATTTTTTCTGCTTTTCTCCCTGCCTCTCCCCTCACCCCTTACATCCTCCCCCAAGGTCCCCATGCTCCCAATTTACTCAGGAGATCTTGTCTTTTTCTACTTTCTACTTCCCATGTAGATTAGATCTATTAGCCTCTGTTAGTGTCCTCATTGGTGTCTAAGTTCTCTGGGTTTGTGGTTTGTAGGATGGCTTTCTTTGCTTTATGTTTAAAAACCACCTATGAGTGAGTACATGTGAAAATGGTCTTTCTGTGTCTGGTTACCTCACTCAAAGTAATGTCTCCTATTTTGATATTTTTATGTTGTTCTCAGAATAGCATGAATCACTAGCTTTACTGCCGACTTTATTCAAATACAATGCATCATACAAGATCAAAAAAAAAAAAAAGAAAAAGAAAAAAGACCTGGACCTACTGAAATGTGTTAAATCACTCTACATTCTTCAAATATGTTAAGAATGGCTACATTCCAAATCCAAATTTCCAAATTAAAATATTCTCTGGGTGTGAGCTGTTCTTGTTGGTAATGCTTTATATTTACTGTGTGAACAGAATCTACAAAATCATTTCAGAATTCTTACATTTCATTGGGGTAGGTCTGAAAATCAACAAAAAATTTGAATTATTCTGCATTTTTCTTTTAATAGTTATTTATGCTGTATTTATTTGTAAACTCTTGCATATATGTATTGCACCGCATGTGTCCATCCTGTTTGGAAAGGTAAGAACAGTTTGATTCTTAAGTAATAACAGATGTAGATTCCCTTGAGCTTGATCTAAAGGCAGATGTGAATGACACGTTGTGGATGCTGTAGCAGGGAACTTAAGCTTTTCAACAGGAACTACAAGTACCTTTTGTTGTAGTTTGGCAGAAAGCAGGCAGAAAGAAAGTTAAACCATAAAACAGAACTCACCTGGGAAGTTGATTGTGAGAAGGCTCCTGAATCAGGTTTTTGGCCTTGGGAGAAGGGGGAAGGCTGCTTTTTATAAGGGGGTATATGGCCAGCACACAAGGAGAGTTCTTGATGGTTGCAGTTGAGGACCTTGAGGGCAGGCCAGCATAATGCATGAATCCTAACACTTTTAAAGAGTGACTTACATTTCGGCTTTTTCTTTTTTTGCATGAAAATATTCACTTAATAACTTGAATCATTTCCTTTGCTTGATACTATTTACATTTAACTGTAACATGTCATATCATTATAACTACTTGAGTACTATAAAGCATTTCTTGTTTGAAGGATTAGTGTCCCACATAGTCTTAATGCATTATGTCCCTGGTAGGAGACAATGTTTGGGGATTTATCAAACTTCTAGTATGTGAAGCCTTGCTGGACAAAAGCAATGGTAGGGTAAAGCTTTAAGAATAATCAACCTAATATGACTTAGGAAACTGTTTAGTCTCTACTACCCCTGTTTGATTGATATGTGAATTGTCAACTTTTTATTACTGTTTTAATGCCTGCCACTTTCTGTTCTGGCTCCTGACACGATGGATTTCTAGAAATACAATATGAAATAAATGTTTTCATTTATAAACGACTTTGCATCATGTTATTTTATTACAACAAAAGAAAACTAAACTATATAGCATTTAATTTCATATTTCAAACAAATATAATTCAGACATATAAATTATATATTTATACAATTTGAAGCCTACAAATTTAGTATTTCTCCCATAAATTCATATTAGTTTTGAAGAAAATATTTTTATATAGTAACACTTTTTTTCCACAAACTCATTTAGCATTATAATTAGTGATAATTGCATTATTTCATAGATATTAAAATTATTCCCATGTGGTGATACTAACATGTTCTAAGAAAATATTTGGTAATTATAATTTCAACCATATGTATGTCTGCAGTCAATCAAGTGTGTATAAGAAGACGTGTTTATAAAATTGATTAATTATATGCCCCAATTGATTTTCTTTCTGAAATCAAATTTATTTTACTTATGAAATATACTTTTTCATTTCACCATTTGATTGAGTACAATTTTCTTCCCAAAAATCCTTAGTAAAATCTAAATTTCCTGTGAAATATCAGGTTGATCTATGAAGAAATGTATATAGCAACAGAGTCCACGGCAGTTTCTTGTTTGTGATGTCTATGTGGAGGAATTAAAAGTGTTAGGAAAAAGTATAGAGACATAAAACTGTTTCCAAAATATTTTAAATTCATGATTTTGAAATCCTATAGATCTCTTTTAGAGAAAAATTTATTATTATTTAAGTTTATATTATATACTATAACAGTACCCCAAATTAGTGGTTTAGGAAATTCCATGATTTAATAGCATGCTCTTGTGTAACAGTATCCATTGCCATTCTATATAAATGATAAACACGGGTAAGAATAAAAACTCAACTTATCAATTGCATCACTTTTATATTGTGTTAATATTCAACACATAACTTATTTACTAACAAAGTATTACATAATCTGCTAAGCTACACTACCAACCTTGAGAGTCAAAACATATCAAATAAATTGTCATTGTTGCAATATAATTCTCTATGATTCTAAAGATCATCTTCAGTGCAGACAATCATTCACATAACAATAATTCATTGATTAGAGAGTAAGTTACTTTTACTCCACTGCAATTTATGTTCTAATATTATTGTGGAATATGCTATCTTAAAAATGAAATTGTAACATACTCTGCAAAAGTCAAGACACCTCTTGCACATTCAATATTCTTATTGAAGTGTGTATCTGAAATAGAAATCAGTTACATATTCCTCTAACCTCGTCTTTCAAACTTATTCCTTTGAATGTCAGATTATTTCTGCACACAAAAATTCAACTCAACATTTCATTCACAAACTCAGTTGATTCAACGCTTTAAATTCAATAGTGTCTATTCAAGAACAACAACAAAACATTTTTCACCAGTTCATTTTTACTCTTTCAAAACTCTGGTACTACTTACTTATCACTTGTCTCAAGCAACAACAACAACAAAAATATCAATGATTTTCTGTCTTAAATAAATCTTTAGTCCCATAGGCACACTGTCTAAACGATCTACACAAGTTTAACCTTCACTCACTATGTTGCCAGAAAGGTCAATTAACTAAATTCTCCACCATGTAGTGTAGCATAGGGAAGGAAGGATGGCAAGTGTCATGCAGATGGATCTCCATTTCTAATTCTTCATTAATTGTTTATCAAAATATAAATTTCTAGAATGTATGGAACAAAATCCTCTTTCTATCTTTAACCTTAAAATAATTGCTATTGTAATTTTAATCATATTTAAAGCATGGTATATTAAGTAGTGTTATTATTGGAATATATCTGAGTCCACGTCAGACTGTACCTCCTATCATTTCCAAATTCTGGGTCCTTTATACACATACCTTGATAGGGATAAAGTGAAGTCTTAGTTAGGATTGCTATTGTAATGAAGCCCCATGACCACAAAACTTCTGAGGTAATGGGTTTATTTGACTAACACTTCTATAGCACTGTTCATCAAATGAAGTCAGGATAGGAACTCAAGAAGGTCAGACACAAGAAGGTTGGAGATGATTCAGAAGTCATGGAGGGGTGATGCTGATCAGCTTCTAATCCTGCTGTCTTTTAAAAATCCAACTGCCAACCAAGGGATAGCACTATCCACAATGAGCTGGCCCGCTTGCATCATTCACAAATGTAAAAATGATCTAGAAAATGCTCTTAAGGAGCTATTTTCTCAATTTATATTTTCTCATTTCAGATTACAGTAGCCTGGGTTGAGTGAAAGGATTCCTTTTTAAGCTCTCTCAGGTTTTAAGTGAATTTTAGTTGGCCATGTGGGCTCTAATTTGTAGGAGGAGGCCTTTTGTTGGTTCCTGACTGCTCAACTCTGAAGCACAGAAACTATATTATTTAAAACAAGACTTGGACCATTTGCTCTAACTTCTTATTGTCTAACTCTTACATCTTAATTTAACCCATTTCTATTAATCTCTGTATCGCCATGTGGCTGTGGCTTACCAGCTAAAGTTTCAGCGTCTGTGTCCAGCAAGGCAACCTGGCTTCTTTATAACTCCTCCTCCTTTCTTCCAGGATTCAGGTTAGTTTTTCTCACATACTTCTATTCCCTGCAAAGGCCCAAGAAAGTTTCTTTATTAACCAATAATATTCACTGTGTATTAACCAATAATATACACAGGGGAATTTCATATCACAGTCTGACTGAGCTGGTCTACTAAGGATACAGAAGAATGACAAATGGACATTTTTGTAAGATTGGATCAAAGTCAAGGGGAAATACAATGATCTTCAGTATAAGATTTTAATTATTACCTTTCAAAATGATGATCTTTGATGTTTTATATGGTACATCTAAAATTAGTAGAAAATGTGAATATATAAAATATGGGTACTGTGATTTTGTTAAATTTGATAATCAGTCTCTGAGCACAAACAGTAACAGCACTCATTCTGTCCAAGTTTCAAGAAAGAGCATATTACATAGCTAGCTCAGGAAGGTCGCTGCTCTCATTAATTGTACTTGAGATCTTCAAAACAGTCATTGATTTATTGAAAAGTTCTGCAGCGTAGAAATGCCTTATTTAAAATAAATGAATGCAGGAGACTTGAGTGCAATGATTTAATGATATATCCATAAGAAAAATAGAACTGAGCTTTAAAGATGCCTCATTGCATTTCCCTTGACGAATATCATCCAGATTTATTTTCACACCATCATTGTGATAAAATAATCCATGAGAATAAAGTATTACATTGGGATTAAAATTGGTTAAAGATAAAGTTACTTCTATCAAGTTTCTTGAATTCTCATTCATTTTTTTAAATAAAAAGAAAGCCCTAAGATTCCAGACCTTAGATTTATATATGTAGTATTATCAGGAGGTCTTCAGAGACCCTCAAACAGTTCTCTGTGACTAATATATCTTTAGGTAAGGAGATTCTGTCACCTAAACCTACATTTAATATTCTTTTCACAGAAAATAGACCTAGTGAAATTCCTAAGTTTGTATTTTTCTTATTTTCCTCATGGCAGTTATATATTATAAAAGAAATTTCTCTCCTATGATTAAGGAAATGAGCAATGCTTTTCAAATATGGATATCTAGTGCTCTGATATGTTATTGAAAATAATTGATCATTTTATATATAAATAGTATTTTTATAATTATTCTAAAGAAATATATTTCAGAAGAAAAAATTACATTTAATCTCATATGTTCTGTACATGTTTAAAATTCTGTAGAGGCATTTACTTTTCATGATATATTCTGATTTTCCAGATTTAACCATATCAAAAAAGATAAATAAAATAAAAGACAAAGATTTTTAAAAAAATACTTTTATGATGAATAAAACTATAAAAAGGTTAATAGAGTTACTATCCTTTAAAAATTTTGATATTGTCTGTCCTGGCCTTATGAAGCAAATTTCTGCTAATAGTTGAAACTTACAATTTATTTATTCTGTTTCATTAGGTGGCAAAAACAATACTTCACAGAAACCTAGGCTGTAGAAAAGTCTCAATTTTATCCAATGCTAATGGTTCTCAATAAATTCATAAGTAGTGAAATTTAAAAAGGCATAGGTCTAAAAGCGAGTACTGTTGTCCCCTCCTATCATGCAGAGGGATCTGACATAATGGTGCTATTTATGTCTGAGGGGGGAAAAGGGGGAACCTCATGATAAAGAGAGTGACACTCTGGAGTTTGATTAGTGTGCATGATAAAAAGGCCATTGCTTATCTGACAGATTGTCCGTGTTACTCTGCAAATGCAAAAAGTGAACTCGCTGCTCATCATTAACAATGAGTTATGTAGTGTGAACTTGGGAGGAAGTGAAAGGATTTAGGGCATGAAGAGTAATAGAGAGGAGAAAAACTGAACTAAAGGACATATGCAAACGTCATGTGTGAAGTGACTATTCTTGCAACCCAAAAATAATACAGAGAGATCGAAAGGAATAACCTTGCATGTCTGTATAATGTTGCTGATAAAATTGATTGATTACTAAGAAAACTCATAGTCCTACTTAGGGGATACCTCTCCAAGAGTTTGTCAGAGAAACTCTAAGAATCCATACATAATAGCGACCATCAAGCCATCTGGTATCTCACTAGAACTGGAGGATAAGAACTTATTTCTGAAGAAACCATGTTCCTCAGTTGCAAGGTATAAAGACAACAATTAGGTACTGGGTTGAAGAATTCTGCTGTGCTTTCAGCATGTCTGAAGGCAGCATTCTAGTCGCTGAGGAAGAAAAGTCATCTATTAGCAGAGTGAGATCTAAACACGACAAACAACAAAACAGCATGCTGGGCAAGATGTCTACACCTAAGCAATTCTGGAACAATTGCTATGAGGGTAAACCATTGCCATCTGATTAGATTTGAGGTATTCTCAAAAGATGAAACCCATATTGTGAATGTCATAGGCCCAAGGGGGAAACTTAATTGTTTAAACTGGCAATATACCTGCTTTTTTAAATTCATGTTTATAGCAATAAACGAAGGATACTTTTAGGATCCACTTGAGAAGACAAACTTTGCAAAGACAGTAATGAAATGAAGAGGCACAATGCTCCCAGAGTACCTGACATAAGTGATGGTGGGTATCTCAGTCATAAACAAGATATTTATATCTTCCGTTCTAAAAGTGACAGTATTATGGAAGAGAGGCTAAAAAATATGTAAGACCTGGATGATTGGATAATGAGTTGTAAAATGCCATCCTTATTAGAAATATCAGGTATGAGTTCTATATCATGAAACAGACATTACATACTAATAAAAAGTAATTGCTTATTCTAATAATATTTGTGTCCTAGATTATAATAATACTGTGTCACAGATGAGTATATATTGAAGTCCAATTGCTATTGTGGATAAATGGGTTTGTAGGTGTGTCACACCACCATTTGTGGAGTTTGTGAGATCTTTTATGTAAGATGGGACACAAGCTTTAAGGAAGAGTGTCTGCAGAGAAGGTGTGTATGTGTTGTGCTTCTTGTTTCAGAAACCTTGCACTTTTGGTATTACCTGTTAATGTTTTAAGGAATAGTCTTGTTTTATTTTGAAAGGGAAGATACTATGTTTAAGTTTTTAGAGTCTACTGATGAATCATTGTCATATACAGGGCTATATGATGCTAATGGAGGAAGATGGGTTAACATTTAAGGGAAAAGGTTTTTAATTTTAATCTGGTGCTTAGTAAAGAACAAAAGGCAAACTTAATTAAGCAACTAAGAAAGATTCAAGAAAGATGGGATAAGGATAGAAGAGAGAGATAAGTGACTGTAACTTCGTAAGATTGGTTTTGTGAAAGGTTTGGAAAAGAGTTAAAAATATGGAGAAGGAAAGAAGTTTTGTGCATAGATTGCAGAAATATAAAAAGACTGTAGACTGTGTGACTGTTAACCACAACTGTTTGCCCTTAGTTCAGAATGCCATAAACTCATAGGCTAGATAAAGATTTATGTCAAAACTAATGCCAAGCCATGTCTAGCATGACCAACTGCAGACTCACAGCGGGGACATCTGTCTGATGAAAATCTATTCTCATGTATCTGGTATAATGATTCTAAAAATAATCTGTACCACATGAAAAACAATACATGCTGTTAGGCAATCTTTTCTGTATAAAGGATGAGCTTCATGCCTACTAAAGATGCATTCAGATGCAATTCGTATGAGTCTTATGTCTGTTTGTCATTCGCCAACTCCTTACCCACCTATTCCTGAGACCCAGTCTGTCAGTCCCTGGCTGAGCTGGTTTATCACAGAGGTGAGTGAGATTGATGATTAATATTTTCTTCAGACAGTATGTTCATTACTTTCAACATTAGAAACACTGGTCTGGAAGGCTGAAGCTTCTTGTTGAGCACACGTTTATTTCTCCATGTTTAATGACATAGTATACGTGTCTTTCAAAATAGAGTTTTACCATCTGGTTCTGGAGGGTTACCCACAGCATTGTCTGTAACCTGTCATGTGTTGGGGAATCTGTAGGAATCCTTATCTATTGACTCAGAAAGAGCATGCAGAAAGAGCATCCTCTCTAGCCTCTAGCTAGAGTAAGTTGTCACCAGTCTTTTTGATCTTACAGGGATAAGATAGAATCACAGTGACCATTTCAAGTAAGATTTTCAGCTTGTGAAGTATAAATAGAGTTTAACGTAATTATTCATAAAAATATTTTATCCTTGTATTTGTTTACTGACTTAAAAATCTAGAACACCCCCATCCCATTGATCAAACCCTGAAAGCTACAAGTTCCACTCCACCCCCAAACCTTCTAGTCCATGTGATCTCAGGGGAACCCTGAAGCACAGGCTGTGATTGCACATAGTGGACCAAGAAGTAAGTGATCACCCACCTGAGGGGTACCCTAATTTCTAGGTCCTCGAAACCGGAGCAAAACACTGGGCTCCTCCACCACCTGCCTCAGCTTCTATAGCCAGCCAGCAGTCAAACTTCCTGTAGGCTGCTCCAAAACCCCCACCCTATTGATTGAACCCTGTTAGCTACAAATCCCAATCTTGCTCCAAATCTTCCTAACCCCTGAGTTCTCAGAGGATGAAAAAAGGCTGTGACTGCACAGAGTGAACAGATTACTCCTTCCAGATTTCTCCTTCTATTTATACTCTCTGCCTGCCAGGCCTACCTGTCCTTGTACCTGACAAGCTATTGATAGGTCATTGGATATTTTAGATAGCAAAGAATCACAGCTTCACAGGGTTAAACAAATGAAGCATAAACTTTAAAAATAACACACCTTTATAACATTAATCAAATATTTCACAGCACAAACAGAAGTAACCTTAAAATACTTTCCCAAAACATTTATTCCCTTCTTTATAAGGTCAGGTTTGACGAATCATATGTGTAGTAGCTGTTATAATGATTAAGTAATTGAAGATTAAATAGTTGTCTCAATAAGAATAGAACCAAATCATTTTGAGGAATTCAACACGTACAGACACAGAAGCATACAAGCAGACTTTTATATAATGATGTTAGAAGTTTGATATGATATATTTGCAGAAAAAAAAGCATGGTTATTAACGATAAAAACTTTTTAAAAAAATTTCTTGTATCTATGTCAGATCTCTGACTGCCTTCATACCATAGATTTAATGAGCCATCATTTCAAAGAAATTAAAGTATTATGGTAAAATCTCACACTTTACATAACATTGTAGAATCATATGATTTTATTTTCTGTGGCTTGTGCTAATTAGTCTAGCACTTCTTATTAATGGTTAAAGAAAACTCAACGACTAAACAATCAAATTTGATTCACATGTGATCTTTAAGTCATGGGATATGTTAACATGGGCAGAAAATATATATTTACTACTAATATGGTATAACTCCTGGATTTTTTTTTTTTTTTTTTGGTTTTTCGAGACAGGGTTTCTCTTGTGGTTTTGGAGCCTTGTCCTGGAACTAGCTCTTGTAGACCAGGCTGGTCTCGAACTCACAAAGATCCGCCTGCCTCTGCCTACCGAGTGCTGGGATTAAAGACTTGTGCCACCACCGCCGGCTTAACTCCTGGATTTTTTTATTAGAGGGATTTTTTCCAGAAGAATACAGTATTCATTTATTAATGTCCATCTGTTTGCTTGTTTCATTTGAGTGAACTAATGAATATGACTTTACATTATCTTAACCTTGGATATAGAATAAATGTCCATTTTATGCCAAATATAGACAAAAATCAAGTAGCAACATTGTGTTGTACTTTTCACAACCAGCAACTTTGTTTTCATATTTATAGGTCTTTAATAATACATACATGCCAATGGGTGAGTGAATGTGCTTTCTTAAGATTTCTGGAATACATAGATATAGATGATAGATAGATAGATAGATAGATAGATAGATAGATAGATAGATAGATGATAGATAATCTTTATACACACACACACACACACATATATATATATATGGATAGCTATTGATTTTATTCAGCTCTACATATTTTTCTACTCCCCCTCTCTACCTCTCCCCTCCCCCTTTCAACCCTCCCCAATGTCCCCATATTTCCAATTTACTCAGGAGATCTTGTCTTTTTCTACTCCCATGTAGATTAGATCTATGTAAGTCTCTTTTACTGTCCTCAATGTTGTCTAAGTTCTCTGGGATTGTGGTTTGTAGGCTGGTTTTCTTTGCTTTATGTTTAAAAACCACCTATCAGTGAGTACATGTGATTATTGTCTTTCTGTGTTTGGGTTATTTCACCCAAAATAATGTTTTCTAGGTCCATCCAATTTCCTGCAAAATTCCAAGGGAGCAGAACAAAGCACAGGAGCGCTGAGCTATCTCCAGAAACACGGAGTAACCAACGGGGTAACTAGTACTATGGCACTGACTTTACCATGTGGAACAGCCATCTGAGCCTTGGATTTACTGCCACCTAGAAGATTAATCAACAGAATCTTATACAGCCTCAACCACACCTATTAGAGCAACACAACACCAGTAAAACTCAAAGACCCTACAACATCAAGACTTGAGCAACCAAATATAGAGGAATCAGAAGAGACACAATGAAAGCAGTGTTAAGAGGAAAGTACATACATAGCAATAAATGCCTACATAATGTAGCTGGAAAAATCCCACACTAGTGAAAGAACAGAATATTTGAAAACTTTAGAACAAGAAGAAGCAAACTCACCTAAGAGAACTAGCTGGCAGGAAATAATCAAATTGAGAGCTGAAATGAACAAAACAGAAACAAAGACAACAATACAAAAATATCAATGAGACAAAAAGTTGGTTCTTAGAGAAAATAAACAAAATAGACAAACCTTTATCCAAACTAACCAAAAGGCAGAGAGAGAATATCCAAATTACCAAAATCAGAAATGAAAAGGGGGACATAACAACAGACACGGAGGAAATACTTGGTAGAGGGTTGAAGGGGAGGGGAAAGGCAGGAAGGGGAGCAGAGAAAAATGTAGAGCTCAATAAAATCAATAAAAAAAGAAGAAAGGATTGGAAAAAATCACTCATAACTTGATTTGTAACTTAAAATTCAAAACTATAAGGAAATAAAAATATATTTTATGTCATATCATCAATGCAATTTTTCATGAATATTTAGAACAACTAAGTTAAGAAAGATTTTTGTAAATAAACTTTTATTGGAGTGTAAACAAGTACCTTTGTGGGAGACCAACCACATTGAAATCCCCTATTTACACTTAGAATCCTCAAAAGCTTTCCCCAGGAATACTTTTAGCTCTGTCAGATCACTTTGCACTGGGAAATAAGAATACAATAACTTAAAAATAATTAAGATTGTAATAAAGTATAAACTTAAAGCTGTCATATGTTTTGGGCAGATTATGGTGAATCTACAGATTTTAGTAAACCAGAGTTATGTACCTGTCATTATATGCAAATAGGTAGTCTATCACTAGTCTGGTGTGCCTGCTGATTATATCCTACACTGCAATGATATTCTTTTGCTTATTTTATATTAAAATTTTTTAAACAGTGCAAATTCTAGAGACCCAGATAATTACCTTCATAGGGTGATTTTAGTGATGACTAATCTTCTCAATTGTGTCTTTATTAAAGAACACAAATCCTTGCTATTATTGTGAAGCTACTTCAATAAATCTCTATAAAATTAAAATTTCAATAATTTGCACCAGGATAAGATGTACTCTCTCTGTATTGCAACTAGGTTGTGTCAGTGCTTTCTGTTCATAAAGCAGTGTGAGGAATTTCATCAGTCAATGTATCTGAATAAAAATAATTGATACCGATTCTTTTTCAGAGAACTTTTGTAACATTTGAAATTTCGCTCAGTGGTTAATGGCACTTGCTACTGTTCCTCAAGAGCTTCCTGAGTGTGGTTCCTAGCTCTCTTATCAGACAGCTATGTTGTTAGAAGTGGCTAGGTTCTGAAAAAAATCCTGAATCTATTCATATGAGTTATGATCAGAGAAACACAGGAAGTTGAGGAACCCCAGACTTTCTTAGTAAAGGTCAATGTAATCAAAACTAAATACCTGACCAACAAATGCCGAGTGCAGATCTTCACTCATCCCTTATAAACAGAGTTCAAGTAGGCTACTTACAATTGCAAGTGCTGTATTCTTAGTCATTATCATTATGGTGCACTAGGAACAGAATCTTAAAGTGTTCTTTTGAATTATCATGATGATAAATAGCTAGGATAATCTGCTGGAAACATTCCCATGTGTAGTGTTTAATTGGTTTTGGTTTTCTTTTTTTAATTTCTATTCTTACTCTTTAGAGTTCTGCAACCCAACACCCAAATAATAATAAGGAGACTTACTCAAACTTATGAATGTCCAGCCTTAGCTTGTTTGCTTTCTAGTTACTTTTCTGATTTAAATTAATCCATTTCTCTTCTTCTACATTTTACCTCTGAGCTTTTTACCTTTTTTTATTCTATAAGCCTTTTGGTCTTTCTTACTCTGTGGCTGGTTGTGTGGCCCAGTGGCTGGCCCCTGGCATCCTCCTCTCTTCTTTTCCTCACTCCTAGCTTTTCTCTCTTTTTCTTTGACCCTAGTTTTCTCCTCTATTAATTCTTTTGGCCTAGCAGCCTCATCTATTCTTCTCCTGACTAGCTATCGACTGTTGAGTTCATTATTAGATCAATCAAGTAGTTTAGATAGGCAAAGTCACACAGCTTTACAGAGTTAAACAAATGTAACATTAATAAAGGAAACACATCTTTACATCATTAAACAAATGTTTCACAGCAGAAATGAATGGAATACATCTTAAAATAACATTCCACATCATCCACATGCAATTGTGATGACTATGATAACAGATCCTGATTTCAAATATGGAGAAAAGCTCTCATTATAACATGAATAAAATTTTTATGGTAACAAAGAATTGAAAATCACAACATTTTGATTAAAAAATTGTTTTAATTCTTATCTATGAATACATGTACATATGTGTGAGTGTTTGTGTGTGTGTGTGTGTGTGTGTGTGTGTGTGTGAGAGAGAGAGAGAGAGAGAGAGAGAGAGAGAGAGAGAGAATAAACCCAATATATATGTGTACCTAAGGAAACCAGTAAAGAAATCAAAGCTTCTAGAGCTGGACCTACTGATGTTTGTAAGCCACTGAGTATATGTGCTGGGAAATAAAATCAGGACCCATAGAAGTGATGAAAATACTTTCCTCAGTCCCCCAAACACTTTTGAATTTCATTGGCTTGCCCAGCAAACAGTTAGTTTAGAACCTGACTTGACTTTTGCTATAGGCCTTAGATACTATCATCAGACAGTCTGAACTTTTAGTTTGGTAGAAGCTGTGGGTTTATTCCTACATTCCAAAATACTTTCCATAATAGATAAAAATATGTTAGGTTACACAAAGTTGGCAGCAAATGACTATTTAGGGGATAAAATAACCAGAGCTAATTTGGCTCTTGGCCTGCAATATTTCAAGTCATCTCAATCATTAACATTCTAATCAATGGACCATGAAGGATGTTTAATGTAGTTGTGTTAACAAGAGTTAACAGTTGACTAAACACTTCAGATTTTGTAAATGATAGTGACTTTTTATTTTCTTGTAACAACAGGTATACATTGTCAGGTAAAATATTTAACAGCTGTAATCACAGCATTTGATAGGATAAGGCAGGAGGATGGAAAAATAAAAAAAAAAACAAGATAGCTTGAATAGAAATTTTACTTGACGAAATAAAAAAACATGCTCTGAGCACAGATGCACCTATACTGACTCTAATATTTCTATGATCTTTATCAGGGATTTATTGTAAACCTTCTCTACTGTCATGAATCTGCTACAATATATATTTCTATTTAAAGTAACTTGATTTTCTTTATTTTTCTAAATTAAGATAAGCCTACTCATAGTGGTCTAAGGTATATATGCAGACATTGCAAATTTTGTTTAAGATTACAACTATGTTAGAAATGTTCTTGAGATCTTTCTTCAATGTTTATGATTTTTCCCATATCAGTAGCTTAATTTGGAGAATGTTCTTTTTACCAGATACAGTTTTACTTTTTCCCATGAGAAATGAAGGAATTCTTGTTCTGACAAACATCAGGAAAAGTATTAGACAAGTGTTTGCTTAGTGGTTACCAACTGTGAAAGGATTTAAAGGCGATTTCACAACTAGGTATAAGTACATAGTAATGAGAAAATGTGTTTACTACAATTCTATTGATTATTTTGTGGGTTCATACTGAAAGAAAATTTAACACATCTGATAGTTAACACATGCACAGTGTTTTAAGCAAGTAACACTTCCATATATGCTTGTTTTGTAAAAGATGATAATAAACATATCATCCAAATTCAGTAATTTCAACATGCACACTTTAGGACAGAAGCAACTAACTGAACATAAAGTCAAGGGTATTGAATACAAAAGAAAGTAGGTGTTTAATCCCCAAATATACATACCGCCATTGTATCAGTGGGGCATATGTGACATGAATTATAAGAAGCAAAGTTAAAAGTAGGATAATACTGTTAATTTTTCACTTCTAACAGGCTGCATAACTTTCCCTCTATTGTGAATTATAGAAAGCATTAAAGAAGCTTCTGATTCAATTCCATCTTTATGAGTTTGTATTGAAATATGTGGGAAAACATGCCTTGTACTAGAAAACTGCTCAAAAGCATTTGATTGGAGAAATCATAGCCCTCTAGCAATCATCTAGAGATGTTATCCTAAGTGAGCATGTAGCTAAACTTTTTCGTATTTATATTTATATGCATAGATTCATCAATTCTCTTCTTTGCTCAAATAATGTCATTTCCTAGTACTTTTTCCTTAGTACACATGTGGATGTTAAGTGACTGCTAAATATTTCTTTTAAAGATTCAGATTGTGGCCAAGAGTGGGCAGAAAGACCATGAAGAGGAGAATGACAAGTGTTTTGTGGTTTGATTGAGGATTACTCCTACAGAAACATATATTTGAATGTTTGGTCCTTACTTCTTGTAACTATTTTGGGAAGGATTAGGAGGTGTAGCTTTAATGTAGGAGTTACATGTCTCTGGGAGTGAGGTTTGGGTTTTAAAAGCCCACACCATGTCTAACCTTGGTTCTTCTTCTCTCTGCCTACAACTTGTAGATAAGATGTAAACTCACAGCAAAATGCTTCAGCCCCCTGCTTGCCATCCTGCCTTCTGCCTTGATCTCTGCGATGATGATTATTGACTCAATGTCTGAAACTTCCTATTTAAATGCTTCATTTTACAAATCATTTTGATCATGGTGTGTCCCTTCACATCACTAAAAAAAAAAAGCAACTAAGAAAAGCACTATGAAATGCTGTCGTCTGGTTATTACGTGGCCATCTCAATTATGAAAACACAGTTGATTAATCTCACAAGACATGAATGAATACAAAAGTCATGAAGAAGGGCACTAATTTGGAAAAAGGAGATGTGATAAAGGATGGTAAGAAATGTTGGATATAATCCTAATACAGTTCATTCATTATATAGACAAAATATGAAAAATATGAATTGTTCAGTCGATAGTAAAATACCAACTATACATATAAAATACAAGTATAAAAATAAAAGAGTACACATGAATGGCCTACATTTAAATTTCATGGTCTGTGTAAGCTATTATCTCCCTGAGAAAGTTAGGAGAGGAGAACACAAAATCCATGAGGTGAACTTGAAAACAGATCTTCTTACTGAAACCTGCTTAGTCTGTGTGCTTTATTACCTCCTGTCTGTCAGAGAGATTGTAGAACCACGTGACCAAAGAATGACTATGTACATGAAAAAAAAAAAACCCACAAAATACATGACTGGAATTGTCAGAACCCTCTTTGCAATTTATCTGAAAGAGCAAACAACTTCAATTATGGAGGAAAATTGTTTTCTGTTATTTAACCAAAGCAAGAAGAATATCCTTGGAACTCAAGCCAACTCAGTGAAATGACTCTTACTAGTTGTTGTTGACCAATATATGTTCTCAAACATATAGAAACATTGTGTAAGTAGTTTGATTTTCCCTGTTTAAATCATTTGTAGAAATATTGAATTTCCTCAAATGATTTATATGGAAGTCTACATTACAATATGCAATATATGGAGACACATGCAGATTTGTTTAAACTATTTTAATAATAGTTAATCTCTAAAAGATATCTGACTAAATGTAAGTATTTGGAAATGAACTCTGGTTATTATAACTTCTACTTTCAGCCTCCAGAGTTCTAAGACTACATGAATCCATAAATTAAAAAATAACCAATATATTCTTATATTTATATTACATATGTGTTTGTGAAAATTTTAACTAAAAATGTTTTAAATTATTTAAGTAACATTATCTTGTCAACTGACTCACTAATGATCATAGAAAAATAATTAAGTGGTATTTTATTTTTGTGTTAATTTTGGTTTGGATTCATTGTGCAAATATTTTGGCATTGTATATAACTAATGATAAGTGCAATCTATCCAAAATGACTGTTGAACTTTGAAGTAATTATTGAATTTAAGAATATTTGAAACTTTAATGGGTATATATGAAAAAGATAATATATTATACAACCACAAGTTTCAATGCCAATAAGCTAGTTTTTGTGCCTTTTCCCTTTTAGATGCATTAAAACCTACTCTGTGTCTTTCATTGCAAGTCTTTCCATGCTCTCCTTCCCTAAGGGCTGTGCAGATTGATTAGGAAGGGAAGCTTTATGCTGTCAATCCTTTATCATAGAATAAGGGATCATGTCTAGCTTTACATGTAAACAGAGGAAAGACTAATCCTTGTGGCATGTATCATGGCTCTCCAATTCTGTTTCTGAATGATAAGTGGCATTGAAAACAAACAAACAAAAAAAAAGGTATCTGAACCTTCTCACCCATTCTTCATAAGAAACAAATGACATTTAATTGGAACTAGCTGCATGAGAATGAGGCTCCCGGTTGAAGAGATTAGAGTATGATTTAGCATACTGGTGAAGCTGACTGAGATTGTTGCCAATCAGTTCCCTATAGCAACCGGCACAAACACATTATGAGTTTATTTGGTTTATTCTTCTTTTCTTTTCTTTTCTTTTCTTTTCTTTTCTTTTCTTTTCTTTTCTTTT
>JABTXL010006268.1:14771193-14788818 GCA_025134845.1 Neodon shergylaensis
ACACACACATACACACACACATACACACACATACACACACACACATACACACAAACACATACACACACACATACACACACATACACACACACATACACACACACATACACACATACACACACACACACACACACACACACACACACACCATGATCTCCACCACCACCAAAATAAACTTCAAAATCTTATTTTCTTCAAATTGGTAGATAAATCTAATATAATATTCGACTTGAAAAAGTACTGCTAAAAATGATGAGAATACATTTATGCAAAACATCTGTGATGGTAAACCTCATTGTCAACATGACAAGACTTAGAATTACCTAGGAGACAAACCTAATCGACATGTCTATGAAGGTGTTTCCAGAGAGGATTATCTGCACTTCAAAGACTCATGATGAATGCAAGACACAAATGGGCTTGTGTCTCAGACTAAATAAAAAGGTAAACTCAAAACTGAGAAGCACCATTCACCTTTTCCACCTCCTGACTCCTGACATATTTGACCAGGTACTTTAAGACCCCGTCATTATGCCTTCTCTGCCATGCTAGACTACATCCTAAAATCATGAGCCAAAATAAACCCTTCCTGAAGTTGCTTTTCTCAGGTATATAGTCACAGCAGCAAGTACCTAGTATAACTTGTAAACAATAGATGGATACTCTCTTACAAAATTATGATCCCATATTTAAAAGGAGAATATCATTCTGTCTGTATTTAACGAATAGCAGCTAATAGATTCTGATGAAATTAAACAAAATAAAGTAAAGCAAGGGTACAGGATATAACTTGCACTTAAAATTTGGGATTTTATTGTATTTAAAATATGTCTGATAGATAACATACTATTAGGGAGGTTTTTATTATCTGATGTGGTAATATGGGTCAATCAAATGATTCAGTCTATTTGTATATCAGTTAATAATTAATGCAATTGGATTTATTTAGCCATGTTCCTATTTTTAATCTCTCTTTTCTATTTCCTACACATCTATTAATATTTTCCTAACTTCTTTAAATTAAATATACTCTCTAGGATCTAATTTGAGTGCTACGACTTGTACCTTAGCTTAGCTTATATTTCTAATTCTGCTTAAAGGCATTCTAAACTTTTCAAGATGCCTTCTTAATTTACTACCATTACATTAATATTGCTGCCAATTTTCATTTTGAAAATTGTACTTCATAGTTGTAATCTGCAACTTCTTGCTCACACTCACCAAAATTACTTCACACCTCCCATCTTCCAGCTCTCACATTGTGTTATCTTATTTTGCTTATCAACATAACTGAATTTGGAAATGTGTAAGAGACTATGAAACCACAAATGAGGATGTGTGTGAGGCCATTTAGGGAAAATATCATAAGATAATTGACTGAATGGATTAACATTTTGATGGAGGCTGGACATGATAGCATTATTGAGAAGTAAAGAAAGAGAGAAGGTAGCTGTTTCTTGGAGGAAATGGATAACCGAGGGTATGTCAATGTTGTCATGTGCATGTCTATGTGCATTTCAATGTTGGATATCATTCTACCTGATTATTTCCCTGTTATGCCCTCAGCTTCAGGTTCATCATGAGAAAAAGAATCTCTTCCACAACCCACCCTATAAAATCGTTTCTCAGATCATGAGCCTAAGATATCATCAACTAATCTAAATATGATTCAAAAATGAATTTCCTCTCTCCTTCAAATCATTTATGCCAGGTATTTCTTTACAGTGAAAGAAAGATAACCATAAGAGGCTATTATGAAATTTCTATCGCAATTACAATACATACTATATGCAAGTAGAAATATATTAATAATTTGTATAGGAACATAAAAAGAAATAAGGACTGTTGGAAACAGTTTTAGTAAATTATTTTTATTATAATACTTATAAGATGAATAGATCAGCTTTGTTTAATTAAATAGAGATTTAAAGATCAGCTCCAATGTTCTAAAATTTTGAAATCAAACCAAACTAAATTCTGCATTTGACTTTTGGTGAAAATAACATCTATATAACTTACTGAACATGGACATATCAATCTGGTGCCTATATACAGCCTTCAACACTGCTGTCTGTATTTATCGTACTGGAAGATGCAATGCACACGACCAAAGAGAAAAGGGGAAGACAAACCCAGCTATAAAATCTGCCTACAAGAGTCACTGCTACAATATTATCCCAGCTTATGAGAGTAATCAATGAAGATTTGATTTTATTTATTGCTCACTCCATAAGATGAGTGAATCTTAAATTAATAAACCAATCCCAAACACTGATGGGTCTTAGATCCTGAGACTAGAAAGGCCAGAAATAAAGGTAAAAACCAGACTACTGTTAGCTAAAGGACCATAGCAATATAGCAACTCCTAATGATAACCTTTTATACTTGGATCAGTCTCTTGCTCAGTAATCACCAGAGAATCTTTGACCTGATGTTGATAGGAATAAATTCAAAAACCCAAAGCTAGTCAAAGTACGAAGAGTGAGAGACGTTTGCACAATCAGTGATAATTTGATTGTCTCTATCAAACTCCATCCCACAGAGTTCAGGGAGCCATGAGGAATAAGAAACAGAAAGATTGTGAGAACTTGATGGGACTGAGGAAACCAAGCTAGAAAGGCCTTCTGAACTCCAGTAGGACTGATGAGCAGAGGAAATCACAGAGATTATGGCTGCATGCTTATGCCCTGCATCGGTCTACATCTGAAAGAGTGATAGCAATGACAGTGGATGTAGACAGAAGGCCCCATCCCTGACTCAGAATATATCTCAATTTGATAACTACTCACAAATGAAAAATTAGTTTTCTCCAACAAAGCTACTTTGTGCACAATCCTCTCTTGAAGCTAGGTTTCATGACCATCAGAAGATGGCCAATACAAAGTGAATTGAACGATATTTTTAGGAAATATTTTCCACTCACTTTGCAGGTCTTTTGTGTATATATTAAACCATTTGGTTTTGTGTTTTTATACAATTCTTGTACTTGCAAATATGTGTGTCCTCATCTCTCTGTGTTTCTTATGCTTTCTCTTTAACTCTTTTTCTTCTGTTTGATTGTGTTTTAGCTTATCTTTCTTCTTTTATTTAGGTGCTTATTTATTTTCTAATGAGAAAGAAAGACTGTGGATTTTAGTGTTGGACGAAGTAAGTGGAAAAGATATGGAAAGAGCTGGTAAGAGAAAAGTGTAATCAGAATACAATGTATGAAAAAATCTACTTTAATAAAAATATGTAAAAAGTAGACCAAAAGAAGAAAACTAAGAAGAAAACAGACTGGGAAAATTTATTAGGTGGAAACCAGTATAAAGTGTTCCTTCATGGCCTTTGAATCACAGGGGACAACTTTCTTCACAAGGGTGTGTGACTTCAGAGCCATAAACTGATATACACCCTTTACTCCCCCAAAGTAAAATAACAACAACAGATTTTTTTACTTACTATTAAAAAAGAATAATGAGAAAGAAATTTAATTCTTTAAAACAAATTTTAATTTTAAAATTTAATTTAAATTTTTTTAAAAAAATCACAAATACTTATTTTAAATATTATTTTGGTGCAAATGAAAATATCTGTTATCCTAAATGGCTTCAGGATGATCATTTTCATTACAATTTACTGACTTTAAGGCAAGTTAACTATTCTTTCAATACAGAAGAGCTGATATTACACTTCTTTCATATCATTTACTCTTTCATAGAAATGATTGCAAATTCAATACTATGTCACTCCTTGAGAAATGTCCCTGAACAGCCAGTCAGGGAACTAGTGTATGACAAAAATCAGTCAATGAGCTAAAAGACAAAGAGGGAAAAGAATGCTTAAATATGATATTTTGCACCCCAAACCATGTTAAGAGATAATATTTTAAGAGTTTATAGTTTTCAGAAAAAAAAACTCTCAATGTTTTGATTTTCAATAGCATATTTTTGAGGATTGCCCTTTTTCCAACTATTTGTTTATTATGATTAACTAGAGTTTAATATATCTGATATATTATAAAAGAGATGAGTTTTTTGACATTGTAAATTAAGCATTCTATGTATTTATTTCTTAATAAAGTAGGGAGATATTTGTGACCACTATTACTCTAAAATAAAACCCGATTGAATTTCAGAGAGCTTCTTATATGCATTGGCAGTTCAGGCTTTCTTCCTAAATACATTTTAACTGAAATGCAATTGCCTCACATTTCCCTCCACTTTTGTCTCTATAGACCCTCCCAGCTACCTTTCTTGAAAACCTACTTCCTAACTCTAAAGCTGATAGCCTCTTTTCATTTGATTTCTAATATTATGCATATAAATACACAAGCATATGCAAATACAACCTGCTGATGTTATTTTTTTGTTTCCTACAAAGAAGTGTTATGAAAATCTCAAATGTCACTAGTTCTGCTTGTATCCACACAACATCCTAATATTCTCTTATTTTAAAGTTCATCTCTTTTTTACATGTTTGTAGATTCTAGTTATATATATTTAAGAATTTCAATATTTTAGGTTTCCTTCCTTATAAATATTTCAGTTTCATTGTTAATCATATATACTACACTTACTATTAAATCAGAAAGAATTAGAAATTTTCATTTTAGCTGCAAAAGGCATTGTCCTCTTCAGTGGCTCCAAGATAGGTAATTTATATTACTTCCAGAAGATTTCATCCTAACACCACCTGGGAAGTGAATTTTCTGGAGGATTGGCTTTCATTTCATTCTAAATGTCTGATTGATGAAATTAAGCATGTAAACATTTAAGAAGCTGAATTAAGAGGTTCGTGCATAGAATAAACATTCTTTTCTTAAGTCCCTTTAGATTTGTTGCAAGATGAAGCATAAAATCTAAAATAAACATGTATAATTGAAGGGCTTAAAATAAAACCATATTGCAAGTATTGATGTACATATTTATTATCTAAATTTAGAATTAGAAGAAAATTCAGAGTTCACCTGGCTATATACACCAAAGTCTTTTAGTTTGCTTTGAAGGACTGAGGCACTACTTAGAATTCTGTCCAAACTGAGAAAGACACATAATGACAATTTCTTTACCAGTTAACACTCAGGTGTTTCTGACAAAAAAAAAAGTTCCTAGGAAACAAATTAATTACACTTCATAGAGATATCCCTTTTCCACCAAAGTCTGCAACTGTTTGATTTGCATGACAAAGACTATTCAACAATTTATGAATAGTCCTTGGTTTGAGAATTTCGTGAGTGAAATGGAGGAGACAAATACTTTAAGATTAATAAAATAATTGTTTCAGAAGTATTTGAGAAAGTGAAACCTGTGGGGCCTCGTGCATTTCATTGAAATCTAGGAATGCAAGTGCTCAATACAGCTTTGTATTCAATAAGTGTATGATCAATTTCACATTCATTTTATGCTTTATATTCAGGACTATAGTCTATGTGAGGATCCTTTTCACTGTATTAGGTATATGTGTTTTGTTGCTTGTGGTAGTTCAAACATTTCAGCATCATTTCTTAGTGTGGCCTTCTCTCTATTATTCTGCCTTTTTTCCATGTCAATGATTAATTGGCAATACTTAAGAAGATATACTAAAAACTTTCCATTTTATTCGTAATGATGTATTTATGAATACATAACTGCACACATACCTAACTTTCGTGATTACTGTTATCTTATGAAAAGTATAGATGGAAGTTACTGGATTTAATTTATTTTATCCCACTTTGTTCCTTGTTAAAATTAGTATTGGCTAGTCTTGAACTTTTCTACCTCATATAAAATAGAAAAGCAGTTTGTTAATAATTATGAGGTAAGTTGTTGTTGAAAATATGGTCTCTCTCCTTGCAACAAATATTTGGTCCCAACTGACAAGAGAGAGACCACTTAGGCCTTCCCAGCGTAGGGCTTCTATATTGCTCAACTTTCACAAGATGTTTTTCATTTCCTTTCAAATGCTTGAAAAACATACTCTTGAGAATCCTTGTTTGATTCAATTAGAAATGAATTATTCAATAACTATTTATTCTCAAATTTTCTTTGTTTCCAGTGTCAAATCTTAGTTTAATGCCTGTCTCGGTTATTTTTCTATTGCCAAGACAAGGCAATAGAACAAATCAATTCATATAAAAAGACTTTATATGGGGCTAAATGCTTCGATAGATTAGAATCCATCATGGTGGAGGAAAAAATGGTAGAAAGACCCTGATAGTTAACATCTTGTTTAGAAAGAAAGAAACACACAGTTTAAGAGATAGTGGGGCTGCCAAAGACTTTCAAAACCTCAAAGCCTGTCCACATTGACAAACCTCCTCAGACAGGGCCGAAATTCTGAATCCTTGCTAACTCTTACATATTAATTAACCCATTTCTGTTAACCTGTGCATCACCACGAGGTCATGGCCTACCAGCAAAATTGTAGCACGTCTGTCTCCGGCAGCTCCATGGCTTCTCCCTGACTCAGCCCGCTTTGTCCCAGCAAAGAGCCTAGCTTTTCCTGCCAAGTTCTGTTCTACCCTTGTCATAGGCTCAAAACAGTTTCTTTATTCATTAACCAATAAAAGCAACACATAGACAGAAGGACCTCCGAAAACCAAATATTCAGTCATATGAGCCTATGGAGATTCTCTCCTCAAACAACCACTTTGCACTCTCTTACCCCTGTAATATTATAGACATATCATAATACAAAATGCATTTAGTCCAATTAAAAATATTCCTATATTGTTATAGCACTTAATTGTCCTAACTGTAAAGTCACTTCTGGGACTCAAGGCAATCTCTTAACTGTAACCCCATGAAAAATAAAATAGTAAATGATATCATTCCACCACAAAATGGCACAGAATGTGCAATACCATTCTAAAGGGAGGAATGGTGATATAGTGAGAAAATACTGGATCAAAACATGTGTGACCCCCCAGCAGGGTCTACATAAAAATCCAACAACTTCAAGTTTAAAATCAGGTGCTGAATTTGTTCTCTTCCAGCTTTATGACCTACAACAAACCCTCTCTCTCTTTGGATGATTCCAATGTCTGCGGCTATTTTTTACAGACATCTCATGGCTCTGCTGTGTTTAACATCTTAGGATCTCAGAAGCAATCTAAACTTCATCTTTATAGTTTCATTCACTGGCTTCTCAGGGCCTCCATGCAGAGACTCTAATGCTATATACTTGGCCCAACAACTCTTCTTAAATGCAGCGGGAGATTTTCCAACTCAAGTATTCTTCATGACGCTAATATCAGAAACATTGGACAAGAAGTCAAGTTTGCTAATAACTTGGGATGAACTCTGGTACTGTAAAGTCACATTTGCAGGAGCTTTGATCCTCTTTGCATTTTAAAACAAGTTAATTCCCCAGACCCTTCCAATTTATGAATTGGAAGGCTAGCTGGGTAGGTTCTTGCAGTCAGGAATTTTTTCTATTTCAAATTAGGTCTCTCCACATTTTTTTAACAAAAGTACTGGTTCCTGTATTAATTTCATCAATGGTATTTTTCCTCTCAAGTTTATTTTCTTCATCCTCCCTCCCAACTTGTTCTTTCTCATCATAGAGCTTCATAAGACTGATTACTACTGGGCAGTGCTGGCACGCGCCTTTAATCCCAACATTCGTGAGGCAGGTGCAGGCAAGTCTCTATGAATTCAAGGTCATCCTGTCTGCAAGAGCTAGTTTCAGGATAGGCACCAAAGCTACACAGAGAAATCATGTCTTGAAAAACAAACAAACAAACAAACAAAAACTCACCAAAACCAAAACCAAAAAAAACCCCCACATTTTTAAGACTGTCACAGTAATTAATTTCCCAGTCTCTCATACCAAATTCTGTACTCTTTTTTTCTAACTATGGATATAATAAGATATCATGATGAAAGAAGCTCATAGATTAATTTATCTGGGCTTCATGGTTTTAGAGATTTAGACTTCATGATGGTGGAAAAAAGGCATGGTGGCAGAAACAGCTTAGCACCTGCATCCTCACCTGAAAATAGAAGGTAAAGGGTATCAAAAACATGTGCACACATGTGTGCATGCACACATGCACAACAACAAACAGCAATAACAACAAAACATGCATACACACACATACATACACACTGGGAATGACACAATTCTTTTGAAATCTCATTCTCATATTCAACACCACCAACAAGGCTACATCTCTAAATTCTTCCTGAACAGTTCCATCAACTTGTGACCAAGTATTTAAATATGTGTACCCATGCGGGTCATTCTTATTCTTATTAACATAAATATATATGTATTGTTTTTTGTGGCAGAGGATGTATAATATATGGATTACTTTTTTTTCATGTGTTTTACTATGATCAGTGTGTTGCAAGTTACTTATTTTACTATGTTTACTAAAGAATAATATATACTATTTACTATATTCTGTTGGATGATATGTTGATAGATACTAATATTCAATAAACTGAAATAAACTGATGCAACTTTTAAGTGTAAGTACATCCTCATTCACTTTCAGCTCCTGAATCTGTTCTTTCCTATAATAGGGCAGGTGATTTAAACCACACAGTGAATTAATTTATTTTTCAAAATATTTTTTTCAGTGTTTCCTCATAAATTTTAACATTGTTTACCAGTGGTATCATCAAATACATGTCTCATTGTTATGGTGTTTTGATGTCTAAAGTGTTTCTTTGCTGTGGTAGCATAAGGTTCTCAATGCTCCTTTTACACTGCTACATGCTCTTGGTTTTAAACTGTTTGACTTTATTCATTATAACAGTAAAAGCTTTAATAAAAGCTATTTTAAAAGCATGGTATATCATGATATATATCTCTTTAGTATCTATCTGAATCTAATGGCTGAAATTCCCTTTCAAACCCTCTCCCTGTCTCTCTCCCTCTGTGTGTGTGTGTGCATGCATGTGTGTGTGTGCCTGTGTGTCTGTGAGTTGGATAGCCATATAATAAAAACAGTGTAAAAAGTGATAAATCAGGCATTAGACACTGTAGAAAATACAGGATAGGAATTTTGTAATTGTAAGATTGTGTGATTTACTTTTAGTTTGCCTATGACTGTCAACTCTGAAATCTAGCTATGTTTATTGCCTGTCATTCTCAAATCTGAATCCATGTACATTTGGTATGACAAAAAAAAAAAACCCTCTTAGGCTAAAGTTGAGTGGATTTGCTTATCATCCATTCCTTATATAAAAGAGTAGAGTGGGCTTGAACAGTTTATATCCCATATTTGATATAAGTTAACCTATTTTTTTAAAAAGAAAATCAATAATTTTAAGTTATGTTGAAACAGTTTCTCTTGAGGACAGGCTTTGTTAAGAGCAGAATGTTGCATTTATTTCAAACTAACAATCTCACCCTTCTTTGGTAGATGGAGAAGAATTTTCTTCTGTATTTATAGAAGGAACTGAGTAAACTGGTGGAAGCACAAATCATGTAGGTACAGAGGCCATAAGAATTGGTCCTCCTGGAGTTTTAACCATAGAACCAAGCCTATTCAGAACCCAGTTACTCATGAGTTATGGGACAGTCTTAATAAACTTATGTCCATTTTTGTACAGGGTTCTATTACAGTAAGTTATACCCTCTGCATTCTCTTTGAATCTGGACCACATCAAGAGAAGAGGTTTTTCTCTGACCTGTCTTTTAAGACTCAGCTAAGAAAAAAAAGTACTTGATTTCTCTTCAACTTCTCCTTGTGCTTAGAATAGAGTGACAAACCCTAAACTCCTTGTGTGACAAGTCCAAACCAAGAAGCCCAAGACCTATATTTTAAAGTGATTAAAATTCATGGGAAAATCTTATCTGATCTTTACATATTCTAATTCAAATATCTCAGCATTTATCCTCATGCCAGATAGCAGTCACCCAAGTAAATTCATATAAATATTTTTTTTACACATTTCTCTTTGATGAAGTTTTGCAAGAATTCTTTCAGACACTAACTATGCTAGCAAAATAGAAACTCAGACACTAACCAAGATAACTTGGTATTTATTCATGATGGTAAAAAAAAATACATGCAATACTAAACTAATTGAAATTCTTATATTTATGATGCATTAATAAGATAAACATGAAAATAGGCAGTTATGTGTATATATGCAAACATTTGTACATAAGGGTATTTAAATCTGTAAGCTGTAGTTTCTATAAAGGAATCCTTCAGGAAAGGTTTGTGAGCCTTTTGGAATGTGAGTTTTCACTTCTGAGGCCATGACCTACATAACTATTTTAAGAGAATTTAACTAATCCTCAATGCTCTTCTTGCATTCAGTTAAGTACACTAATAATGCTACCAATAAATGTACATATCATGGCTTGAAAACACTAGACAAGTTTTAATATTTAACAAACATATTGTTTTTCCTTTTATTACTGAATGGACTACTAAAATTCAAGAGATAAAGGTATCATAATATTTCATAATAATTCCATAGCATGAGAAGCTGTATTTTATGTGATATGTTCTCCACTGGGAAAAGCCTTCTGAACCCAAACTGTTCTCTATAGAGACTTTTCCTTTTCAACAAGATAATAAATTCCCCAAGCTTCTAGAAACCTACTTTGTCATTACACTTTCCTAGATTATGTTGGTACCCCAGGAGACTGGGATTGCTACTGCCAAGATTTTGTTATGGAATATTACTTTAACTACATAAAAATTTGTTTCATTTGTTTGTGTTGTAGAATAATTGTTTAAGTATATAAAGATGTGTTACATTATTTATGCTTCATTTGTTTAACTATATAAAGATGTGTTGCATTTGTTTTATCTTGCCTACCTAAGGCTCCCGACTAGTCTAACAAAAACTGAATGGCCAATAGCCATGACAATAGAGGGATAGGTGTAAAGAAAGAATAAGGAGGAAGAGGACTCTAGGCTAGTTCAAGTGAGAATGAGAAAGAGAAGGAGATACCCAGGACCAGTTAACCAGGTAGCCACCAGCCAGCCAGACATATAAAAAGCAGGAAAATAGGACCTACAGGATAAAAGAAAGGTAAAAATGCCCTGAGTGAAAATGTAGTTGAAAAGAAAAGTGTTAAATTAAGTTATAATAGCTGGTGAAATAACCTTAAGTTAACATTGAGCATTCATAACTAATAAGTCATGTGTCATTATATTGGGACTGGCAGTCCGAGACAAGAATTCAGTACTGAAACACTTTTTATAAAGTGAAACAAGATTTAGCTTAAGGAGAACTGTGTGTGTGTGTGTGTGTGTGTGTGTGTGTGTGTGTGAATAGTTGCATATAATCACCATAAAAACATTACCTGTAATCATATGTTAGTAACATCCTTTTTTTATTACAGTGTTTTTCAAGATGCCTTCGTATTTATTACAATTTTTCACTTGGTAAAGAAACATATTACTGAGGTGGGTCTGCACTATAGAAATGTGCAGTGATTTTTATAAACATCATCCATATGTCTCTGGCATTCTGGCAGCTAATGCCTACAGCTGACTGAAAATGATGAGGCTCAGAAGATGGAGGAGAAAGTCACTGAAATTTCTGGCAAGATGCATGGTGATAACTGATAAGTTGGGCAAACATCAACTGAACGACTCCTGTCATTTATGAAACATAAGGTACAGGCTACAGATGTTGGCTCAGAAATTATTGAAAACTAAGCTTTCTGGACAAGAAGTAAGCCTTGAATAGGAAGTTCTGCGTAAAGATAGCACAAATTTTCTACCTCTAGGAATCAATTATGTTTTAGCCAATGACACAGATTATCAGACACATTAAAAACTTGCCCAACAAGGGATTACATATGCATATTATTTCAAAGTACTAATGAAAACAGAAAATAGGTACTTTTTGACTATCAAAGTTTGTTTTTATTCAAACATAGACTGAATTAACTTGAAAAAATTGCTTCTTATTTCAAAGGATGTTTCTAGAATAATTGGATATGGTAACTTCTCTTCTTGGTGTCATAGGGTCTCTTTAAGCCACCATATTACTAATTCTAGATAGTTGTCTCTTATTATAGTTCACTGTGATTTAATATTTCTCTCATAAATTTTGACAGCCAGTCATGTTTACAAAATACTGCTCCGTTCATTCTTGGGCTGGGTGATGTATCATATATTACACTTTGTATGTGTGCTAAGAGAAATCAGTAAATAGATAAACACTTTAGGACACTAACCTTTTTCTTTGAAAAGCTGTTGGGTGCATCTACGGTTCATACAAATGAGTGATCATGTGTATGTGCTCATGTATGTTTTCAGAGGCAATAGCATGGCACCTTAGTTACCTTTCCATTACTATGAAGACCAATCATGACCAAGACATTTTATAAAGCAAAGCACTTAATTTGAGCCTTGTCCATGGCCATCA
This sequence comes from Neodon shergylaensis, assembly GCA_025134845.1. Taxonomy (NCBI): domain Eukaryota; kingdom Metazoa; phylum Chordata; class Mammalia; order Rodentia; family Cricetidae; genus Neodon; species Neodon shergylaensis. The sequence continues at coordinate 14,783,508 of JABTXL010006268.1, forward strand.
TGGCAGGGAGCACAGAACAGGCAGGGAGGTATGTGAATGGGGCAGGAGCTGAGTGCTTACAAAGCTGGAGGGCACAGGGAATAAGACTTGACCTAATAGGCTTTTGAGAGGTCAACTCAGAACCAACATTCAAATGTAGCAGCCTCTAAGGGCCATTCTTATTCAAAATACCACAAATGGTATGCAGCGTCTTGCTTGGTTTCTTTCCTCCACCTTGCCTTAAACACCTTCTTTGACTAAATCAGAAGGCCCTGAGTTGTCTAGCCTAACTGGCCAATGAGCTCTCTGAAGAATCCTCTTTCCACTGGTGAGTCCTGGAATTACCTGCAGGAACAGCTATGTCCGGTTGCATGCTCATGAAGCAAGCTTTCTTATCCAATTAGTTATTTCCAGCCCTTTATTGTTTTCAGTTTAAGATTTATAGATTTTGTGTATTAAATATACACAAGGGTGATAAATATTCACCATCAAGTTGTTGATTACTATGTGGAAGAAAAAATTATTTTCAAGGAAATTTTTGATAGCTTTGTTCTTTCTGTGAAAGAAGGAAAAAGGATAAATTAATTCCTGGAGACATTTATCGAATCATTAAAATAGAAATACAGTTGTGAACTTTCACAGTATAAGCTGAATTCCTTTCGAAAAGTGATTGAGGTATTAAAAATAGAAATTGTGTAAGAAAAAATAGATGCCCTGCATGGGAGAGATATTAAAGCTTCTCATAATAGATATCTATAAATTAAACCAAAAAAAAGAGAGAGAGAAAAGAAAATCCTCTAGATATTCAGCCTGCTGACATTTTCAACCTGAGTATGACATTTCTAGAAGCACAGCAGGTAGCATCCCCAAACAGGCTCTACTTAAGATGGACTATTCTAGCGAGTCAGATATTACAGTCCTTTGATTGTCAATTGTTGTGAATAGTAGCAAAAGAAGGAGTGCTGAGCATCAGCTACCAGGTGCACCAATCGCTGACACTGGGGGCACAACTGGGGTGAGGCTTAAGGCAGAATGTGGGTCTTGTTTTTGTGATCTTTGTGGGTCTTACTTAGCCTTGCATTTAATTCTTATAATCAAACATTTAGTGAAGTATACTGTAAAAAGCACTGGTTCAGGTAAAAGCATACATGCAGTAGTAAAATGATATGTTATTTGGTTTGGTTTAAATATGAATGGCCCACACTGACCCATAGATTTGAATGTTTAGTTATCGAGGAGTGACACTTTATTTCAGTAGACTTAGGAGATATTGCTTTGTCGGAAGAGTTGTGATCTTGTTGGCGATGTGTGTCCCCAGGATGAACTTTGAAGATTCAAACACTCAAGATAGGCCCAGTGTTGCTTTCCTCTTACTGCTACCTGCCGCTCCAGATGTAGCAACAAGTTTGTCTGCAAGGAGCCATGTTCTCCACCATGACAACATGAAACTTTTGAAATTGTAAGCAAGCTCCAGTTGAATGCTTTCGTTCATAAGAGTAGACATAGCCATGGTGTCTCTTCACAGCAGTAGAACACTAACAGAGCAATCAAGAAAATGGGTCATTTGATCATAACCTAAACATTTTGTAAAAGGTAAATTTAACCCTTAAAATGGTAGCGACAGAATATTTTAAAGGTACTATTTGTGTGGTTATCGAAGATGTTGTTCGAGACCAGCCTGGTCCACAGAGCGAGTTCCAGGACAGGCTCCAAAGCCACAGAGAAACCCTGTCTCGAAAAACCAAAAAAAAAAAAAAAAGATGTTGTTTAGATAGAATGTATTAGTGATCACTGCTTTAAAGAGTTGAGGTGATAAAGTAATGATGGCAAGAGATATTTTAGTAATGTTCTAGAGGAAGAAAGTCAGAGATGCTTTCAAGCATTAATCATTTTTGTTCAACAAATACATACTGTAAATGGTTACATAATAAATATTTCTTATATAGTTGAGATATAATATTAACCTCATGTTAATTAGAAACTTAGGAAAACAGAGTGCAGAAAGTGATGATATCAATTTAAATTTGAAACAGAAAGACAAACCTAAATATTTCTTTATGCTGGTACCTTATTAAAATATATAAAAGCCGGGTGGTGGTGGCGCATGCCTTTAATCCCAGCACTCGGGAGGCAGAGGCAGGCAGATCTCTGTGAGTTCGAGGCCAGCCTGGTCTACAAGAGCTAGTTCCAGGACAGGAACCAAAAATACTATAAGAAACCCTGTCTCGAAAAATCAAAAAAGAATGTATACAACTTGCCATAATATTATAAGAAATTAAATGTTAATAAAAATTAAATATTTTCAAAGAAAAGTTATACTTAATATACTGTTAATAGATTTCAATTGAAAAGCAGTAATTCTGAATATTTTTAAAGTATACATTAGATGAACTCCAACACAGTGATATCTCTGTGAGGCTACAGTTCAAGATATGATGAATGGCAATAAATTCGGTGGTGGTCTCCATCAGGTGTGCAGAGAAAAGTAATGTCATAAGACAATACTGGAATTTGAAGTCTATGAAAGTAGAAATCACCTTGCATTTAGAGACAGAATGCCTACGAAAGGAGTTTTGGGAAAGCTTGTACTTCATATTTTTGACTGGAGCAAACAACAACAGAAATTACACATTGCAACAGTTCATACCTTTTCTTTTGTATTAGGCAACCCATTAACCCTCTGATTCTCCCATTTGCCAGTGACCTTCTCAGCAGAATGTTTCCAGGTGCGTACACTCTCTCACTATGAGCATTTTATATATTCTCTGTCACTTATCACACCATTGAAATAAATCTTCTTTCTAGTTTCGTGGTTTATACTTGTATACAAAAATTTGAATCTCGCCGGGCGGTGGTGGCGCACGCCTTTAATCCCAGCACTTGGGAGGCAGAGGCAGGCGGATCTCTGTGAGTCCGAGACCAGCCTGGTCTACAAGAGCTAGTTCCAGGACAGGAACCAAAAGCTACGGAGAAACCTTGTCTCGAAAATACAAAAAAAAAAAAAAAAAAAAAATTGAATCTCATATGAAAGATAACATATGGCATTCGAGTTCATGACTTCATTTGTATTTAAAGCTGTATAATTTATAGTCAACCATGTATATGTACCATATTTTTTATCTGCTAATCTGTCTATGAATAACTAAATTGGTTTCATTTATGAATACTTTGGTTTTATTTTATTATTAATTATTAATAATCTGATGTAAATGGGATTGTGTTATGTGTATGGTCTTCATTCTGGCCGATTTTAAAAATCACTGAGATCTGCCTGCTTTAGCCTCTTGACTACTGGGATTAAAAGTTTATACGAATATGTTGGCTAAAATATGACTTTCTTAATTATTACCAAATATGTTATCAGATGGATGCACACTTGACTTTAATTCCAGCAACCAGAAGGCACAGGTGAGCATGGTTTACAGAGCTAGATAGAGGACAGCCAAGGCAATACAGAGAAACCACTCTCATAAAGAAAAGGTATAGAAAGAAGGAAAGCAGAAAAAGAAGGATAGAAGGAAGGAGGCAGAGGAGGAGAAAAGAAGGAAGGAAATAGAGAGAAAAGGAAATAAAAAGAAAAAAAGACAGACAGAAAGACAAATTTTATTACAAAGTCTTGGGGAAAATATTCCTATCCCTGTCTATTAACATGATAAACTACTAATATACATATTACTATATGATATTTTCTAATTCAAAATCATTAAACAATTTCTCAAATGGAAAAACATTGTAGTATTTAATATATATATGCAAAGAGATATATAATAGAAATTTAAGAAATAGTAATAGTGTAAAGTTTATCTACTATGTAATGTAGAGAATCAAGTGTAGATTCAAATCTCTCATTAAAGCAACTTGTTGCATTAAATAAATGCCCCCATCCAATTTTCTTGGAAAAAAAAGGTTATATTGGGTGACTTTTAATATATGAATTCAGGCAAAACAATGTCTGAAAAAGTTGGACATTTTAAACAATGCAAGTTTTCTTAGATTGAAGATACAATATAATGTTACAATTGATCTGAGAAATTTGAAAGTTACCCTGTAATTTTTTATTCTGTGGACAATATCTTTCTTGATTTCTATAGCAAGTGAAGCAAATGACGTTACATACTGTCAAAGCTAAATTTAGTTCAAGAATGAAGTTTGAAAGAAAGAAAATTTAATACAAGAAAATTCCATTTCTCCATTCCATTCATCATATTGTCACATTGTTTGCGAATGTTTTATAATAACATCACCACATTTTAAAAATCACTCTCCGTACTCACACACACGCAGACCCATAACAGACACAGACACAGTGGCATACACATAATCGAATACCTTTGAATATGTTCACTAGCAAAAAGAATATACAGTATTTAATCTCCATTTCAAGGATAATTTTCTGTTGCAAAAATGGCAGCTTCATTGTTACTCCCATGGTTAGTTTAGGGAGTGACACTTTTCACTTCGAACTTCACAGTAATAGAGGAACAATCCCAGTGAGAGCTGAGAGTGAAATTTCCACTCATGTTTCTTTGTGGTTGTCTCATCAATATGACTTCACTATTCTATGAATCACCCATTTAGAATCTTTTTATTATTTTTTAAAAAGAAAACACACTATCTTTATTCTTTTTACATAACAATCCCAGTTCTCACTCATTTCCCTCCTCCCATCCCTCTATCTAGCCCCAACCCCTATCCATTCCCCAGAGAGGGTAAAGCACATTGTTTTGGGGAAGGTACAAGGCTCTCCCTACTATATCAAGGTTAAGTAAGGTATCCATCCAAAGCAAATGGATTCCAAAAAGCCAGTGCAAGCTGTAGGAATAAATCCTGGTGCCACTGTCAGTGGCCCTGCAGTCCGCCCCAGCCATACAACTGTCATCCACATACAGAGGGCCTAGTTTGTTCCCTGTCTGACTAGAGTTCATGAGCTTCCATTAGCTCATTATTTCATTGGGTATTTCCATCATGTTCTTGACCTCTTTGCTCATATTCTTACTCCACCCACTCTTCAATTGGCCTTTGGGATTTTAGCCCAGTGCTCGACTATGGCTCTCTGCCTCTGCTTTCATAAGTTTCTGGAAAAAGATACTATGGTAACATTTAAGATATTCATCATTCTGACAACAAGGCAAAACCAGTTCAGGCTCCCTCTCCACTATTGCTGATGGTCTTAGCTGTCGTCATCCTTGTAGATTCCTGGGGAGTTCTGGATAGTGCCAAAATGGCTCCCCCAATCAAAATATGACTTTCCTTGCTCTTCATCTTTGTCATTCCTCTATCCTCACTTTCTCCTTCCCTGTCCCCTTCTCCCCTTCTCTTCCTGTTTTTAATT
>JABTXL010006268.1:14795155-14838203 GCA_025134845.1 Neodon shergylaensis
AAAGAAAGAAAGAAAGAAAGAAAGAAAGAAAGAAAGAAAGAAAGAAAGAAAAGAAAAGAAACCAGGGTCAAAAGCAAAGAAAACATTTTCAACAAAATCATAGGAGAAAAATTTTCTAATCTAATGAAGAGAATTCACAACGTACAAGAAGCATATGGGGCACCAAGCAGACTGAAACAGAAAAGAAATTTCCATCAGCACCTAATAATTAAAACACTAAACTTATAGAAGAAAGTATACTTAAAGGTGCAAAGGAAAAATCCCAGGTATCATATATAGGCAGAACTATTAAATAACACCAAACTTCTCAGTGGAGACTCTAAAACACTGTATATCCTGGGTAGATATTCTATAAATTCTAAGAGATCTCAGACACCTGGTTAGACCAAGGAAACTTACAATTGCAATGGATGAAGAAAGAAATTCCAAAATAAATCAAAATTTAAGTTTTATATATATGCAAATCCAGAACACAGGAGTGCCTAAATTAAATGAAAGCTCAAGACAGAGAAAAACCACACCCACTAAAAACAAGAAAAAATAATCAAAGACTAGCAAATCAAAAAAAAAGGGGGGTAACCAAAAACAACCACATAACTGAAAGCAATCAACATTGATCATTGATATGTCTCAACATTAATGATCACAGTTCCACAATGAAAATACACAGACTATCAGAATGGATACACTCTCAAGACCCATACTTTTGCTACATCCAAGAAACACACCTTAACATCGAGGATATACAGTACCTTAGGATAAAATGATGAAAAAAGATATTCCAAAAAAAATGAACCTAATAAGCATGCTCATGTATCCATTGTCATATCTGACAAAATAGACTCAAGCCAAAACACGTCAGTAAAGATAGGAAAAAAAAATACATACTCATCAACTAAAAAATTGCTAAAAGGACACTGAAATTCTTAACACTTATGCACCAGAAACAAACATGTTTTAGTTCATAAAACCAACACTACTACAGGTTAAATTACATTATGCCCCTCATACATGGACAGTAGTTAACTTCTATATCCTACTCTAGAAAATAGGCAGGTAATCAAGAAAATCTAAATGGATACATTCTGGAGCTAATGAAGAAGTACTTAAAAGATATTTATAGAATATCACCCTAACACAAAAGAATATATCTTTTTTACAATATTTCATTGAAAAATTTCCAAAATTGACCACATATTCAGAGACAAAGCAAGTCTCAAGAGATACAAGTCTCTATAATAACACCTCATTCTTTTCTGACCACCTGGGACTAAAGTTGGATATTAACAAAGAAGAAAGCTTATAAACTATGGATACTATAAAACTTACTATTAAATGAGAAAGGAGTCAAGATAGATAAAGAGTGAAATTAAGAATGTTCTGGAATTGAATAAAATAAAACCACAGCATATTAAAACTTATGAAACACAGAGAAAGCAATTCTAAGAGGTGAGTTCATAGCAGTCAGTGATTACCTAATAAATAAAACAAACAAACAATAAAACTGGAGATATCTTATTCTTAGAACCAACCCAAAACAGAGAACACTAGAATGACACTTAAAAGGAGTGGGAAACAAAAACTAAATAAACTTGGGGCTAAAGTCAATGCAATAAAATTAAAAAACATCAACAGATTACATAGAATAAAGGAGTTGGTTCATTGATAAAATAAATAAGATTGCTTTAGTTAAATTAACTGAAAGTTAGAGAGAGAAAACCCAAATTGACATAATTAATGTTTGAAAGAGGACATAACAACACACACCAAGGAAATCCAGAGAATCATAACATAGTTTAAAGCCTGTACTCCAAAATGTTATAAATCTAAAAATACGAGTCATTTTTTGTAGGTATATCTACCAAAGTTAAATCAAGATTAGATAAGATATTTAAAAATACTAAAAACACCAACTTACACAGAAGTAGCAGGTAATTTTTATGACCTCAAAAAAACAAACAAACAAAAAAAGCAAAAAACAAAACCCATAGACTGATGGTTTTAGCCCAGAATTATACTAGATTGTCAAATAAAGAATTGCTAATACTCTTAAAACTAATCTGCAAAACTGAAACCTAAGAAACATAACCAGATTTGTTTTATGAGTGAACAGTTGCCCTGATACACAAACCACATAAGGATCTAACAAAAGAAGATAATTGAAGATCAAATTCCCTTATCTATATAGATGCAAACATATTCAATAAAATGGGGTCCAAGAACACATTGAAAGGATCATCTACCACAACCAAGTAGTCTTCATCCCAGAGATAAAATGGCTTTTTTTAATACAAAAATCAATACATATACTCTACCTCATACAACTCAAAGGCATATAATCCCACATGATCATTTCATTAGTTATAGAAATGACCCTTGAGAAAATGCAACACTTCATGATAAAGTAGTATAAAGACTAAGCATATATGGGACATACTTCAACATACAAAAACAGTTTACAGCAAGCTCATAGCCAACATCAACTTAAATGAAGAGGAAGTCAAAGCACTACTACTAAAATCAGGAACAAAACAAAATTGTTTACTCTCTACATATCTATTTAATATAATACTTGAAGTCTTATGCAACAATAGAAGTGAAGGAGATTAAGTGGAGGCAAAGTGAAAAAGAGAATCAAAGTATCTTTACTTGTAGATTATATGAAAACATACTTCAAATTTTACCAAGAAAGTGATGATAAACATTTTTAACAAAGCATTAGGCTACACAATTATATAACAAATCCAATAGCCTTTTTATACACAAATACCAGACTGAGAATGAAATCGGGGATACCACAACTCTCAAAATAGCTGACATCAAAGTATAAAATATCTTGGGGTAATTCTAATGAAAAACTTTAGAGAGTTATATAATTAAAAAACTTTAAGATATCAAAGAAAGGGATTGAAGAAGCTATCAGAAGAAGAACAGTGTAATTTTTGTTAAGCTGTTCTCTACCAAGGGCCCTTGCTTTTAATGAAGTTATGTTTGGAGACAGGCCACTGAAAATAAATCACTCCAACAATGCAATAGTAAAACCTCCTGAGATGACACCTCAGGCTGCAGCTAAGGAGTTAGAAGAGGTAATGAAGAGAGTACGGGAAACTCAGTCATTTATCTCAGCAGCTATTGAACGAGAGTCTGGAAAGAACAATGATAGAAAGGCGGTTGATCTCGTTCCCACTCTTGCTCAAAGTCCAGGCCTAGCTCAAAATCCCATTCTAGAAGTAAGAGATCACAGTCAAAGTAAAGGAGTAGATCTCATAACAGATCGCATTCAAGATAGGAAGATAGACGTAGATCTGAGAGTCCACATAAAAAGCGCTTGAAGTCTGGGGAGAGGCGGAAGTCAAGGAGTTGTTCACATTCACGGGAAAAGGACAGAGTGAAGGAGAGAGTGAGAGAGAGAGAAGGGAAAAGAGAAAGAGAGAGAGACAAAGGGAAAAGGATCTTGAAAAAGACAAGGAACGGGATAAAAACAAAGATAAAGACCGAGAGAAGGAAAAGGACCAGGAAAAGGAGCAGAACATGTAGAAGGAACAAGACAGAGACAAGGAGCGGGAAAAAAGACAAATCCAAAAAGGCAGATGATAAACAAAAAAGAAATCCAGAACTCCACCCAGAAGTTGCAATGCATCAAGAAGATCTCCTAGTACCAGCAGTGAAAGGCAGGTGACAAAGGAGCAGGAGTTCTTCCAGATCTCCAAGAACATCAAAGACCATAAAGAGAAAGCTTTCCAGGTTTCCGTCTCTCAGGGGCTGAAATAAGAAAGATAAAAAGAGAGAAAAAGAAAGGGACCACATCAGTGACAGGAGAGAAAGAGAGCGTTCCATGTCTACAAAAAAGAGTTCTAATGACCGAGATGGGAAGGAGAAGGTGGAGAAGACCAACACACGGTTAAGAAGGAACACAGTAAAGGCACAGATTCAAGTGTGAGCAAAGATGCCAACGAGAAGGACTCCCCAAGGACTGAGGAGGAAAACAAAGTACAGCAGAATGGGAATTGCCAACCAAATGAAGAGAAAAATACTGCGTGGTGTAGGACCGTCCGCTGCCTCTCTCCCTCGACGGTGGGATCAAACCCAAACCGTTCAGTTTGCAGCAAGGTGTAAACGGGGAAGAAATTCACATATGGGAACTAATAGCTCTTCGAGCTAAGAGGTGCCATTGTGGACATCTTGTTACTTAGCATGGACATCATGGAAATAAACAGATGTTACCCAAGTTCCTCATCTTCTGAAGACTGCATTTCCATGGTGGCTGGCACACTTGTCATGTGGTTCATTGGTGTTTGCAAAGAAGCATTGCAAATCAATTGAACATCACAGGTCCAGAGTTGAACTATCCCTTAAGACTGGAGATGAACATTGAAGGCTCCTAAAAAAATGCTAGTTACTGAATTTTGTGTTGTTTTACTTGGGCACCTGTGGAACGATTGTGAAGGAGTGTGTCCCGCTTCAACTGCTGTCTTCTTTATGATATGTAAGTAGACAAGAGCAAATGTTTGAATCTTTGCTTTTTTTAGGATCATTTCTCTAATAAAGTTCAGTATTTTAGAGAAAGAAAAAAATATCTAAAAACAAGAAACATACTTCTTACTCAATAAGGGAAATATAGAAACATAAGAAAGGAATATTAAAAAACAAAGAAAACAAAATCTTTACAGTGTAAATCCAAACCCTGTAGCTCAATGTCCAACCTCTGGGCCTCACTCACTCTGTCAGCTTGTAGACATCCAGAGACTTTGGCAGATTTGCTTCTCCAACTTTGCTGTCTGTATCACACATATCTTTACCTTAGGTCGTTTCTACTCCTACACATGCTGCTAACTTGGACAGAGGTCCCTTATTCTCCACTATTGAACTGTCTCTATTGGAAACTACACAATACTTTCCTCAGTGACTTTCCTGGCCTCTGCACAGTGATTCCATCCTTTCCATACACTGCTTCCGTGACTCCCTCAGCCTTTCAAATGAGGGCAACCTGGGAAACTCTGAAATACTATTTGTTAAATTCTTCTGTTGACTTTATAAGCAGTCCAACTGCCCTGGAGCATCTCTGTGTTCATACTGAAGGCATACTTGCCTGTTCAGACTTCAACTCAATGGTGCTGACAAGCAATTTAATTTCATTTATTATTTAGCCCCAAGTGTCACAAACACTGGTTTCACAAAGTGATGCTGATATGTTGTTAATCACACAGTTGCTTTATCATTCCTAGCTGCCCAGCACACACAGATTCTTAGATATAATAATAATAATAATAATAATAATAATAATAATAATAATAATAATAATAACAGATTACACAAGTGGTCTGTTTCCCATTTCTTAGTTAGGGTCTTCCTTCTTTCTGAAACCTCATGAGCTATGCCTCTACAGTTTTGAATTTTCTCAGCATGTATGTCTTTCAAGCTCAAGGAAGGTTGTCTTATCAACCTCAGGGTAGTAAATCACATTTCCAACCCAAACTTTCAAAATATGTTCCCAGTCTTTTGAACAGCATAGGCATAGTCATGAAAAAACTCGAGGTAACTTTCATTCCAGCAACACAAAAGTCCTAGCATCAAATTTTATTCTAGTTTTATTTTTTGCTATGATGTAACATGTGACTTAACAATGTAAGGGAAGAAAGTATTTATATGAATTGTATTTCTAGGTCACATCCATCATTGATGAAAGTCAAGCAGTAATTTAAGACTATAATATGAAGTAGCTACCACAGAGGGGCACAGTAAGATATTTGGCTTTTGTGGATTCTCACAATTACTAATGTGTGCAGCTTTTCAAAGATGCAGTTGCTGGATTCCTTTGTATCCTTATAAGGGAGCCGAGATTTATGTTTTTGTAAGTACTCTCAATTTTATTCACACATGTGTTATGACATTTTACTATATTTTAAGTGTTCTATAAGAGGTAAATAAACAGATGTTCACATTTCCCCCAGAGAATCAATATTTCTGTTGTACTAGCACAAATAGACTAATTAATATGTCTATGATTATATATTTCAAACATTCACTAAGTTAACTGCTCTCTTGGAACCCAGGAATCTTGGTAATGATAAATTTGCCTTCTAAAATATTGTTTAGTGTTTTACATGTATTTTGATATTTATCTAGTTTTAGAAACCATTATCTATACCCCAAAATATAGTCTGTAGGTTTTTTTTCATTGACAATTTGTGACACTTTCTTGGAGGTGCTCTGACCTCCACATTTTATAAGAACAGTTGTTCTAGAGGTTTCTCAGTATTGAGTATGAAACTCTCTGTGATCTCAGAACTTACTGAAATTTTGAATTTTTGTGTTTCTTTTTCAAATGTGCTGATAAATTTGGAAGAGGTCCTTTTAGTTATGTACATCATATTTCATATTTTATTAAACCCATATCAGTTTAGTTTTATTAAATGATTATCTTTCATTTTAGCACTTAAGATCTACATTACTGAAATCGGCTTCATCTGAATAGCGTATGCTGCACAATTTATATATTTTTAATTTCACTTATGGTATCTTTGTCCTAAACATTCTTTTTTTTAATATCAAATACTTGAGTCTTTTCTTTGCATCAGTGTTGATTAAAACATTTTCCTCTATAATGTATTTACATTAAGGATATAGTTCCATATCGTCCCCTGACACTAAATAGAGTATCAAAGGTCATTGTGCTACACAAATCTTATCTTTCTAAATGAAAATACATATTTTTAGAACACATGTAAAATTTCACAGAATTATTTGAAATAATATTGTGTTAAACACATTCTACCTATATTTTTATTTTCAAATAATCATTTATTATTAACTTAGGTTAACTTGAGATATTTTCTTTTACTTTATCATGCAACTGTTTTTAAGGTAATTTAACAAATCTCTTCCACTAAAAAAATGAATCTTAGCTTTCTTTGGCCAAGCAGACCCATTTCTAACATGCTTCACCTTCCTATGTACAGAAATTTCTTGATTGCTTTGAAATAAAGTAAATTCATTTATTATTTGTTTTAAGGAAAAAAGGGGAGTGATTTTATGTCTTTGTTACTAGAACAAATATCATGGCATATTTCTCTATACATATTGGATTTTATTTGTATGTTACTAGAATGTAGATCATGGCATATTTCTATATACAAATTGGATTAATTCACATTTGAGTTTTATGTATTCAAATATTTTATTTTAAGTGATGCAGTTTATTTGCTATCTGATTAAAATTTGTACTGCTGATCATCCAGAACAAGCAAAATTTTGAAATACACATGAATATGTCACTAAAATGTCAAAATAAACTAATTACCCAGGTGTTTCATACTGTCGTTTGTTGGGAAAAATATGCATTTTTTCACATACACGGGAAAAAACTGCAAAAGTAATGATGCTTAAATAAAATTTTGGTGAGTCGATTTAATTTTCTTACTTTTTCAAGGAACTCACCAAATCCAGATGGGAAAGAAAATGTCAATGTATGCCAGATTAAACAAATAAAAATTTAGAAGCCAAATTGAATAATTGTTTTTTTCTTCAGCTTCACCAGCTGTCTGAATTGTGATAGTTTTAGCCACCTGCCTCATTATAATCATAGCTATTCAAAACTTGTACCAAAATGTTGATGAAAATGGGATTTTTATAAAGAGTATTTGCTTATGTTATTTTTCAGGTGTCTCAGTGTATTCTGATGTTTAGTTTCTTTGGTTGGCAATATACAAATATTTAAATAAAAATATGATTGAAATATTTGATTTATTATTTATTTAAGATAAAAATATACATTTATTATTCACTAAGAATATGAATGTTGTATGTGAATGCTTTCAATTCGAAACACAATCAAACACTAGATATACTGGGGTAGGCCTTGGTCCTGCCTCAAAGCAATATGCTAGCCTTTGTTGAATCTCCACAGGAAGCCTGACTATCTCTGAGGAGTAGAGGGGAGGTGGGATGGTGGTGGGACAGGGGAGGTAGAGCGAGTGGGAAATGGATTTGGCATGTAAAATGAGAAAAAATAGTTTTTAAAATAAATTTAAAGAAAATGTGTTTTAAAAAAAGTCCCATGTCCTCCAATATTGAAAATCTCAGTACCATTTCCTGTCTTTGGATGGACGTCATGCTATTTACCTTCGTTTTTGCTGAAATGCTCTCACTATGCTTTCTTTTCTTCATGCACAAAGTAATATGTTACACACACTTGTCACCTTCTGAATATTTGCTGATGCAAACATACCTCCTCTCAATTTAAGTATAATCATATAAGTCATACTGGCAACGTTATACTAGGGTTAAGTAACATACGTAAATACTGCAGGAGAATTAATTCAGTGAAAATAGTTTCATACGTTGCTGATACTCAAGTTGGCTGTGTTCTTGAGTCTGGTTAGATGACATTTATATCTGCTTTTTCATTAAGCAGAATGATCAATTTTAAGACAATAGATTTCATTTTAGCCTGTAGGCTATTCTTCACTCAGCATTCTTGGGTATTTCCACAAACTACTGAGTAAAGTCATGAAAAAGTAATTCTTACGTATTAGAATAGTAAATTCCATATTGCTGAAAAACCTTCTAGTATTTTGCCATTTCTCCTTTATATTAACACTTTACATTGGTAAATTAAATACAGCAAAACATGAGAAAAGTTGGGGTATTTCAGTGAGTAGGCATTTTCCCTTCACTATAATGAAATAAATTTTTCTGCTCTACAAACTTAGTGAGTTAGTGAACACATTTAATAATAGGATTTGTGATTTTTGTGATTTCATTTATACTCCATTGTCTTTAGAATGCTGTATCATTATGTGGAGAGACATTGTTCTTTTTCTAGTTTTAATTAAGCACAAACAGTTCTTTCAGTGCTTGTGATGTGACTACTACACTATAATTAGATGTTTATTTGATGAATTAGGTTATTCATTTTACAATAAACATTTCTTAAAATAAAAAATTAAAAAGCACAATTATTCTATTGCTTTAATATATCTTATTTACAAAGTTTATGCCATAAGCATAATTTTAATTTGGACATATTAAATTTCAGGAGGTAAGGGAAAATTATCTCTATTCGATCATATGATGTAATGTTTAAGAATGCATAATTTTATTAAAATATTACTACATTTTCTATAAACTTTATTAAGAGTATATTTTATATGAAATAATTAGTGGAAAAGCCTTTTTGAATAGATAAACCAAACAAAAACAATTTTTCTTTTATTCTTTTCTTATATGTCAGTAAAAGTTATTATTTAATGCACATGAAAAACAGATAATTTTATGATGGGTAATAAAGATGAGGTTTTTTTGTTTGTTCGTTTGTTTTTTCGAGACAGGGTTTCTCTGTGGCTTTGGAGCCTGTCCTGGAACTAGCTCTGTAGACCAGGCTGGTCTCGAACTCACAGAGATTCGCCTGCCTCTGCCTCCCGAGTGCTGGGATTAAAGGCGTGTGCCACCATCGCCCGGCTAAAGAAGAGTTTTAATTATAATTTTCAACCACAAACTTAGATTTAAAATGAAAAAGTTAATAATTTGAGATGACTATTTTTAATATTTGAATTATATAAGAATTGTCAAAATATGTAGGGTTATTTATCATTTCCATGTAGCAAATAAAAATTGTTGTTAAAATTAACAAAAGTACATTAGTTTATTTATAAAAATATATGTCTCTATTATCAGCAAATGTATTGTGGAATAATATAGTATTTAATATGGATAGGAATCAACAAATCCTTTTGAAGCAGCTGTATTTTTGTAGATGTATCAATTAATTAAATTTAGTCTTATATTATAAAACTAAAAGTAATTGGTATTTGCCTTCCATAAAGTTTATGTGTGTGCTTTTAGTCTGGAGTACTATCTTTAGGTGAGAGTGGGATATTGAGTCTCCCCTTTGACAACAGAGAGGTCCCAGTATTCACAGATAAACACTAAGGAAACCAGGAATGTTAAGCAAGCAGGGCTGTCTCTTCCAAGAAGGAGATGTATAACCTATTTTCTGCTCAAAAGTCTGATACTGGAAGTGCTTAATAGGCATGGTGATGTCTGTACAAGGCTACATTTGACTCTCTGAGGCAACCACAAGCAGAACAGAAGGTAGTTAAAAGACTAGGGAACCACTGTACTCTCTGGATGAGCAAAGACCACACCAGATTTTCACCCCTGTTCTTAAGATAACACATGTAGTCTTTCTAGAGAATACATCTTCATGGAAGAAGTGGCATGTACTTTAAAAAGAGCTTCAGTGTAACTATTCCTTATTGTGCACATGGGATTTTATTACATCAGGAAACTTTTCACACAATTGCACCATACTTAAACATGAAAAAATAAACTGCAAAATTACAGCCTCAAGAAGTTTAAAACAACATAGGCTACTGAGTCACGTTGAATGGGACTTCCTTGTTGCCTTATTTGGATTATTATTCAGCTGTCAATGGCTTTACAGAGACCTCCACATCCTACTCTCACTGTGAGAGTTCAATATTTGACTTTAGCTATAGTAGTGTCTCCTTTATGAGCTTCGATTTCTTTGTGTGCATAGATGTTAAGAATTTCAATATCCTCTTGGAGAATTTTTCCTTTGTTATAGTGCCCTTTTCTATCGCTTCTGTTTAGTTTTTGTTAAAGTTTGTTATTTCAATTATGAAAATAATTAAATTCTGAGGTCAGTTTTCTAAGAATATCTTTTTTCTATCCTTTAAACATAGGATAGTGTCTATCCTTTGTGGTAATATGTGCTTCTTGGATACAACAGAAGTATAGATCCTGTTTGTTCATTTATTATGATAATCTGTGTTTTTAATGTTGTATTAAGACAGATATGACCAGCATTTCTTGGTTCCTGTTATTTTGTTGTTATGGTGTGTGTGTGTGTGTGTGTGTGTGTGCGTGCATGCATGTATATATGTATGTGTTTGTGTGTTTCCCCTCTTTTGATATTCTGATTTTTGATTATTGAATATTTGTGTTTTTCTGGGTGTTATGAACCTCTTTTGGCTTGAGTTTTCGTCCTAGAACTTTCTGTTAGTCTCGATATGCAGATTGATACTGCTGACATTTGGTCCATCTTCTAATGTCTTTCCTTGCATCTATTTTAATTGAGTTTTATGCATATAGCAGACTGGGCTTGTATCTCTGTGTGTGGTCTTTTAAAATCTTATAATATCTGTGCATGCCCTTTAGGCTTTTAGAGTCTCCACTAAAAAGGCAGGTGTTATTCTAAAGAGTCTGCATTTGAACGTTTCTTGGATATTTTCCTTGCAACTTTAAATATTCTTTCCTTTTTCTTTAATTTTAGTGTTTTGATTATTTTGTGCCAAGGGGTATTCCTTTTCTGGCTTAGACTATTTGATGGTCTGCATTCTTTTTATACATAGACTAGAATCTTCTTTATATAAGGGAAACTTTCTACAATTTTGTCAAAAAACTTTCTCAATACTTTTGACCTCAGGTTCTTCTACTTTTCTAGTCATATTATTCCTAGATTAGTTCTTTGCATAGTGTCCCAGATTTAGTGGATCTTTTGTGCCAGGATTTTTTTCTTTAACTTTAACCTTTTTTCTCCCCTTCCCACCCCTGAGGTTTTCTATTTCTTCTACTGTGTCTTCAAAGGCCACATGTTATCTCTTCTAATTCATGTATTTTAGTCACCAGGCTTGCTGCCGAGGCTCTTGTTTGTTTTCCTAATTTTAATTACCAGATTTTCATCATTTTGATTTTTGCTTATTGACTCGATTTCTAGCTTTGGTTCTTGAACTGATTTATTCATTTTCTTCTATTATTCATTTTTATTTATCACTGTTGTTATTTTGTTTTTATAGATATCTTTAAGGGATTTATTAATTCTAACTTTTCCAACTTTGATCAACTTCGATTTCCTCTCTATCATATATATATATATATCATATATATATATATATATATATGCTATTTTAAGTTCTTTGTTTTGCCTTAGCTATGTTATTATGTTGCAGTTCTCCAGACTGACTGTGGTAGAGTCATTGGTATCTAGTGGAGACTTTATCCTGGCTGTTATTGATTATTTTTTCATGCTGGCATCTGGATATCTGGTCTTTTGGAAGATTATAACTCTAGGTTATAATCTATCTGATCCTGTGTTGGAAGCTTACACTTAGGAATAGAGTTGGGTAAAATGGATAGGAATTGATTTGGCACACATGGGGAGGAAATTAGGATCATTCACCAGGATCTGTTAAGTCTCTCCAAATGGAGGCAGAAAGTAAGGACTGGTCACAATAGGTAGGGTACTAATAGGCAGTGAATGATAGGATTAGATTTGAAGTAGTTGAGAGAGAGAGTGAAAACTTCTTTGTTTCATTGGACTACTTACTTTTCTGGTAAGCTTGTTTGAAGAATTTTCAGGAAGTTCCTGTTTAAGTTGGGGGTTGGGATAATAGGACATATCCAGAGAAATTTTAGGGAAGATCTCCATTATCCTTTGAAGAATGGAGTGAGAGAGGAAGAAGCGGCTGCATCAAGTGGTTTCTTACAGACCTGGGCAGGTGACTAGGTGATTGGATGACTGGATCTGGAAGAGCAGACGTCAAGGAGAAGATCTGCAGTCACTCTACCTGCTCGCTGGTTGGAGGTGGTCTCTGAGTTCCCAATGAATGCCTACTGGAGGTGGAGCCTGGCATAAAACGACAGGGGAAGGTAGTATGGAAAGGAAGAGCCACGTGATCCACTGAAGGTGGGTATCAGGGAAAAGGGATGCCACAGCAGGTGATCTGCTACAGAGCTGGGGATGAGATTTGGGATTTGGAGGAGAGGAGGCAGAAATGAAAAATCTGTAGTTAGCTTCTTTGTTTCCAGGCTGGAGGGTCCTGCAGAAGAGAAATACCTTACATTCTGAAATTTTCAACTTTTATTTTCCCTTTTACTCCTTGGCTTAGAAGCTTTCCCCTGTCTGCATCATTCCATTGTTGCTTTGCCCAGTGTCTTGCAGTCTGTTTTGATCACACACCTTTTAATATAAAGATTTTGCTAATGCATTGATGAGCCTAAGTAATCTGAAATAAAAATCCCTCAATCATAATTCTTAATTCAGTAAATCATGTGATGCATGTTTTTGCAATTTAAGGTATACAGGCATTTTTTGCAAATATCTAAAGATATGTTAAATGTTCGTTTAAAACTAATCACTGAAAGTGTTAAACCTGACATAATATTTAAAAAATTAAAAACATCTATTTTTATATTTATGCATATGTGAATTCACCATGGGGTATAAAAGACTTGTGCCAAAAACTGCGTATGAAGTTCATAAATGAATTTATGGGACTTTTTCATAGATATCTATCTTGCCACAATTAAATATTTTATTTCATTTTACTCTGAGATACTATACATCTCAATTTTCCTTGAGTGGATTTATAGTTCACTCTAGGAAAATTGGGATTCATATGTTATCAGAGAGTTAAGATTTTCCTACAAATTTGCTAATTCAAATTTTGCCCTTAGGCAAGTTTCCCTGAGTGCACTTTGTCACCCAGACCAGAGAAGCAAGTTGTGTCTTCAACTTATGTATTCCCAGAGGCGGCTCCCCATAAACTTCACTATGGTCCAAAGAAGTAGATTGCTTCTGACATTTATGCACTAGAGCCACTATTTGATCATCAATCCCCAGAATATCACTGTATATGCTTATCAGGCTGCCAAATAGTGACAGTGGCTTTTGTGTAAAATTTCATTTTTCATTTTCAATTTGTTTCATACTCTGTATATCATTAGCAAAATCTATTCTGTCATCATTATCAAACTTACTTTTGCCTAAAACATTAATTATAAATATAATTATATTTTTTCTCTTAAAATTTCTAAAAACTTCATTAAATTAACTTTAAATTTTTAATACATTATAATAACAAGAACCTTAAAATTTTATGAATTTTGAATTTTGAATTGATTTCATTCATTCCATAGTGTTTCTGTGAACATTCCTGACATCTAATTGAAAGAACATGGCTGTGAGGTCATAGGATAGCATAGCATACTGTTATATTAATCCCTTACTTCCACATAGAAATATATTTTATTTTTTTAATACTTGCAAAAACACTAACAATAATATAGAAATATATTTTATTTTTTTAATCCTTGCAAAAACACTAACAATAATAGTTACTGTTGTTATATAATTGTCCAGTTTATATATATAACTTAAGATGTAAGAGTTAGCCAATAAGAAGCTAGAGATAATGGACCAAGCAGTGATTTAATTAACATAGTCTCTGTGTGATTATTTCCAGGCTGAGCTGCCGAGCAACTGGGAACCAACAAGTGGCCCTCCCTACATGTATTAGCTTTTGTAATATGTTTTTCCTTCAGAAGACTGTGAAAATAATCAATTTTTGCATTAGTTTTGAGTTCTATTAACCACAAGTAGTTACTGAGAGAGCCATTTTACAGTTTATTATATTGATTGATTCGTGTGTGTATGTGTGTGTGTGAGAGAGAGGGGGGAGAGAGGGAGGGAGGGAGGGAGAGAGTGGAGGGGAGAGGGAGAAGGGGTAAATGTGATTGTGTTTGTGACATGGTATACAGGTGGAAAACAGAAGAAAGCTTACAGACATTTTTTTTTTTTTTTTTTTTTTTTTTGCTCTTTCCAGCATGGTGGACACAGAGATTGAACTCAGGTGTTCGTAGTTCCAAGGAACCACCTTCACCTAAAATCTCTCTGTGTCTACAAAGAATCAAGTCTGATTTCATATAATATTATAGTAGCAAAACATGTTTTAGCACATCCTAAAACACTCTTGACAGACATTGGAAGTTATTAAAATCTTACTTTGTTGGTGAGATTTGATTCAACTCCTTTAATTGCTGATGTTTCCCTTTATTCACCAGCATATGGTACTGAAAAACAATTTATCCATAGGGATAGATTTATATATAAATTACTTGTAAGGTTACTATATTTTAGTAGAACATTTTATTCTCTCCATGTTTTGTTAAGAAAATACAGTTTACTCTATATCTACTGATTTTATATTTATCAAACAATATTTTTTTTTGTGATCCACTGACTAACAATTGAGACAGATCCAATTCATTACAAATTTTAGAAATATCTCAAAGATTTTCTGGTAGACATGAATAAAACATCTAAAAGGCATTGCACTATCTGTTGCTCAATTGAATTTAGAGACTACTACAGTCACAATGTGGTTTTGGTTCAACAGCAAAATTAGTATGTTAATGTTAAGAGAAAGGGTTGTAAAGCATTTCAGTGTATGTGTAGTATACAAACACTTTTCTAAAGACAATTATTTTAAATTTGCTTGAAAACTGTCGTTTTGGACATCTGAAATCTAGAGCATTTACATGAACAATTACACATTTCTGTGAACTTGTGGGTGGTCTGTTATGGAGCAGAGCCTTTAGTGTACATTTGACCAAGGATGGGTCCTCCATGCTTAAAGGGAAGTTGTCCTCTTCCAAAGTATGCAGCTTCTGGAAGGACACACGTGGAGAAGTGAGGGCCGAAGAGGACACCTGTATAGACAGTCAGATCAGGAGCAACCTGGCAATCAAACGGATGACAGATGTCATGAATAATAACATGCTGTGTAATTTTGAAAATTGAGCAATATGATATAGCTATATTTTCTAAAGTAAGTATTTGCATCTTGCATTTTATAAGTAATCTTAATTAATGGATCAACCCAAGTATGTTTCAGGAAACAAGAATAATATTACATTTCACTTATTTATTTATTTTTTGGTTTTTCAAGACAGGTTTCTCTGTGGTTTTGGAGCCTGTCCTGGAACTAGCTCTTATAGCCCAGGCTGGTCTCGAACTCACAGAGATCGCCTGCCTCTGCCTCCCGAGTGCTGGGATTAAAGGCGTGCGCCACCACCTCCCGGCTTTTTATTTATTTATTTATTTATTTATTTATTTATTTATTTATTTATTGGAATTACATTTCAGACTAATATAACATAGTGCTGTTCATTAAAAAGTAGATTTATTTGCTTGTAAAGACAAAAAGCAGTCATGCAGTAAGAGAAGACTCACCTCTTAGGCAATCTAGAATGCTTTCTTCTTAATTTTCTCTTAAGTTATAAAACAATTAGTAAGCAGAATAAGATAAAGACTGTGTTTGACTCATCTAAAATTTATTTTCTAAGTTATTTTTGAAACTAATATTATGAAACTAGCTGAGAAAACAAATATAAAGTCTTATATTTTCATCTGTGTCACAAATTAATAAACACAAATAATTGCTCATCAATTTTAAGCCAATGTTGCTTAGGGAAACATGAGACAGTTAGTTGATACTCTCTGCTAGTAATGAGTTTTTAAATTGCAAGTACAATAGGGCAAATTTTGAAAGCAAACAAGTAATACTATTTGAGCAGAACACATCATGAGTCAATTATAGAAGACCCTTCTTAAAGTCACATTAACTTTCTGATTTCATCATTTATGTGCATTTATATCTGTCCACACCCAGATATTTATGCTTATATAAATGAAATGCAAGCCTATAAAAATGAAAAATTGATCACAGGAATGAATTCTAATTTTTACATTAGATTTATCAATAACTACTGAAAAAGTTCCTAGTTATTTTAATCACACTAAAAATTAGACATAGTATTGTCCTTATTCATAAATAGTTGATTACAGACATTTCCTATGATTTTCAGTAACTTTGAAACAAACACGAGACTGAATAACCTTCTACATACAAATGGTTTATATTGTTATATTGAGTAGATAGTACATTGTTGTATGAAATTGCACAATCATACTCATCTCTTTTACAAAGAATCGAGTTTATTCTTGGCAGCTCTTCAATTTCCTGTAACCCCCAAATTGAGGGAATGCTATGTTTCTGTCTTCCTTGTGCTATTACCGCAACAAGATGTACAGAGATACACATAATTTAAAATAAAATAAGTATTAATATAATTTACAAAATTTCCCACTTTTGTAAATCATTCACAGAAAAGGGTAAGATTAGATCATTCTTTCTTATAATTGTCATTATAAGTATGGTAATATTTAAACTCATGAACAAAAATATTATCATATGTTTAATTACTTTTGTAGTAAATATGATCTAAAATATATCATAGTACTAACTGCTTAAAATAGATGAGAGATGAGAGAGAGAGAGAGAGAGAGAGAGAGAGAGAGAGAGAGAGAGAGAGAGAGAGAGAGAGATGAGATAGATATAGACAGGCAGCTGGATAAGATGAGAAAGATTTCTGGGCATCTCAAATTTTAAAAATATCATAAAATTCTATTTAGTAGTTGTGATCACTCTTGCAACTAACCCAATATATCCTTGTAATCTGCACGTGTAAGTATGTGTCTGTCAGCAAAATAAGTGATCTTAACAAGGTGCATTGTGCAACCTGCTTAGAGACCTCCCTATTGGCAAAGCTTTATTTCATTTATTGCCATCTGGACTGTGACATCTGTGTTGCTGGCAGACAAGGATGAATTCATTCCTCAGAGGACCCATCCTTCATGTTTGGCTAATTCATAGAATGTGAAGAATGAACCCATACTCCCAGTATTTTGCTCTCTGTCTAGTGACAAAACAAATTGTTCTAGAGGAAGTAAAAAACGTTATTTTCTTTCTTCACATTTTATGAATGTGAACAATGTCCAAATGAATTCAAATGAAGGGAAAATACTCCCAAATCCCTAAGTGAAGAAGTATCTAATAATTAAGAAACAACTGCTAATGAAAACAAAATTCTGTTTGGAAACATTTTACAGTAGCATGACGTCATCACAGTATTGACAACTCACTCATTTATTCCTTCCTGTACCCTTGGGAACTTGCTTAACTACATTACACATAACCTGTCATCCCACCCTAACAACTGTGCTGCAACTGGGGGATATTTATTATTGGCGTTTCACACAAGGGGACACTCATTTATGAGAGTCAGGCATTGTCTCATTTACTGTTCATAGATGACATGGCTACTGTGAAGATGCATGGCTACTCATTTAAGCTGCAATACCTTAGGAAGTAAGTGACTTAGCTATTGATCAGATATCAGGTGATTGATATTGCCTTTCCACATATTATTGATTATAACAAATATATAAGTAAGCATCATTGTTCTCTCTCTGATTACATGAGTTTAAGACAAAGTTAACATTTTTGTAATTTTTAAAGAATAGTTTTATAGATTAAATGATAAATAACAATGTACTATTGATGGTAATGATGAGTCTAGATTTAATCGCGTACTAACCTCTCCTGATATAAACCATCCCATATAAAAATGTTTTATGAAACTTGATGTAGTTTCCAATCTGAAGGATATTCCATAAAAAAATGTTTCTCACCCTTGGTGAAGAAAAAACTCTATGTAAATTTTAACACCTTAAAATGTATTTATAGATTGAAAATAATTTAACCTCCTCCTGGTTGCCCATTTATTTTCAAAACTAAGGCTTTTTTTTAGACTGGATATAATTATGCCTTACAACCTTGCTTTAGATTCCTGACGATCTTCTTCTCTCCACCCCCTGACCCATGGTGTGCATCATTAAACCTGCATTCTAGTTGGCCTTCCAGGAAACAATTTGTGTTTACCTCAAATAATTATGCAGAGTACACTCTGGGAAAAAACTATATATGAATATTATAGAAACCTCCATACTTCTTCATGTTTTCAAAGATTTATTTCCAGAATAAAAAGCTTGGAAATTCTTAAGTGGTCTGCAGCATCTATCATTATCTGGCCGATGTTTACACCACACTGAGTGCTACACTCTCCTTTGTTCTCTAGCTCTGTCACTAAGTTCTTCAAATGACCTGAATCTTCAGACTCTGAGCTAAGAGTGCACTGCATTTGTCTTCTCTGCCACACAGAGCACTTTCTGTCTATGCGATGGAGTACCGCTTTTCATGTATTTTCTCAAGCAAACATCAATTGGCAATCTTTAATGATACTTAAGATTTGATTAGCAATTTAAGTTCTTTTATTTCTAAAGGAAATACATATGAAGTAATATTAGCCATATTTTTCCTTATTAGTTATTCTAGTTTTGAATCTGATTTCTATGTTCATTTTTTGGGTATAAACTTTATTTTAAAATTTACATTGTCCCTATCATCTAGGATGTTATCCCTGACACTTAACACCTTTCTAATCACAGTGCATATCCTTAAGTAAGTATGTTGTTCAATTAAAATAAACATTCACTCTGTAATACCAATGAATAAGATCTAATCCTTGGGAACATGATTTTATTAGATGAAAAAGAAATATAATGTACAATGATTTGATGGACATTATTCCTTGTATACATTATCAATCTATTAAGAATTAAATGATTGGAATGTCTTCTGGGATTGCATTGTTTTAACATCTGTCTACATCTATTAAAAATAGAAATCTTTTTTAGGTCACCTGAGAGACACTGACCATGAAAACATTCAAAATAACAGAGTACATATTGATTACACTACACACAGTAACCAAAAAGTGCAATGGTCTTATCTATGTCCATCTTTATATGCAGAATTTAATAATTTTCAATAAATGAAGAAGATGAAATTTCCTAAACTGTTACAAAATGGATGGATTTGGAGGTCGTTTTGCTAGGAGAGGTCATGTAAAACAGACAAGGCTACACGACAATTTGTTTTAGATGTTAATCCTAAAATAAAGTGTACATCTTTTATAAAGTGAGAGAGTAATGGTGGTTACCAGAGATGGGAATCATGGGATTTGAGAGATAGAGCACATGAAGTGACAATCAGAGGTTACCAAGTTACAGACAGCTAGTATAGAAAGTTATGATATGCTCTTTCCCAGGATTGTAATTAGAATTATCCCTAATTTACTGTGTGTTTCAAACCAATAAAGATACTTATTGAATATGCCCTTCTTTAGAAACAATTAACATGTGAGAAAGTGTGCTGACTCTTACATAAACCCTGAAGAATATTTGCAAGCCCTGGAGTATCATGTAGGACCTCATCTTATGTTTCATTTCATTTGTATATAGCTGCTAACAGAACAGAGACGCACAAAACAAACCTCTATTTGCTCCCAATACTTTATAAAGGTGAGGAATAAATTATATAAAAGTTATATCAGTATTCAGTAATCTTAATTGGGATAAACTAACTGAAACAAAATATAACCAATGGGGCCTGAAGGCTAACTTTCTTTGATCATTTTAAATCCACTAAATATAGTGATATTTATCTGAAAAACTAATTTTAAAAATGAACAAACATGACAATTACAGTCAGCAGAAAAGATACCTAGCTATACAGTAAAAAGCTCAAAAAATTTTATATTCCTGATAATGTTAATATTTTTCTCTTAGGAACTTTCCTGATGATTTCCCCCAAACTATGCTTTATTATTCGATATTTTTCATTTTCAGTATATTTCCTACTAGATGTATAAAGTGCAAGAAATTGGTTACTCTACTGGCTGGTTTTGTGTGTCAATTTGATACGAGCTGTATTTATCAGAGAGGAAGGAGCCTCCGTTGAAGAATTACCTCCATGAGAACCAGCTGTAAGGCATTTTCTCTATTAGTGATCACTGGGGAAGGGTTCAGTCAATTGTCAGTGCCATCCCTGACGGGCAGGCTGAACTGGGAGAGCAAGTCAGTAAGAGCACTCCTCCATGACCTCTGTATCAGCTCTTGCCTCCAAGATCCTGCCCTGTTTGAGTTCTTGTCCTGACTTCACTGATGAAAGACAAAGTGAAGGTATTAGACAAACAAACCCTTTCCTTTGCAATTTGCTTTTTGATAATCATATTTCATCACAGCAATAGAAACCCTTAGACAGTTACCAGAGGGTCAAATTTTGGCCAAGTTAAATATAATACATGTTAATGAAGAACAACATAAAAACCAATTTACTTATTTTAAAGAAAGCTGTCCTATTGTTTCTCTATGCTACCACAACTTTCATTGATTTTCTGTGGATTTCATATCATGCATCCTGGTCCTAATTATGTCCACATCCGCTCAATACCACCCTCCGCCAATGCAATCTTGATCCCAAAACAAAACAAAACTTAAAAAAAAAAACATCCAACCAACCAATCAACTGAACAAACAAGCCAAGTAAAAGGAAAACAAAAAGAATAATCTCGTTGTCATCGTTGAAACTGTAAGGCTCGTTGAGTTAAACAGTTTACCCTTTAGTCCATCCATCTTTACTTGTGAGTGTTCACAGCTATGAGTCACTGGTCTGGTTGGAGGACTCTGGACTCTGTACACTAATGATAATTGGCTCTCTCTGGAACTCCTCTTTGATATCTTGCTGTCTTGAGTCCTGAACAGTTTGTAATTTTGCATCTGTAGGTTCTTCTCTTTCTTGTTCCCACAGTATCTAGATGTGGGGGATGTTGGGATGGTCCAACTCACAGTCCTGTTTCTCGGCCTGAGTGGTAGCTAGATAGGGTCAACTCTCCAGCTTTTCCTCATCATCACTACTCAGGGGAGCTCTCCAGCACTGCCTCAGATAGCTTACTCTACACAGACTGCAGCAAGCTGCCAGGGCAGTTCTGCAGTGCAAATGTGCCCAGATGCTAAACTATCATTTTTTTTATTGAAAAAAAAAAATATCCCTGCTTCCTCCCAGCCTCCCATTTCCCTCCCCCTCCTCCCGCCCCTCTCCCCCTTCTCCCCCACTCCTCTCCCCCTCCCTTTCCAGTCTGAAGAGCAGTCAGGGTTCCCTGCCCTGTGGAAAGTCCAGGGTCTTCTCCCCTTCATCCAGGTCTAAGAAGGTGAACATCCAAACTGGCTAGGCTCCCACAAAGCCAGAACATGAAGTAGGAACAAAACCCCATGCCATTGTCCTTGGCTTCTCATCAGCCCTTATTGTCCGCCATGTTCGGAGAGTCAGGTTTTATCCCATGCTTTTTCAGTCACAGTCCAGCTGGCCTTGGTTAGCTCCCAATAGATCAGCCCCACTGTCTCGGTGGATGGGCGCACCTCTCGTGGTACTGACTTCCATGCTAATGTTCTCCTTCTTTTCTGCTCCACATTGGGACTTTGGGAGCTTAGTCCGATGCTCCAGTGTGGGTCTCTGTCTCTATCTCCATCCATCGCTAGATGAAGGATCTATGGTGATATGCAAGATATTCATCAGTATGACTATAGGATAGGGTCATTTCAGGTTCCCTATCCTCAGCTGCCCAAGGAACTAACTGGGGACATTGCCCTGGGCACCTGGGCGCCACTCTAGGTTCATGTCTCTTACCAACCCTAAGGTGGTTCCCTTAATTATGTGATTCCCTGCTCCTCTATCCAACCTTGTTTTATCCCCAATCATCCCGTTTCCCCAAGTTCCCCCCATCCTCCCCTTCTCACTTTTCTTTCCCCCTTTCCCCTTTCCCCTATCCCACCTCACCCCCAAGGTCCCAATTTTTTGCCCAGCAATCTTGTCTATTTCCCATAGCAGGGATAATAACTATATGTTTTTCTTTGGGTTCATCTTCTTATTTAGCTTCTTTAGGATCACAAATTATAGACTCAGTGACCTATATTTATGGCTAGAAACCAATTATGAGTGAGTACATCCCATGATCCTCTTTTTGGGTCTGGGTTACCTCACTCAGGATAGTGTTTTCTATTTCCATCCATTTACATGCAAAATTCGAGAAGTCATTGTTTTTTATGGCAGAGTAGTACTCTAATGTGTATATATTCCACACTTTCTTCATCCATTCTTCCATTGAAGGACATCTAGGTTGTTTCCAGGTTCTGGCTATTACAAATAATGCTGCTATGAACATAGTTGAACAAATGCTTTTGTCATATGATAGGGCATCTCTTGGGTATATTCCCAAGAGTGGTATAACAAAAAACCCAGGATAGCCAAAACAATCCTATACAATAAAGGAACTTCTGGAGGCATTACAATCCCTGACTTCAAACTCTATTACAGAGCTACAGTAATGAAAACAGTGTAGTACTGGCGTAAAAACAGAGAAGTCGACCAATGGAATCGTATAGAAGACCCAGTTTTTAGCCCACAAACCTATGAACACCTCATTTTCGATAAAGGAGCTAAAAGTATACAATGGAAGAAAGAAAACATCTTCAACAAATGGTGCTGGCACAACTGGATGTCAACCTGTAAAAAAATGAAAATAGACCCATATCTATCACCAAGCACAAAACTCAAGTCCAAATGGATCAAAGACCTCAATATCAGTCCGAACACACTGAACCTGATAGAAGAGAAAGTGGGAAGTACCCTACAACAGATGGGCACAGGAGATCACTTCCTAAGTATAACCCCAGCAGCACAGACATTAAGGGCAACATTAAATAAATGGGACCTACTGAAACTGAGAAGCTTCTGTAAAGCAAAGGACACTGTCACTAAGACAAAAAAGCAACCTACTGACTGGGAGAAGATCTTCACCAACCCTGCAACAGACAAAGGTCTGATCTCCAAAACATATAAAGTACTCAAGAAACTAGACTTTAAAATGCTAATCAACCCAATTAAAAAATGGGGCACTGAACTGAACAGAGAATTCTTAACAGAAGTTCAAATGGCCAAAAGATACTTAAGGTCATGCTCAACCTCCTTAGCGATCAGGGAAATGCAAATCAAAAAAACTTTGAGATATCATCTTACACCTGTCAGAATGGCTAAAATCAAAAACACCAATGATAGCATTCACTGGAGAGGTTGTGGAGGAAGGGGTACCCTCATCCATTGCTGGTGGGAATGCAAGCTTGTGCAACCACTCTGGAAATCAGTGTGGAGGTTAAACTATCATTTTTTTAACGACACATTTCTGAAACTATTTTAATTAGATAGTAACGAATTTCAGTAATTCATGTGGGTATTTATTAATCAGAAAAATATTAATAATTAAAACATTAATATATAAAATAAATTATTAATTATAAACGCAACTTTTATTCAGTAAATCATGACATAGTAAGATTTATTTTCCAAAGATATTTCAATATTATTTATTAATGTTAAAATATGTATCTGATTAAAGAAGACTATTTTAGGTAGTTTAGTGGCTTTATATAATAAAAGTTTCCCGAAGAGTGAAAGGATCCAGTTTCTTAAGGATTCAACATAATCTGCATCTACAAAATTGTTTAATCAAGGTTTCATATTAAGTTAGCTAAGAATAAAATTAATCAAAAAACTATTTCCAGAGTAGTAAGTTTAATGGAGACATGAGAATCTTTAATTGTGTCTGGATTCATTCCAATTTTATTGAAAATGTCTATTCAATTTTTATTCTCTGCAGAACATTGCATTTAATGTTGCGGAAATTATAACTATGCAATTGATATAAAGAATCCTTTCAAGGATTTCTATTTTAATCATTGAATAATACAACTTTTATTAAGAATCTGAGATTGAAAATATGAATTTGTGCCTCTGTTGTTGTTATAGTGTTAGGAAATGTGCCTCATACTAATATTATTGTAAGGCTGGTACACTAAAATATGGAGTAATAAGGAAAATATTTAAAAATAATCATGAAATCTAGAATAATATATCAGGAGGAAATTATAAATGTCTGTAGAGATGGATATATACATCATGACATCAGTATCGAATAATATATACACATATCAAGTACATATTGCACCCATTAGCTGATATAATTTTAACTTACAAGTCTCTCAGTTTAATAAAAGTTGAAAAAATTGAAAAAAAACGTTTAAAATGCTATTAAAGCTTGGATTTAAAGAATTTATTATGGTGCTGTTCAGTTTTATAAGAACTATTTAGTTATTATAAAAATGTGAAATATAATGAATGTCAGCTAACATACTGCACAAAGAGGCAAAGGAAGAGATTTTAAAATGATGAAGGTAGATATTGTAGGTTGAGTAATTATAACATACACATAAGCTTAGCAATGATAGATTTTATTCCTTATTTTTTGGAAAGCCTAATCGGTTTTTAAGCTGCCTTTTTGCTTATTTACACACACACACACACACACATGTTTCATTTTAGTTTTATTTTTTTATTCTGAGATGAAGTTTTGTGCTGGTTCTTTTTTTTAATTATTATTTTTGGTTTTTCAAGACAGGGTTTCTCTTTGTAACAACAGTCCTAGCTGTCCAGCTCTAGTAGATCAGGCTGGCCTCAAACTCAGAGATCTGCCTGCCTCTGTCTCCCAAGTGCTGGGTTTAAAGGCGTGCGCCACCACCACAGGCCTGATTCTTAAATTGTAGTCGAGGTGGGCCTGGAACTCCCTATAGGCTTCCTGCCCACACAGTCCTCATGCTGGAAGTGTAGGTGTGCCCTTACATTGGAAGTTTTCTATTCTCTCATTGTGTGTTGTATGTGTGTGTGTGTGCACGCATGCATATGAACATTGTTACTGATTTTGTGTATTGCAACCATTATTGACTAATTCAAGTTGTTAAAAAAAAGTTGTTACCTTTCTGTACAATATTCCTGCAACACACGTCACTGCTGTTCCACAGCAATGCATGAAAACTGACAATTAAGACAAGGGATAAAAGAGGGGTAAGTTGGGGAGGAATATGTTACAAGTTCAGTGGAATACATGGAATACATTCATACTGAGAAAACAGTCTCTATTTACTGTAGTAATTTTCTAGTCAGTCCCACTGAATTGATAGTTATTTAGATTTATAACTTCAATTGTAAAAAGTCAACTGAAGGCATTAAAAGAAAAATCTCAGGGCTATTTCCCAGGGTGAGAACACCTTCATTAAGGTTCAAAGAAGTATTGAAACATGCCAAAAATTCAGTTGAAATTATACTTAAAAAGTTATTAGCTAAGATCAGTTAAAATGAATATGTTTGGTTGTGTGTTTTGTCAAGTCAAAACAGAAATTTTCACTTCATTGAAATAGATTCGCAGGTGCATATGTACACCTTCATAAAACTTGATAAAGTGAAAGTAATCGATTTTCACAGTATAACTTTTCAAATATAAATTTTTATGCTCATAGTGCATATAACTATAGCATTAGTGAGAGGGGTAGAAGTTTCTTTTACGAAGCAGCATATTCTTCACAGGTTGGCTTACAGGATATCATTTGGGCATGTGTGTATGTGTGGATAAATGTCTGCACATATTTGTGTGCGTGTATGTGTGTGGCAGGGAACACTTTATCCCATTCGTGGGTGGAGGGGAAAGGTCAATTTTGGATATTGATCACTTCCTATTTAATTATATTTTATAACATTAATATTTAATTCTTAAATTACTGATAGAAAACAAGAGACTGGAAAAGAGGACTTGAGAATAGACAAAATAAAGGGGTTAAATTAGAGGGAGGTAAGTGTTAAAAACGTGGACGATAGAATACTGAGAACAAATGTTCAGAGAGTGAGATGGGAAGTGGGAGAGGGAGATGTGATCATGGCAGTGAGCAGGCTTTTGTGTTTCATTGTTGGAAATAATTTTTAAATTTCTTTTGCTTATTTCAACTTATCCTTTTGTAGATAAGTATGAAAAAATACTTGTCTTAAGCTTCGTTTCTTTACAGCCAGCCTTAAGGTATATAAAAACTCAGAGCATTGTGATATTACTCAGCAGTAATTTTCTATTTTACACTACAATTATTAATGTAACTTAATGAAAATATTTTTTTCAAAATTTTCAGAATAAAGAAAATATCCTGAGTATATATAAACTACACAGTCTTATATAATAAGCACTTTAGTGACTGATTTCAAACCTTCCAGAGTATCATCTGAATACTATCTCACAAATAATCAAAACTAAAAGAAGGGTTGAAAATTGCTTAACGAGAACAGCATTAAACACAATGTAATTCAAATATTTAATGTAACTCTTAAAATGTATATATGGATAGATTATCAAATAAGTGTTGACAGAAAGCTGTTACTACTACAAGCATAATTGTTTTAAATCTATGCTTTGTGGAAGATTTTATAGATTTTTTTAAAACAATTTATTTTGATTCCCATAATTTACACTCATTAGTGTATACAATGAACATCACTGTGATATTTCAAACAACATTTATCTTTTGCTAGTCAAATGCAGCTGACTTTTATTCACACAACTAACCTTTAATAATCATTATTCTACTTCCTTGCTGGCATGCCTTTAGGCTGTAATTATGTGAAAAGTTGGGAACTGTTCTATTATGCTAAGTTTATTTTATTTGCTATCTTCTAGTATAATATATTTTTCTATATTATATATTTCTTCTTATTAACCAGCATTTATACTCATGCCTAAATTTGTTTTAATTTTTTTTGCATTCTCATTTAAAGGAGATCACAAGAGAATATTGAACATAAAATCTACTTCCCATATTTAACTATAATTCTGAAAAGAAGATGAGATTCCCACAGAAATGGCAGGATTGGGAGCAGCAAGATCACTGTTGGGGTTTGAGCAAAGTCCCAGATCTCAGCATGGACTCACCCCTTGATTCACTGCACCTGCGCTGAATGGCCTTAGACCACAGTTAATCCTGTAAAAGGGAAAGAACACTGAACATTCAATGATAATATTGAAGCCCGAGGAAAAATATACTGTGGTAATCTCCTAATACTTGATTGCATTATTTAGTCAAGCTTGAGACTAGGAAAAGAGACAGCTTCATTTTATTTAGAAATTTGAATTAGCATGGGAGTACTTGATATTCTGAACCTAGTTTAAACACAGTATTTGGAA
Organism: Neodon shergylaensis; assembly: GCA_025134845.1. Classification (NCBI taxonomy): domain Eukaryota; kingdom Metazoa; phylum Chordata; class Mammalia; order Rodentia; family Cricetidae; genus Neodon; species Neodon shergylaensis. Next base: position 14,822,810 of record JABTXL010006268.1, read on the forward strand.
GAATGAGTCAACAATTAATTTATTTTTGTTGTTTTCTTCAGGTACCACTTATAATTCATAGCTTTTGGCCAGTAAACTTTGGAGAAAACAATAAAAAATTTGCATATAAAATCTCAAGTGACCCTTAGAGGGTTGTAGAGGGCAGAATTTGCAAAGTAAAGAAAGAGGCTTCATTTGATAGAAAATTCTTGAAAATTTATTAGGAAATATGTAGGTGTCATAGGAAATGTATAAACTATAATATGGTGTTGCTAGCAGGAATGAATATGTTGAAAAGGAACTAAGAATTTAATAGTTTTGAAAAATGTCTTGCTCAGAGAAAACTAACTGAATCTCTGACGCATCCGGAGGAAGAACTTAACACCTGAAGAATTGGTTTCATCCTGTCTGATAACCTTGTAAGCAAGACTTGGAGCTGAGACAGTGGTGAAAGGGGGTCCACACTTTGCTGGACTGCTCAGTTATGCATACATTAAAGCCATATCCTTATGTCAGGACACCCATGATGGCCTTAAGCAAGTCCCTGGATCTTCATTCCATTGTGGTCACATTGAATAAATCTCCATTTACTGCATTTTACTATTACTTCTGTTTCTTTATTTGGTTGCCAAAAACACATGAACTTATCTAGATTGTTAGGGCAGCAGGCTGTGAACCCCATGTTCCATAACAGGAGAAAGTTAAGATATCCATATCCAATGTCCAAATTAAATATTTTTAAAGCAGTCAAGATACAACCATTGTTAGGCAAAGAAAGATAAAATTCTATCTTTCCTCATACATGAACCATATAATGGAAAAAAAAACAATTATTTGTATTCATAATTATTACATTAAATTCCTAGCTTTTACTTTCCTGGTTCAGTAGCTAACTTAACGTTTTACCTCTTCCAACTATCTTCTTTCTTAAATCACCTTCATAATTCCCTCCCACCGAGCCTACATACTGAAATGTAGTGTCATTGCTTCTACTATTTCTGAGAAAATGAGTATAAAAATAGAGACCCGTGACATATATACATTACCACAGGTATTATGGCTCTGGAGTTAGACTTAAACGTCCCGTGTCTTCTGTAAACACTGTGGAGCTATTTGTGTCGACTGCTTAAGGCAATTATCTCTCTCTCTTTTTCTTTTCTTTTTTTTTGTCTGTGTGTGCAGCTCTGTCTCCATTCTATTCAAGCACTGCAAGAAAGTGGCTATGTTTCATAAATTGTCTCCATTCCAGTCCCTGGTAGGTTATCTTGGCAGCAAACAGAGAGTTTTCACATTCACTTTAAAATCAATTAGTAAGAAACAGCACATCTTTGCTATCACTTACCTCTCTCTTCTGCACAGTAACCACAGTTATCTTTTCTTTTCCTTCTTTCTGTGTTGTCCGGTACCCATGAAAATACTCTGACATCTTAAACCTGCTGCTATTGACAGGTATAGGGCTCAGCATTCAGACTGCTGACTCCTCACGTCTCTTCTGAAATACCATGTCCTGGAGGCTTTTGCGAATTATCTATACATCCCTATACAGTTCACTCAGTTGCTAATTCTTCTTACCTCTACTAACTCTGATGCAGTTCATTTTGTTCTCTTTTGTCTAAGAGAACTCTCTTTGTGGAATTATATTATTTCTTTACTAATAAATTCTTCTCATGAATTCTGCTATTCTCACCCTTGAGCTAGGGTTTTCAAATAGGAAAACACACTATGCATACAGATTATCTTGATATTTGCTTTTATTCTCAATAAAGATGTACCACACCAAAGTTATTTTCTTTTCAGTTTTTTGAGTGTATCTGAACTTTGGAATGTTGTTCTACCACAGGATGGCTAGGGTGATAGTTCAGTTTTTAAAAGCCCTTACTGCTCTTTCAGTGGTCATGGGTTAAGTTCTCAGCACTGACATTGTGCTCACAAGCACCCCTAAAGCCAGTTCCTGGGAAGCCTATTGTCTTTTCTGCAACCTTAGGCAGCAGGCACCGACGTAATATACATACATATAGGCACACAAAACAATCACACACAATTTTAAATAAATTTAAAATTGAAAAGAAAATGCCACAGTAACTTGTAAAAAGAAACAAAGGGAAATAGTGAATGTGATGTAAAAAAAAGACCAAAAAGCCGGGCGGTGGTGGCATATGCCTTTAATCCCAGCACTCGGGAGGCAGAGGCAGGCGGATCTCTGTGAGTTCGAGGCCAGCCTGGTCTACAAGAGCTAGTTCCAGGACAGGAACCAAAAACTACGGAGAAACCCTGTCTCGAAAATCTAAAAAAAAAAAATAATAACACTCTAATTTGTACTGTTACAAAGATTCAGTTACATTTTTTCATGTTAAAACTAACTGTAGATTTAGTTTCACAAATTGTATTGGTTGGAGTTGTTATAACCGATGTCAAACAGCAACCAGATTTTACATAAACATAAGGATTTAGTAAATATTGTCTGTGTTTATCTCTTTGTCCTTAATATTTCACTAATAAATTTAACCAAAATTTAATCATATGCTCACTGCTTATTCCCATTTCTGTCAGGTATGCTGTATAAAGTTTTAATTTAAACATTCACATTTTATTTATGAGTTCAAATGCTGATTGATTCCTTTGTTTTATTTCTCTAGCTGTTATAAAATGCCTTTACAAATAAAACTTTTAAAGACTGCATTATTGAAGATTATTTTTGTTCATATGGTATATATTGATAATTGTTTCTGCTCTGGCATCGTCTCTCTATATTCCTACTATTCTAATCATATGTCTTCTTTCTCTCTCTTTAGCACACAAACTAGCAAATAAAAAAAATAAAAATAAAACAAATCAAGGAAAAGCAAAACTGTTCATAAACAAACAAAAATGAATGCAGAAGAAACATTTGCACACAAAAACAATCACAACAAACACAAAATATCAACAAACCAGGAACCTTAATATAAGTGAAAATCATGTTTAGGTAAAAAATGCCCAAACAAAGCATTATGAGGCAAATATTTCCAAAACTATCATCAAGTTTGTTTTTGTTATCTGTCTACTGATGCTCCTGGTTACCCCTTCGGTGTGGTTTGTGTATCCAGGCAGACTCCATTGGAAACAAGCTAAATTTCCCTTTGGAAACAGTTGTCAATTGGAGATAGCTTCTGAGTCAGTGACTGGGACTCATCTCACAGTACGGGGAGCATATCTGGCTTGAAAGTGTGCAGGCCGTGAAATGTTCCCGTGTTTCTGTTCATGCTTCAGTTGTGTCTGCAAGGTCTTTTTTCCCTGGTGTATTCAATCCTCACTGTCTCTTACAGTTTCTTCCACCTACCTTTCAGCATAGATCCCTGAAACCTGGGGAGGAGAATGAACTGCTTTTAGTCCACAGTTCAAGGTACAGTCCATCATGTTGGAAAGTCAAGGCAACAGGATACTCAAGGTCTGACCAGTTGCATCCAAAAAGTCAGGAAGCAAAAAACAATAAATTTCTGTCCTCAGATACCTTTTATTTCTCTATTTCATAGTCCAGGATTTAAGCCCAGGAAATGGTGCCACTCAGTTTCCATGTGGATCTTTTTTTCTTAACTACCTTAATCTTCATAATCCCTGAGATGCATGCCAATGGGCAAAGAATTCTGTGCAGGTGTTCCTAGATGCTTGACTCTAAGATAATTCCGAATTTTGTCAAGTTTACCATCAACATTAACATCACAATCGGCATTAAGCAATATTTAGAGGGAGAAAGAAAAGAGTTACTAAATAAACATAGATAGATATCATGGCTGTACCAAAGTCAATTGAAAAATAGGCTACCAGATCTTCTTACACAAACTAGTATAAAAAAAAACAGAAAAACTGAGAGACAGAGAGGACTAACACATCAATGTTTTGCACAGTGCCAAATAGTAACCCTTAAAACATACAAGCAACATTGTCGACTGAATAGGCAATATTAAGAAATATTTGTGCATTGATATATACATATATATACATACAGTAAAAATTAATGAAGAAAAAAGAACATGGATTTAAAGGAGAACAGGAAGTATTAAATGTGAGGGATTAGAGGAAGGTAAGGGAAAAGAGAAATGTATTATACTATGATCTAAATGTTTTAAAATGTGTGAATAAATGGAAAAAAGTCATTACATACATTTACTGAAGGCTGTAATTCACCAGCAACATTGAGATGTTGATATTCTTAATTGTTTATACAAAGAAAAGGACAGAATGAAAATCAATGACTCAACCTTCTATTTTAAGAAACTAAGAAAAATCAAATGTAAGGAACAAAATCTAGAGTAGGAATCAATGAACACAAAGAAAAACACAGTAAGGAGCAAGTCAACAAAGATTACACAGTCAACCTAAATGAAACTTAATTTTGCACTTTCGGTAAAATTATGAGAAAAAAAATAAGAGAAAACTCTCCTACAGAAATAGCAAGAAGGACATTTCCCCAAGTTTTAAAGATATTCAAAATGTCTCAAATGTACATTATCAATAACTTATTTTTAAATTATACAGTTGATGTAACATTTACAGTTAATGTAAACTAATTATATCCCCAAATAATTATGTTGGGACTCCCAGTTAAAAAAAATCTAAGCTGTAAAGTCTGATACAACTTAATAATTATTATTATTAAATGGCATCAGTGAAGAAACATGGATAACATAAGAACTTACATGGTTAATTTTTCTTATTATTCTCAGAAATATTTAGAAAAATACTATTAAAATTTTCAAACTAAGCATATAAGGAATACATTTTTAGATGTAACACAAATGACTAAAATATTTATTTTTAAATAGGCTTAATGTTGTAACAAATATAACTGTTTTATAATTTATACTACATTTTAGTGCTAATTATGCAAACAATGAGTAGCATATACTTGAGGCTGTTAACGGGTTGAGAGATAAGGTCAGTATTCTGTAAACCTTCATGACATATGCAAAAAGGACCAATATGATGCACTGAAATATGATTTTAATGACAACAGAGAGCTTGGTTCTTCAAATTTCTGTCTTAAAAAGTAATGAACATGGGACACCTGACATTAATCCTATAAATAATAAACTAGTCTATATACAAATTTCCAGAAAGTCTGAGGCTTTTTCAGTTAAGTTTTGTGCATCTTCAAAAGCAATGATCCAGGGATCTGGGGAAAGAATATTTTTGTTTGCAAATTCATTTATTGTGGTGTACTTGGAAATTTGCATAAAGTCTGAGGCTTATTCATTTACTTTGTGAACATTTTGAATGACAATGACCCAGGGATCTGGAGAAGAAGCACTTTTATATAATAATTCACTTATTGTAGTGTGCTTGGATTTTCAAACACTCTATTTTATTTTCATATGCTCTTCTTTGTGTGGGATGGATTTCCATTAATGTTTCATTGGTATTTATTTTTATTACAAAAGTATATATATATATTGGCCGAGGAGATGACCTAGCGAGCAGGAGTACTTCTTCAAGCTTTGGGACCTGTGTTTGAATGTCTGACATGCTTTAAAAACCATGCATGCAGCATCAAATTAAAAGGAGAGAAACTCAAAGCAATTCTGGAATAAGACAAGGATATTCAGTTATTGTATATGTGTCCAATATGTTACTTGAATTTCTAGTTAAAACATTAAGACAGCTGAATGAGATCAAGGAGATTCAAATTGGAAGTGATGTATACTGCGATTTGCAGAATAAATAATAGTATAACATGTGACTCTAAAAATCTCAGCATTTAACTAAATTACATCAGACAAATCCTTTTACAATAGTGGCTGGAAACAAGAATAACTAAAAAAATCAGCAACTGCCTATATGTAAATAAAAATGGACTGAGAAGGAAATGGAGGAAACAATATATTTCACAATAGTCTCAAATACTATAAAATATCTTGGGGTAAATAATCTAACCAAGCAAGTGAAAAAATGATAAACACTTCAAGTGTTTGAAGAAAGAAATTAAAGAAGATATCAGAAGATGAAAATATCCTCCATATTCATGGATCTGAAGGAATAACAGTAAAAAATGGTCATCTTAAACAAAAGCAATCTACAGACTCCACTCAATTTCAATCAAAACTCCAACCCTATTCTTTACAAATCATTAGGACATTTTTCAATGTAACATGATAAAACATATTTTAAAAAAGATACCCAAAACATCCTTAACAATAAAAGAACTACTGGAGATCACACAATACTTGATGTTGTTTTACTACATAGCTATAATAATAAAAACCTGCATGATATTGACAAAAAACAGACATGCTGATTAAAGCAATCAAATTGAGAACTGAGACATATCTACACACCTATGAACACCTGAATTTTGATGAAGAACTCAAAAATACATACTTATAAAAATAGTATCTTCAAAAATGGTGCTGGTAAAACTGTATGCTGCATGTAGAGGAATGTATATAGATCCATAATTATCATCCCACAAATATGTTCAAGTTGAGCAAGAACTACAACAGAAAACCAGATATCCTGAACCTAAAAAAATGGAAAGTAGGGAATAGCCTTGAACACATTGGCCCAGGAGAAGAACAAAACACGTATGGCACAGGCACTAAGCTCAAAAGTTAATAAAGGGATCCTATAAAACTGAAGTTTCTTTAATGCAAAGTACACCATCAATCAACAAATGGTAGTCTACAAAATGGGAAAGTTCTTTTTCTCAACAGCACACCTGGTATGTATCTAAAATATATAAAGGACTCAAAAAACTAGATATCAAAACAATAATCTGATTAAAAAATGGGGAACTGGTTTAAATATAGAATTCTCAAGAGAGGAATTTCAAATGGCTGAGAAACACTTAAGAAAACTTTGAGCACCCTTGGCCATCAGGCAAAGACAAATCAAAACATTTTGTTTGCTGGTACAATTGTTGGCCTGTGTACATTATTTTTGTATTCAGTCCATAGATTGATATGTGGGGTATTTACACATAAATAACATAACATGGTATATTTGTGTGATAAAAGTTCCCCTACCTGCAAACCATAGGGATATTTAACCAAAACAAAACAGAAGAAAGGAGAAAGAACAGACATGCTTTGCAAACCTATGAACTTATTGCTGGGCATTTTGTACAAGAGGATTCCAACTGTGCACTGGACATTCAAACTAAGTAAAATAACAGGCTTCTGATTAATTAAGAGACATTGTTTTATGAAAATAAAATGGAACGTAAGAGAAGACAAGAGGCATACTGCTGCACTGTCTTCTTCATGAGCATACATACACTGAAAAGTATTTATCACACAGACACACACACACACACAAACACAAACAAACAATGATTACCCATGTGGGGTGACCCATTTACTAGGACTTTAGATGATTTTTACTACTGGATTCTTCAAAGGAATTGATAACTTTCTCAATGTCTTGACTGAGGCAAGTAATGTTATTCTCCCGGCTAACATCTTCAACCCATGGACACTGAAGTGCCCCCAAACTGATCACTGATTAACATTAGATGTTATTTTCAACTGTTTTTCCCAGAAGGCACTTGGTAGGCACCAATTTTCAATGCAGTGTTCATTTTCATCATTCACATAAATGTGTGACCCATGTCCTTTTGGATATCAGCTATTTAGTAGCAATTATGATTATTGAATCTCTGCTTTCCTTTTCTGTTTATACCTGTACAACAATTATTTCTGTAAAGAAAAAACTATGTCTTATCCATAAGATGCCATCATGGCTGACGTCTATAAAAGTTTTAGGTCTTAGTTGATATGGCAACAATATTGATATTGATATATCAATAGTTAGTTACCTCATAATGTAAGCAGGCAATTATGGGCTGGGTGGATGGCTCAGTGAGGAAAGTCACATTTTACTGTGCCTGGAATCTAAATTTGATCCCTGTAACTGAAGCAAAGGTAGAAGGAAACAAGTGATGCCATCTTTTTCATCATAATTTCCTTCCAGAAGCACATATATAGCACATGCACACAAACAACCAGATACCAACACTAACAAACAATAATTACAAAACAATAATAAATGTGTACTTCTACAACCTAGAAGTACCTTGAGTCCCTCCATTTATACTGCAGTTTTCACCGTCTCACCTTTCAGAAGAACAGGAACAGGAATTGAAGACTGGTCAGAAAAGTAGCAATATTCACCCCATTTTATATGCATGAATGTACACATGTGTAAAGGGGTATAACAGAACACTGATGTGTAAAGGGTATAGCTAATATAGGATAGGCGAATATCTCTCACATATAGGAAGACAAAACATTTAAATTAAGAAAACTCGTGCTTGTAAGACAGTTTCCATGAATAAAATCCACACGATAGCACTCAACTGTCTGTTACTGTGGTTCTAGGGATCCAGTGTTCAATTCTTGCCTTCATCTGCACTAAGCACACACATGATACAGACACATACATGTAGGCAAAACACTAATACTCAGATTATTAAAAATAAAAACTTTAAGATTATCACTTCAAAAAATCATTGGCATTTAAGACAATGTTTTTAACATTTAAGGTATTGTCAGTATTTATAAATAGCTATTCAGCAAACAGCTGATGGATTTCTTGAATTTAAATTTGTTTAAGGTATAAGGAAAATATAACAAAATTATTCAATATTAATATTAGGTATCTATTGATATAAATGTCATTCGTATATAATTTTATAAAATTACTTTAACATGTTGCTAAATTTTATTTTTTTTTCTGATGGAAGTTTAAGATTATCTATGCTTCTCATGTTTTGATTCCAGTAGCATGTCTTAGGTTATGAATTAAAATGAACTTTTTATTTAATAAATTCAATCATCAACTATTCAATTGTCTTTCAGTTTCTATCTAACCAGTCTAATTACCCCTGTGATTCCATGAGTCAAAATGAATATCTGAAAACACTAAGTTTTGAAATATTTTAAGTTAATTTGCTATTCCTATTAACATGCATGAGAAAGGATTTTTTTTGAACTTGTAAATTACCATGCACTTCCACTGAAGTTACTCTTGTGTTCTGATCTCTGAAGAACAGCAGTGAGTGTGTGTCAAAAGACTTGGCAACTCTAGCTGGAAAGCAAACATTTTCTGCAGGTAGACTACGGTCTATCAGTCTCTGAGTTCCAGGCCAAGCAAGAAGACAAGATGTTTACATCTTACCATTTTATTTTATTTTTTTTCTTTTCTTTCTTTTTTTTTTACATCTTACCATTTTAAAATACATATTTCCTCTTTATTTTTTATGAAATAAGAATCACAACATTTGACAGTGAAATTTACTGTCATTTTGACACTCACAATGTTTTAAATATATCATCTTAATTTAATTAGAAGGGAGTGTGAAGTCTAAACTATCAGAAAGCAAAATAATTAAAACCTGTAGCCAACTTCTTGAATTCTTTAAAATGAAGGAGGAAAATCTTCACATTTTCTCTCACCGTCATCAACGAAGGTTATATCATCCTTCCTTGTAGGCCTTGATTTACAGGCTTCATATCTCAAGGCAGAAATGGCACTATTATTGGAATCTCCAGAAACCTCTGCTATGCACTATCAAACCATAAACATCGTCAGAAATAAAGATGTATCTATAAAATAAAACTGCCATATGTATAGTGCTTAGACTTTCCAATTGTATTCCAAATTTAAGTCATGTACTCATGATTGAGTTTTTTCCCAGTGTTTGAAAGAGTTGCCACTGTCCATAATAAGGCAATGAATTCATTGTTTCTTAGATGTATATTCAGTCTCCATGAAATATTTAACAGCTATTTTATATTACTTTGGTTGGTCAAACCTGAGATAAAACTTCTCCGTTGCACATATCTTGGATTTTAATGAATTTGTGTTACCATTTACACAGTGTCTTTGGTTTCTTTATAACAGGAAATTTTATTAGTAAATTCCTGAGACTCTGGTACCACTCCAGAAGAGGGGTACTGAAAGATATTATGAGTCAGATGTCAAGGAGTATTAGATAAACAGTATCTATGGATATGACTGGGTTGTTGCATGTAGGAACACACAGTAGCTCAGGTTCCCTGTAATAGACCCTCTGAAGGTCTAGGCAACCTGAGCTACATTTCAGCGGGAATTAGGGGGTAATTAGTCTCCTCCTAGAATGGGTCTATTGGTATCTGATGGCTTCTAACGAAGTTAAAGTTGATTTTCTTTAGAGTTATTACTCCTAATAGGCTTTGCATACTTTACTGAATGAACATACAGACATGTATATAGGGACAACTAACTGCATTAGGAAAGATAAAAAATAAATTGATTGATTAAAACTGATGTGATGTAACTGGAAAAGGCACATGAGAGGAATGACTGTAATTAAACGAATTAAAAGGATGAGGAATGAAGAATGAATATCCTTGAAGCACATAGATATCGACATAGATCTTCTCAAACGATAAAGGAAAACATATTTTTAAAGTTCAAGACAAATTTTCCATAGAGTTTGATTTAGTAGTTGAACCAGGAAATGAATTTTTCAATTTTTTTAAGATTTATTTATTTATTATGTATACAACATTCTGCCTCCATGTATGCCTGCAGGCCAGAGGAGGGCGCCAGATCTCATTACAGGTGGTTGTGAGCCACCATGTGGTTGCTGGGAATTGAACTCAGGACCTCTGGTAGAGCAGCCAGTGCTCTTAACCACTGAGCCATCAATTTTTAAAAAAAAAAATTAGTTAGACCACATGAAGACCAGAAATCACATTTATTTTTGAACATGGAAATTATTGAAAAGATTATTAGTAACTGCACATGGGTTACTAGGAGATAGCTTAAGTGGGAAAGAAGAAAAGCCTATGTGATATTTTATTTATGAGTGAAGGTACCTGAAGACAGAGCACAAATTGAGAAGTAGCACAATCAAACAGGGTGGAATTCAGGTCAAACCATCTTTTTTTTTTTTTGGTATAAAGTCAACAGAATTAAGCAGAAGTTTAAAAATATTTCTTGTTATAACTGAAGATTGGAGGTCGAGAATTTCTTGGCAGGGTAAAGATTAAAAAATAAACTGCTAGGAAATTGCATGAATTACTCTGCTCTGTCTGGAAAGCTACTGAACTATAAATACTCAGGGCTAAGTTATGGGGATTCTCGGAGTTGCGGCTGGAGCCCTTGTTCTTGCTGGACCCAGAAGCTGTCTCTTAGAAAATGCTAGATCAACCATAAACTGGCGTCCTATATTGCCATCTTTAAGCCTCCTCAGGCCTTGCAAGCTGAGAAGCAAGTATCTCTAAATACTATCAAATTGGGAAAGAGTATGTTCTGGGAAGATTTGGGGTTCTCTTCTCAATTATCATTAAAATGCTACTAAGCCATAACATACATGCAAAGGTGAGTGATTACCATAGTCCATACGTTGAATTCATGAAGAGGAAGCATAATATTTAACAATTACTAATCAAAGTTCAACATGCTATTCATTGCCAAAACATACACACAGACATATGCACATACACAGGGGCTAAATACATATATCTAAAATTGCATAGTAACAAACAATACATCATAAATAACAACAGCCAGACAATTATACAACTCATTATCTTCCATACCCATCCATGTATGCTGAGCAAATTTCCTTACCAAACTTTTAAATTCTAGTCAAGTAATTTGGTGCAATAATATAGGTTCTTTTAGGAGGTGACATTTAGTTTTGAGACTGAAAATGAACAGTATCAGAGAAGAAGGGACTTTGAAAGATTCAAATATAAATTGGATGCCTTTATCAAAATTTTCCCTTAGAGATTCAGGAATCTATTTAGAAGAGGAGGCAGAAAGAATGTAAGAACCAGAGGTGGTAAATAACTCTATGGAAACAGTACACATAAAATTTTAGAAATTTTAACACCATGCACAAAACCTCTACAAGATTATATCAGACAAAAATCCCAGAATAGGAAGGGGGATGAGAAGGCATAGCACAACCCCAACCAAAAAGCTGCTTGCAATTGATATGTGATTGGAAATGGAGTAACAGATTGTTTTAAATTAAGATGTTAAGTATAATACTTAAGTAGTCATTCAAAGTAACACAAAGAACAGAAAACACTAACGAGGTGACTAATGTACTTCATAAACACATCTTTTTAACTAGAGAAAAGACACGAATAGGGAGAAAAACATGAAAGATAAAAATATGAGAATAACAGCTGAAAAGGCAGTCAACCAATCGTCCTTTGTCAGTAATACAATTATTTAAGAGCAAATTAAGCCTTTTAATTCAGTAGAGATTAGAATTGATTAAGCATATTAAAAACATCCTAATACAGGCTGTCTCTAACCTAAGCACTGTAGAAAAATCATAAACAATTTCAAAGTAAATGCATAAGCTTAATGGTATCATTGAAAGAATAGACAAAAGAGGGCTGCTGAAGCTATATGAACATCATAAAATCTATAGAATAACGATAAATTAGAAAGAGGCCATGTAATAATAACACAATAGTAAATAAGAAGTTTTTAAAAGTTATTATTATACAGGAAGATGTCATGCCAAAAATACTAAAATTCACTTTCATATGAAATGAAAAAGTGGAAGACAGAAAAAATTATAGTATTAACTGTTGTTTGATAAGGAAAACTCTGACATATTATAATTAATAAATTAACAGTAATTTTAGAAACTTATATGATACAAAGAAATTTAAAATATTCAAAACAATATATTTTATTACTATGTCATGAATATTTAAATTTTACCAATACTGATAATAAAAAACATTAAAGAAGATACATTCCTTCAAAGAAGCTCAAAATTTAAGAGGCTTGAGAGACCCTGAACAATGTCATGGTGAAATGCAAAATCAGTTATACATCATACTAAAATAAAGATGTATAAGTTATATATTTTATTTAGAAATATTAAAGAATGGAAATAACATGATCATCTGCAAATACTGAGCAAAGTGTACTCTTCTGAGTTCACACATCATTTAGTATATTTATAAATTCTGAGAAATGGAAAAGTTTTTGAAATATGCCTTGCTATTTCAAGTTAGCATCTTTAAGTACAACATCAACAACCAAAGGGTCAAGTGAAATAAGAAGTTTCATTAGACAAAGGAATGTGTGTATAGTTTTCTATTGCTGTTTCAGTAGTAAAGGAAAAAGAAATGGAATAGTCCATCAGTAGATGTCCATTATATTCTCCATTTGAAGTTAACAAAAATGTAACTGCAATTAATTACAATTATTTAAAATGTTTTCTATAGTCCCAACTTGTTGAATTATCGAAAATACAGACATGATAACAGAATGGAAAAAGCTCCTCACCAACCACACATCAGACAGAGGGCTGATCTCCAAAAGATACAAATAACTCAAGAATTTGGCAATCAAAAAACAAATAATCCAATTAAAAAATGGGGTACAGACCTAAACAGAGAACTCTCAACAGAGGAACATAAAATGGCAGAAAGACACTTACTGAAATGCTCAACATTCTCAACCATCAAAGAAATACAAATCTAAACAACACTGAAAGCCCATCTTACATCAGTAAGAATGACCAAGATCAAAAACACTGATGACAACACATGCAGGAGAGGATGTGTGGTAAAGGGAACACTTTTGCATTTCTGTTAGAAGTGTAAACTGGTACGGCGATTTCTCAGAAAATTAAGAAACAACCTTCCTCAAGACTCAGCAATACCACTTTAAGGTATATACCCAAAGATTGCGCAAGCGTGCCACAAGGACATGTGCTCAACTATGTTCATTAGCAGCATTGTTTGTCAGAGGCAGAACCTGGAAAAAACCTAAATGCCCTTCGACCAAAGAATGGATAAGGGAAAAGTGGTACATATACACAATGCAGTATTACAGAGCAAAAAAAAAAAAAAAATGACATCCTGAATTTTACAGGCAAATGGTTGGATCTATAAAACACCACATTGATTGAGGTAACCCAGACCCTGAAAAACAAATATCATATGTACTCACTCATAAGTGGCTTTTAGATATAAAGCAAATAATACCAGCCTACAATTCACAATCCTAGAGAACCTAGATAACAATGAGGACCCTGAGAGAGACATACATGGATCTAATCTACATGGGAAGTAGAAAAAGACAAGATCTCCTGAGTAAATTGGGAGCATGGGGACCATGGGAGAGGGCCAAAGAGGAGGGGAAAGGAAGGGAGGGGAGCAGAGAAAAATGTATAGCTCAATAAAATCAATAAAAAAATTTAAGAAATTAAAAAATTGTATTATTAATTATATGTCAAGTAAATACAAGATTAAACATTGTCTTGATTATTAAATTTTTAATCAGTATAAATTACAGAGAGCAGCATGCACACACTGATATTTGAACCTCCTTTCTTCATTACTTTACCACTAAAATCTTGATTCCTCATTTGATTTAATAGTAATAGCATAATGGATGCCCGTTGTAACATCACAGAGATCAATGAAAACATTTTATAATCAAATTCCTAAAACTATGTTGTTTGATTTTAATCACAGAATGTATGCATTACTGATTAACTCTGAGTCGTAAATAACATTCTGGAGTCAGATTAGAGAATGAAATTAAAAGTACTTTTCCGTGGAGTTCTTAAACAAATAGCGAGTCTAAATTTAAATTCTCTATTTTATATACCTTTGTGTTCCATCCCATCTGATGCATAAGTTTGAATCCATGCCTATCTAGGGATATATATATTCCTGTGTCTGTTTTATGGCTTCTGTCCCTCATAAGTTCTCACTCTGTCTTTATTGAACAGCTTAGAAAAGGTCATGTGTGGAAGGAATTGAATATTTTGCAGAAATTGGTAACAAAATTACCAACTTACCCCAACTGATCCAGACAGCAAATATAATTGTTTTTCCACTGAAATCCATACACAGTTGCTTTCAAACTTTGTGGTGGATTTTTGGAAGTTGTTTTCAGTTTCTGTATTTGCTATATTCAGCAAATCATACATATGCCTTATCTGGGTGAGAGACAAAGAAGAGGACATGACATAAGATTACAGCTGTGCATTAATCCCAGTTGTACAAATTAATTACATGGGAAATCAAAGACAATTGGTGTTGTTTGATACATTGTTTACTTAAAGGCAGGTTACACAAACAATTCTTCAGGATAGACATAGGCTAGCATTCTGAGGTCTTAAGTGACTTAGTTTATATTATTAATTCAGCCTGTGAAAAAAAGCTAATGTTCCAGTCTTTTAAAATGGTCACCAGGCATTCACATTTAATATAAATATTCATGCAAGCAAAACACCCACCAACATTTAAAACTTTACATTTGTTTCAAACCTAAATATCGGATTCTATTATGGTGTGTGTCTCTGGAAATTAGGGTATCTTCCCTTCTTAGTTTTTGTTGCTTTTTTTTTCCTTTTCTTTTCTCTCTCTCTCTCTCTCTCTCTCTCTCTCTCTCTCTCTCTCTCTCT
>JABTXL010006268.1:14838213-14872731 GCA_025134845.1 Neodon shergylaensis
TCTCTCTCTCTCTCTCTCTCTCTCTCTCTCTCTCTCTCTCTCTCTCTCTCTTTTTAATTTTCAAGACAGCGTTTCTCGGTAGCTTTGGAGCCTGTCCTGGAATTAGGTTGGCCTCGAATGCACAGAGATCCACCTGTTTCTGATTTTGCCTCTGCCTTCCAAATACAGGCGTTAAAGTCATGCACACCACAACCTGGCCAACTCTTCTTGCTTTAATGATATGTTTTTCATTGGTGAAGATGTCTAAAAGTTAGAGCAGCATGGGGTATTCTCAGTTCTTTAATCCTTACATTTCCACTGTGAATGTTTGGAGTTTTCTAATTTCTGCCACACAACGGGTTGATTGTGATTATCCTCCCCTTTAACATCTGACTCTTTGACTCGGAAATCATAGAAAAACAAAACAAAAGTCGAGCTAGTTTTCAAGTCTGAAAATCACTTCATCCTCAGAGAGAGGGACTTGTTACAACGTGGAAAGAATATCGAAGACCATCTGCCACTCAGTCTGTACCACTATGATCCAGAGCAACAACCGGTAACCCAAGCACAAATCCAGACATTTCTGAGGGCATGGTTGTTTTGCCCACCCTGGTTGATGAAAACTGCACGCAAGTTATTACTAAAACATATGAACAGAAACATAGATGGGTAGCAGTTGCTGTATAGAGTGCTAAAACAGAAAAGAGTTAACGATGGTTGATTGCTCGTTTCCCAGAAAATTTGGAGTTTATGAATGTATTGCAGACATGAATATCAATTATATAAGACAGATTACTTAGGTTCAGTTATTTTTGTGATGAGCTCCCACATTTGTCAGTATTCTTTTTCTGAAAGCTTGCTAGGTCCTTTTTACACTGGTTTTATGTTTAACTACATTAACCGGTGTATTACTACACAAATATAAACTTCCACAATATACTTACATGTGTATAGATAGACATTTTCCTTGCTTTCTTGATGAAGTTACTAAAATATTATGAAGAGATTACTAAGCACATTAACCAGTAGAATCCTGACATCTCTAAAACAGTTAAATGTTATGGTTAGAGAGAGGCAAGTGAAGAAATTGGTATATGGATGGATTTCCATAGTGTATTTAATTTTTATATGTATATATGTATAAAAGTGTTTATTGATAAATATTGAAGACATTCTATAAAAAGTATCAAATATAACTACCACAATCATTATCAGAATTTATAGCCTAGGTCTCAATTTTTAAAATTCAATTAAAGTATTACAAAACGATAACTATAATTTAAGTGTTGTGGGGATAGAATATTTAATACTATTAAGTTCCATCCCATGATTATCTCATCAACAGCAATGGAATGATGAAAAGGACAGACAAGGTGAATCAAACTAGTGAGCACTTTATATAATTAATAACTTGTAATGTCATTATCTCTGGGAAATATGAATAGGAACGAGATAAATAATTTAAGGAAAATGAATAAACAAAATATGACAAGTCTGGATAAAAGATGGCATAGCATTAGAGAATTAAAATGATTATAAATGTAAAATAAATCACAGTAAAATAGATGAGCTAATGCCCAGTTCAAATTCAATGAACAATAAAGACTTTCATATTAATTGTGTGTTCTTTATAAATGCATCTAAATATAAGGGCACTGATTATTGTATAAAAATAAAATATATACAGAGAAAATCTCAAGAAATAATATTAAATATCTTATTATACATGAATTCACATAAGAAAAAGTATTAAATGATTTAGGAATTATAATTCAGTACACAAAGCAGATAAATTGTTAAAAGAATTCTAATTAAAATTGTGTATTCATAATCTAATCAATTGAAAAGTCACAATTATAAAAGCTTAGTAAGCAATTGAACAAGAACAAATAGTGGTGAACATGTTCATAATACCAGTTAAAGCTGCCACATGCCCTTGTATCTTTTAGGACAATGCTCATTGAATTTCATAATAATAGATTCACTTATAAAAGCAAAAGATTTGCCCCTGCAGATTTCAGAGGTTTGTACAGTCTTTATTGCTTCTCTATAAACAGAATCTATATTTATTATATGCAATTTACACCAAAGTGATAATAAATAACTGAAAGGAAAAATACATATCAAGGCCCATTTTGTTACTATAATGCCATTAAGTAAAAAAAGGAAAAAGCTGAGGAAAGGCATATTTCTCTATTATATAGAGAACTGATATGTGAATGGAGGAAGACATTGTAAGCTGCTATCAAAATATCCTCTGGAATGGTTAGCTAAAAACAAACCTCTATGCCTCAGTTTTCCCTTGATCATGATATTATGTTACAGTAACAGAGAGATTATTGGTATATCTATATATCATATATATGTCATTATATATCATTATAATTTTATAATCAAATTATTTACAGATTACTTTTGTGTTACTTGGGAAGCATAATTTCAATAGGAATTTTTACCTGAAATTATATAATTATGACTGTCTTTTGCCAAACATTTTCTTAAATTATATACTATCTTGCTCAAAATATATTATTACTTTACAAGTTATACATTTAACAAATAGTAAATGAAAATATTTTTTAACCCAGAGAATGCATGTTTTTATTGTGTGCAGCCAATGAATGATATTTGGTTAATTTGATAAGACAGATTTGCATAGTAATATATGCAGGTCTAATTATGCCATAATTTTAAACTAATCATAGAAAATAAAATGAAGATTATTATTAAATGATTTAATTGAAATGATGAATTGGTATTTATGCAGTTCAAACTTGCTGAACATAATACTATGGAAGTAATACATCCTTTCTCTTCCCTTTTTTGTTCTGTCTGCCTCTCATTCTCTTCCTCTCCTCCATTTCTTCTTCTCTCCTTCTTTCTTTCTTTCTTTCTTTCTTTCTTTCTTTCTTTCTTAATTTTCTCCCTTCTTATCATTTCTTTCCATCTTTCTAATTTGTTTTATTCTTATATTGGTTATTGAGCTCAGTGATAAGCATGTTAGGCAAGCATTTTACCAAGGAGTGCTATCTAATAACCTTAATGCTGCCCCAGTGAAATGTGTCCTTTGACATTACATGTTTACATTTACTCTCAAATCATCTGGATTAATAATGGTGTATATGAATAAGCAATAAAATTAATACCTGTGCCTGTAGCGCTATGTTCTGCATCAAATCATGAATACTGGTTTAACATAATAACTAGAAGTTTCAGAAAAAAACTTCCACTTGTCTACTTCTATATTATTTAGAAAACATAACCAAACATTTCAGTGCTTCCCATAGTCAGAATCTGAAATATAATAATAAATTCACAAAAGACAGATATTTCACCAGAAGCTCCTTGAAATATAGTACCACTTTCATGTTGCTGTTTGCTGAAGACAGGCAATCGCAACTTCTTCTTTCAATATTTATTGTTTATATAAATTCTTAAATAACATTTTACATAATATATAGCAAATATATGTGCATATACACTCATATATGTATAGGATTCAAAATTTTTGAAATGTATTAAGAGGCCTGAGGAGCAGAAGTATTTATGGAACTGCAAATAGTTTCAGAGAAGCTGGTTATAAACACAAATAAAGTTTAATCAGGGAGCGTAAAGATAGCAAGACATTTGTAACTCCGTAGGAGAGATTTTTTTTTTTTTTGCTATAGGTCATCTAGTAGGATAATATGTGAACTGCATATTTGACTCATCCACGAAGGGTAAATTGTAGGGCTAGATCCAGATGATAGATCATGAATGACAGATGCAAGGTCCAAAATGCCAAATAGAGTGAGCAGAAGGTTCAAGCAGTGTAGTTGAAGTTGACAAGCATGCACTAAGCCCAAAAAAGTTCTTACAATATTCAGTATTTTTTCTTTACCTTTCACTTTCCTGAATAACACATTGAGTAGACATATGACATTATTGTGAAGGTTGTTGCCATCAATGTATTAAATGCCCTTCTCATGATGTGGTCAAGTTCAGAGTTCTGTTTATTTTTTTCCTTTATCTGCTATATCTAGAAAGTCATTAAAATTCTTTTCTTTATGATATGAATATCTCACATCTAGGAAGATATACAACCACAAATCACACCTATAAATTTATAAGGTGGCATGCTTTCTTCTTTCGGGTATAGGTTACTTATCAGATTGTGTTGTATGGGTATGGATAGCAATGGATAGTATGTGCCATTTCGTGTGCATCCGGATTGAGAATCATGCTCAAGAATAAAGCTCAATGCTTCAAAACTGGAGTATCTTAAGACAGCAATTGTCTTAAAAGTCATTGCTTGTCACATTATAGTGTTATTAAAGGCAGAACGTTACTAGATCTTATCAAATCTAAAGAGAACTATCTATTATATAAATTAAATTATAATATGCAGTTAAGGGATTTCCCTTATAAATGCAAAATATTTATTTTAGTTCTCTGTGTATTGATTAGCACAAGCTCCTAATAACGATGCGTTTCAATCTTCCTATCCTTTCTAAATTAATTAAACAGTTTTGCTTACATATCTTAGCTTCTGACAAAATGTTGCTGATATTTACTTTAAAAATAAACACCATAATCTTCAACTTTATTAATATGAAAATCAACGCTATACCTTGGTATTTAATTATTTAAAAAGATTACTTATCAAGAAGATACGAATTAACGGTATTTTAGACACTAAAAGAGGAGGAGTTCTAGAAAGGGCATTAGATAATTAACAGGAAATTCTTCCAAATATGTTTCATAATCTTATTTTCACCCTTTCTTTTCCTTCCCAGTTTTAAGAGGAGTAATTTTCCTTTGTCATACCCAGGTACTGTGATGTGGTACCACAGGCCAAACCCAGAAAATTGTGAACTGAAGACTTGGAAGTTGTAAATTTAAATTGATATTTTACTTAATACATTGATATTTATTATAGTGACAGGAACCCAAAATAATCATTTCCTGAAGCTCACAACTGAGGCAAATGATTTTATGCCTCTTGAAAATTTTCCTGAATTTATTGACAGAATACTCTTTTATTTTGGCCTTTTGTCCTCTAAGTACTCAACCACCATCTTGGAAGAAAATGACATTGTTCAGATTAGAAGAGTTGACTTTGGTCTATGATAACAAAGTGTAGAGTAATGTGATAAAGTCAGTGGAAGATCATCATGATTAAAGTCATTACTCTATCCTCCCTTCCTCCCACCTTTTCTCACTTCCTCCAGTAAAAGTGAATGTGGAAAATCTAAGGCCTAGAGTAAGTGGGAGACACACTAAAAGGTGGAATTCTACAGTCAGCTTTCATGAAGTTGTATTCTAGTATGGAGTGGAACATTTACCATGGTGTATCTACTTTGGAGTCATTCACAACCTTGTGGAAAACTCCTCACTCATGCTCTGTGAGTATAACAATAAATTTATCGGTTCCTCAAGGTGGACTTTGCTGGAAAGTTTTTGTTTGTTATTGACAGCCCTTTATTCATGGTAAATAAATGTCTATATCTCCTAAAATATAGTTTATATCAAATTATTGAGTTGAAGCTTAGTCCTGTTCTGTCTTTCCAGGACATATAAACATTACTTCTTCAGATTGTGCTTGACCAGAGAGATTCCATTTTATAAGTAATTTTGATAATTTCTGAGGATAAAACATGCCTCTGTCTCTAGGAAAGCTTGTGGATAGTATCATTCATGCAACATTATCAACTTAACAGAGATGACAACTAACTACCTTAGGGAATAGAAATAATATTAATCTACGTAGTTATTGGGATGTTAGGGACAATGAACACCTTAAAATGATAACAGAAATATGTTTAAAAACTTGTCAAATACACATATCAATGGTATATAATTCCATTCCCTGGACACTGTAAACAGGTGTTATCTAGCACTGAGATCATGATGGTCTCAAATCCCCTGCCACATGACCTCAGAGTGCCTGCATAAAGGCAGACAGAGGACTCTGCATTGTCTTAGAATCTTTGGTAAACTAAAAACTGTTGAAGTAGCTGTGATTAACATGATTTCTGAACCACTAAACACAAGCCTTTATTCGCTGGGATAATTCATATGCATACGCTGGGTGTGAACAATCAGATGTGATTACAAACAGACCAGAATCACTGAGACAAAGTGATTTGGGAAGTGTTTCCTTGGGGTAAACACACAAAAGGCTTGTTCCTGAAGTAGCCAATGATGTACCTTCTGAAACCAATTGCCCTTAGTATTATAAGGGTCATCCAGGTGTTACTGGGTTTGAAGGCTTAAAGCAAAATATGGAAAACTGTGGAGACTTGTGTTGCAGGCTGGAGTTCCTGAAGAGAACCAATTAGAAGCAATTGGTGAGACTGCAGCCAAAGTGAACCAAAGGACTCTAGCAATTTTGGAGATGCCAGTACTATGGGATGATCACCAAGAGGAGCAGCAGCAATGAAACAAAGCCAGCTAAAAATTAGAAGACAAGCTGTGTGTTCTAAAGAGGACAGAGCCAAAGAAATGACCTATCCAAGAAGATGGTGAGTGAGTCCCAGACACTGGGCACTGAGTTATTTATATTGCTGCATTGTTTGGTTTTGCATTGTTCTGATTGTGACTGCACCACTGTTTTTCCCTTTTGAAATAAGGGAGTATTTAATTTACTTGTTAATTTATAGGAGCCACAGTTCATAGACTTTGAATTTTAAAAGAGACTGGCTATTTTAAAAAGACTAAATGTTTAGGTGTTTGAGTTTGTAACAATTAGTAATTTTAATGTTTGGAATGTTTATATTGTAATGCTGATATTAGTGTTTGATCTTGGGGAATGACAGGGAAGGAAATTTATGGCTTAACAATGTTGTCTTTGTGTCAAATTGACAGGATTAAATTATTCCATCCTGTTTTATGTTAACTTGATACAAGCTAGAGTTATCTGAAAGGAGGGAACCCTTAATTGAGAACATGCTTTAAGAATATCTGAGTGAAAGACAGTCAGTTAATTTGTGATTGACATGAGAGAGAATAGTTTATTGTGGGTGATATCATACCTCGACTGGTGATCTTGGGTTCTATAAGTAAATAGACTGAGCAAGCCATGAGGAGCCTGTCCATAAGCAGTCCTTCTTCATGGACTCTGCCTCCAATTTCCTGCTCTGTTTAAGTTCCTGTCCCAATTTACCTCAACGATAGACTGTAATCTGGGAGAGAAAGTTGAAATAAAACCTTCCTTACCTAAGTTGAAGAAACTTCCTTACTCACCATCTGTCTGCAATTTTGTTGTTGCTATTATTGTTTGTTTGGTTTTAGTTATGGTCTGCTTGTCTGAACCTATTGTTTAATGGTCTATTCCTTTATCTGCACCTGTTCCTGGCCTGTATGTGCTGCAAATGGCCTTCAACATACTGCTCAGCTATTGACAATGAATCTGGACTCTGCAACAGCATCATTAACTTCTAGGGCTTCTATTGTATCTTGGTTAACTTGCGATCTCACCCCTATTGAGATAATTTTTTTTTCAATTTAATTATGCCATTCAAGTTATCTTTTAAAGTTCTTGCCCCTTTAATTTTGATAGTTTGTTGGCAGAGGTTCCTGTCCCACCAAGTCCCGTAGCCTTTCAATCCCAAAGAAACACACAGAGGACTACATTCATTATAAACTGCTTGGCCTAATAGCTCAGGTTTCTTAGTAATCAATACTTACAACTTAGATTAACCCTAATTTGTGTCTGTGTTAGCCATGTGGCTTGGGAACTTTTATCAGTGAGGCATTCTCATCTTGCATCCTCTGTGTCTGGGTGATGACTGCAGACAGCCTTTCCTCTTCCCAGAATTCTCATATTCTGGTTGCCCTGCCCAAACTTCCTGCCTGGCTAATGGACAATCAACATTTTATTAAACCAATACAAGTGAGAATTCTTTACAAAGTATAAGACCAATGTCCCACAGCACTTTCCCTACATTTTTCCTCAAAACAAGAATTCTGAATCTAATATCCTTTGTTTAGTTTTTTTTTAGTTATGACCCTTATCCATATCAATTTGTAGTCTAAACAAAGACAAACATGAATAATATATTTTTTGGGAATGTAGGCACAGTTTTCTAGGATACTTTCTGCTGATTGGGGGCACTGATAATCTTATGGGGACCTAAAGAAAATTTGGGATTATGGTCAAGTTTTGACTGGAATATTCTGTGAGGCTTGATCATCTCAAGCAGTAGTCTTGAGGCTGTTCTGAATATAGAACTCAGAGAAAACTCCAATAGTGGTCCTCTGAAATGTTGGATCATCTGGGCTATCCACTCTTATCCGAAATTTTTCTGAAGGTCTTGTTTTATCAAACAACATTAGTCTGGAAGGAATCCTCAGGATCTTATGTGAAGAAAAGCAGAACCTCTTTTCCAAAGAAGCTTATCCTTAGACCCAAATCTTAAAGTCCAGATACTATTAAAATATATATGTTGGTTTAGCAGCTTGTACAATGAGATATCTCTCTGTACTTAGCTTATTCACAGTCAAAAATTTCAAAGAAAACACAATAATATGTATAATTCAGACTCTATGTATATTTCATCTTTATGTGGCTTATTTTTCTTTTTACTCATTTAATCTATGACTGTCTATACTTTGTCTCTTTAAAGACTTTGTTGTTTTTTTTAAACCCATTTACTTTTTAAACACTATTTCTTATTTTTCCCAAGCCTACGTACTTTTATCCAATACTGTGTCCCATTTAGAGGTCTTTTACATCCGAATTTGTCTTTATTGCACATCTATAATATTTTTCTGGGCAGGAGCACTTTTAAAATGGTAATTAACTTGGTCTTAGTGGCCCTGGATGCTGGTTCTGTCTCTCTTAGGTTTCCAATATAGCAGAGGTAGTACATCGCCTGCTCTGGCACTGCTGGGTGGGAGCTGTTCTCACCATGTCAGCTCTGGGTGTGCAGCACATAAACTCTTTTTTATCTGAGTAAAAGCTAAATCTGCCACGCAGCCAATGCGGGACCTGGAAATATCTCTGTGTATGTTGATGGGAATCTGCCATGCTCTCCTGCCTGTATACACATAGCAGACCTGATCCTGTTGCCTGCCCAGGCAGGGAGTGCTGAGTTGCAGGCATGGTCATAGCTAATTTTCTCTTGACTCTGAGTGGCTACATACACATCTGGTCCCGAAGTGGGTGGCAGGCATCAGCTCCTAAAAGAGCTAGAGCTGTTCCTGTAACTAGCATGAACCAAGAAGCCTTCCCTTACACAAACTGTTCAGCTGTTGCCACTAAAGCTGAGTCAGGAAACCTCTTAAAGGAACCATGTCTCTGCTTGCTGCCAACAAACAGAGCAAGATGCTGCTTTAAACTCTGTTTTGTGTGTGTGTGTGTGTAGAATTCCTTCCAAAACTCACGTGTTATGTGGATTTAGTTGGCAAACATTGGTATACCAATCTGTTGGAGGAGGCTGTTTATTTTTCAGACACGCAGACCCAAAATAAACACAAAGAAACTACATTAATTGCAATATTGTTTGGCCAATAGCTTAAGTGTATTTCTGGGTAATTCTTATAACTTAAATTAAATCATTTATATTATTTTATATTTTTCCATGAGGCTTGCTGTTTCCTGGCAAGGTTCCAGCACGTCTGTATCTGGAGGAGGCTACATGGCTTCTCACTGACGCTGTCTTCTTTCTCTCAGGATTGTTTAGTTTTTCCACCTAACTCTACTCTGTCTTATCACAGGCCAAAGTAGTTTCTTTATTCACTAACCAATAAAAGCAACACATATATAGAAGGACTTCCCACATCAATAGTTACTCTGTAATGTAAGTTAATATATAGATTGGAAGATAGGCAAATAAAAAGATAGAAATGATCGTATATAGAGAGGTATAATAAAGATAGATTATACTTGGATAAAGTAAATTTACTGTGCGATGTATATTAAGGGATATTAGAGGTAATATTAGCAAAAAAGACCAATATAGGAAAAAAGAAGAATGTGTGTTTACCTATGCCAGAGTTTCCACGCAAAGGAGAATGGTCTGGGAAATAACTTATGAAGTTGCAGTTATTCCATAAATTGTGACATTGAGAAACATTGTTTGACATTATAAAGTTGTTCGTCTGTTGCTGACATGGTTTGCTCACAAGAAAATATTTTTATTAAGTCAATCTTGTAAAAGACTAAGGTCAGTATGCACGTGATGCTCAGGAACACGGGAACAATGAAGCTTTAGAGAAGTCAAAATAAAGCCATACAGGATAAAATTTCTAAAATAGTAAACCATGTAATGATGTTACTTAATGCCAGGCTTGTATAAGAGGCTAAATTTATATGAAGTTCAACAATTAACTTGTCCTCATCTCAATTTACACTTGCCACTCATAACAGTTTGAGTTTAGACATTTAGTCAAGGAAAATTTAATATTTTTGAATAAACACTTAAAGATTTACATTTGAGTTGCTAAAATGATAATTTATTTTGGAGTACAAAAATTCTTCAAATAATATTTTCTCCAATCAGATGTATTAATCCATTTACACTCTTGCAAATTTTATAAAATAAGTTTTAGTAATAAATCTATTTGGAATATTTTAAGTGGATAACATAATTGTGCTGGAAACCTTCAAAAATTATATAGGGAACCTTTATTTTGAAATTATATAAGGTCATTTTATGTTTTAAGATTAAGATATAATTTCTAATTATGAACAAAAGGATAAAATAACAGAAACTTTTGAAGAAATTGCATACTCTTGTCTTATATATTGCTGCTATTAATATTTTACATTGCTTCAACCTATTTGCCAAAAAATTGGTGTTCGCGTCCCAGATAATTGCTTTCTCAGTTGTGTAAATATTTCTAGACTAATTGGTACTGGAAATAAACCAAACCCCATGCCACTTGAAATGTACCAAGGGATATTGCATAGAAATCAGGTGTTGTAGAATTAGGAATTGATCCTTTGATGGCAATGAAAGTGATGTCTTTTGTTTCAAATATTATAGCAGCAGTTGTGAAGGAGCTTAGTAAATGTTTTGTATATGATAAAGCAGAATATGGTATCTTAGGAGATTACAATAGCAGTGTTGTTTATAAAATGCTTATTTTAATAAATAAAAATCAATAATTTATTAGAGATGAAATCTAGTTATTATCAAGTCTATCATCTTGTTTCCAATGAAGTGGTTTCTGACTTGAGAAAATCATATATGGGACTATAATATGAATGTTCATGTGAGAACAAGGTAAATGGAGGCATATATTGCTTTTCTTCAAATGCTACTCTCTATATCATTTTTAATAATCACTGCTCTTTCTATTTGCACATCCTCATCACACCTAGACTTGTTAGTTGCTAATAAATTTCTAGAACCTCACAGTTTCTATGGGTAATATATGTCAAAACAACAGCTTTTTAACATATAATATGTCTGCCATACTGTGCTGCTTGAAAGAATTTGGCCCCCTTAGGCTCACAAAAAAATAGCACTATTAGGAGATGTCAACTTAGTGGAGTATTTTTGGCATGTTGGAGGAAGTGTGTCAATGGGAGAGGCCTTTAAAATTTCAATCACTAAACCAGGCCCAGTGTGTCACTGCCTCTTTCTACTACCTGCAGAGATGCAGGTTAGAGCTTTTATATACCCCTCTAAACCATGTCTGCCTGTATGCCACAATGCTTCCCACAATGACAATAATGTGTTAAACTTCTGAACTGTAAGCCAGCCCCAATTAATTGTTTTTCCTTATAAGAGCTGCCATGGTCATGTTGTCCCTTCACAGAAATAATATGCTAAATGAAACACCATGACCTCTCAGTTCTACACATAATTTGTAAGCTAGCTATGGTTATCCTGGCATTGAGTCCTTTGATACTCAATAATCTTGGTGTTGTATGAATTTAAGCAACAATAGTCAATATTGCCTCATCTTAAACATCCAAATTCAAAGTCAGTAATTCATAAATAATAATTCAGCAAACATCTGTACCTTACAACACACAGATAAATTATTAATAGATATTTATGTTAACTATTTGAATATGTGGTACAAAAATTCAATGATGAAATGAGGCAATAGGAATTATAAAAAGTAAAAAAAAAGCTAACAAATTAGTAAATTTCTCAAATATGATGGAAATATAGCAAAATCTTTTATCTTCAGTAAATGGCTATATGGGACAGAATTAGTAATCAGTTTGATACATTTTAAAACAAAGGAGAATCCAAGAAAATCTTACAAACATTTGTGGGAAAGATTAGAGAAATGCTAAATTAAGAGCTGGGAACACATGGGAAAATCACTTTCAATTTCACTTTCATTCTGTGTATGTGATATAGATGTCAAATTTAGGGCTTGCCATTTCATGTTCTTACTCTCTGCATGAGGGTCACCGCATTAATCACGACTTGGTGCAAATGGAGACTTCTCTCATGATAGTTGTTGGATACTCTAACTTATAGGTATAATGAAAAATCTTCAGGAGTAGATTTAATACTATATCTATTTAGCAAAAAGAAAGCTTTAGAGTCTTCCTTAGGTCCTACGTCTTGACTTGACATAGTTTATTAGCTTGACAATGGTGCCACACACAAGTTGGCTTAGTTGTAGAGCAGGACTCTAATTAGAAAATGGGTTTTTGTTTTTTTATGATGTTCAAACCAGTACAAGACTAGTGATCATGCCTTGCTGGGCAGTTATTATTATGGCTTATTGGAACTATACGTAAATAATGATTATTTTTTGACCTTTGATAGAATGCACCGCACCATATATTTTCTTGAGCTATACTTTTTTTCTGCTCCCTTCTTTTACTCTCCCCTCCCCTTTAACCCTCTCCCATGGTCCCCATGCTCCCAGTTTACTCAGGAGATCTTGTCTTCTTATCCTTCAGATTCAAGGTATTCATCCTTGTGTTGAGGCTCTTGAAACATTTGTAGTTGAGTTTTGTGCAGAGTGGGAAGTAAGGATCAAGTTTACGTCTTACATGTGCAGTTATCCAGTGTGGCCAGTACTATTTGTTGAGTATGGTATTCTCAACAAATTGGTATTTTGGTGTTCTTTGTCAAAATCAGGTAATTATAACAGTGTATTCTTCGTATTTCTTCAGTTCTAGTTCTTTGAACAACGGTCTGTTTTCATGTCAATACCACACTGTTTTTATTATTATATTGTATTTGTTATTATAACTGTAGTGTAATTTCAAAGGTGGTATTGTCTTCAAATGGGTTCTGTTTTTTATTATTTAATTTTGTTTTAACAATTATTTGTTTTTGTGATCCCATGTGCAATGTAATTTTTTTTAAATTTTATAGATACATTAATTGAAAATTCTTATGACTCTGTGAATCATTTTTGGCAGGGTGGTAATAACAATATCAATCATTTCAATCGAACAGCATGGGGTATCTTCCTATGTTCTGGTATATTCTCCACATTAACTTTTACAAGGTATTTGCATCTTGATTGTACACTTCTACTTCCTTGGTGAGATATATTTGGATATTTTATTTTGAGGCTATTATGAATGGTATTATTTTCTTTTTGCTATTTTAAAACACTGTGACCCACATATACACAACAGTTTCTCCATTAAGTATTCTCAAGAGAATTATGGTTTCATATTCTCAGCCTATCATCATAATTCCAAGCTTAATTTTTAAATACCTCTTGAGTTTTTTTTAATTGCTGCACACCTCTATGCTAAACTAATCTTTAGTTTGCAATATCACTTTTTTTGCCAACTACATGTTTCTCTTTTCTTGAACAGTTATGTATTTTTAATATACTTTAACATACCATACATTATATTTTTAATACTCAAAATAGAAGGAAATTATCTTTTTTTGCTTATGGTGAAATATTCCCAAAATTTTCCTGAAAATGGCATACTGTCATGTGCTTTACTAAAATAAGGTGTATTTTTGTGCTGTGTTATGTAAGATGGGAATGACCTATGTAAACAGACTTTCAAATTTGCAGTGCACAGTAAGAAATACAAGAACACAACATTGTTTTCCTCACAGTTGATTCCTGAATTTGATTTTCTCCTCCTCTTGGGAATTGCCAAACATCTGTCTACAGGTATCTCAGGTACAAAGAGTCATGATCTTCCTTTCATTGTACTGTACATAAGCAGTTTTAAATATGGTTTTCATGTTTATTTTTGTAGGAAAAAAATGTCTGCAAGACTGAGAGATAAGTACAGAAAACTAGTAGTTAAACACGTTAATGGTACTGTAGATCTCCCACATAGAGAATTATATTTAATGTGAATGGTGGGAATCGTGACATCTTCAGGGAACAACACTTGAGAATCGCATGAGTGGTTCTTCTTGCGAGAAGACTTTTGGAAACCCCATTCAACTTTGCAAGGACATGTTTACAGTTTCCTGTATCATTCTGGTCATAATCACAGGAGTATGTGTGCTACGTAATGTCCCTGCTTTCACCATGCTAGCCATATAGCTGGTCAGAAGGAGTCACAGTAGGTCATGAAGCTTAATGTTACATATTTGCATAACTCTTCAAGGAAGAAGGATTTTAATCAAAAAAGATTTTTAAAAATGTTTTTAAATAGATGATATCAGGAGTTAATGGTAACACTCAAGGAATGGGGAATGATGGGGGAATCACAGAAACCACTCTTCCTTTATTTCTAGTAACTGCTAATATCTCAAGAAATTAAGAGAGATAAAAAATACCATAAGGACAAAGGATGAGTAGCACCAACTATTAAAATTAAGTTTCTAGGTTATGCTGCCTAGAGGACAAATGGAAAAACCTGGTAATGTCACCAGAGGGGATAGAGCAGCACAAAACATAGTCTGGATTGATCCAGCTTTGGCTGGTGAGTTGATCATGAGAAAGAGACCCCACCAGATGTATCTTACCTGTCTCTTACCGTGCATGATGCTGTAACTGCATGTGCTACCAACTGAGCACATTGTTCTACCTGTAGGTGTGCCTGGTTAGAAAATTTACCTTGTATGTTGAAAAATTCCTCATGCTTCTGAAATAGGCATATAGGTCAAAAGGGTAATGGCTACTCATGGGAGAGTTTGGAGGTGGAAGAGAAAAGAAACAAGATCCAAGTCGGTAAATATTGTAACTTTTTAGAAATTTAGGAAGTGAAAACTGATTGTAAAAGTGCTCATACAAAACATTGAAATTGTTTAAATGAAGATGACTCAAGATATGAACGACCATTTGCTTGACCAACAGGTGGTCACATCACAGTCTGATTCCACATATTCATCCTAGTTCTTAAAACCCTTCTGGATCAAGGTTACAAACAATGAGAACATTCTATGAATATATGACAATGTATTATATAATATGGGACAAAAATTCATATTTTTATATAGACACACATCATTTTTTATTTATGTGTTCTTGGTCTAGTTTGATTTTTTTGAAATTTAAAATTATTTGTTGCATTCAATAATACCTCTGTTGGAGACTGTTATAGCTATAAGGAATGGTGTCTATATTAGCACAGTATTTCCCTACAGCAGGTTTTAAATACTATCCGAATCTATATGTACCAAATATAAAATTCTTATAATTTTTGGAATGATATTTAATTATACAATTAATAAAAGTAATTTCAGGAAATCAGGATTCTTTCATTTTCAGAACTGGGGAAGCTTTTCAGACCAACCTGTTCAATTTAATGAGTTTCAGACCAACCAAGGATATATATACTGGGACCCTGTCTCAAAAAGCAGCATTATCTGCTAGTACTTGTCTTCTCTTCTTTGTGTTTCTGTTATTATCTTCTGTGGTTTTTATGATTGATTCTGGGACCTTGCATATGCAATAAAATTCTTATAATATAGATACATACATCGACAGCCACAGCCATTAAAAAAGGCATTGGTTTTATTCTATGTCAAATGTTTAGGGGGCATCTTTCTTAATTTTCCAAAATATTAAAAGTATGTGATTGCTATGCATGATTATCATCCAAGTATTAATATTTAAGATCTTAGATTAGATGAAGGGCAGATATTTATAGTGTTCTCTTTAGCCAGCATAAATGCACGAGTTTTATCGTGTCTTTCTTAGCTGCCCTGAAATAGTCTTTTGTACTAGAGTGTCCATCCTTTAGAAGCCTTGGTATCATAGAAAAAAAATATGATGCATTTTTCCATAGCTTCCATAGAGCACTTGACATTAAATTATCCACACCTTATATGTATTTTTGTATATGTTCTCTGAAAAAGGAAAATTGATTTCATGCCAACATCTGCAGTTGTCATGCTTTTTGACAGGAAATAAGGTGGCAAAATGTAATTATAAAATATACTCGGCAGTCTTTGGTTGTGTACTTTAACCTTTTTAGTATTCTGAATTTCAACAGATGGTCATTCTTGCTTGTCCCAACAGGGGTTTCAGTTTTTAAATAGGAGAGAAATGTCCATCCAATCAAATTCAGAGCCCTGAAAAGGTCAAATTAGTATAGTACATGGCAGTTATTCTCAGAACGTATTAAACATTAACAATCTGACAGCTTATTCTTTTGACACAGTGTAAGACAACTTTCCACATGAAAAAGCTTTCAACAAGAAAGAAAATACAAGTCATTTGACATTTTCTGTTACAACCTTTGCTAACACACAAATCGCTGAATAAGTTCTAAATACTGGATTATTATTTTTCTTTAAAAAGATATCCTAGAGATTAAAATTACACCAAACATTAACATCAAACCTATATTATTGTGCATGTGCACACAAACACAGAAATATGTTTTTTACATTTAGAAAATGACTAATTAAATTTGCACAAAAAATTCCTTTTTAAAACATAAAAACTAATATTTTAAAAAGTCATAAATATACATTTCAATTTCAACTTAAATAATTTTAATTTAAATGATATCAGTAATGGAACTGCATTGCAATGCTTTGAGACACACATACATTTTGTAATGTTTAATTATTTTATACTTTAATACCTCAATCATCTCTTTAGGATAAATTATAAAAATAATTCTTTCTAATTTTGGAACTATATAATCAGGTTCACATCAGGAAGTACTGGCAAAAAATCATAATAGATGATAGAAAAATAGATAGATAGATGATAGATAGGTAGATAGATAGATAGTAGAATGATAGATGAGAGATAGGTAGATACATAGGAGAATAATAGATGAGAGATAAATATCATTAATCTATAAAACATATAACTGAAATATTTTTCAAATTTACAAAATCCTGATCTTTCTATTCATATGAAATACTACATATTTGCTTTGAACTTGGAACAGTTTAATTAATTAACTAATTTTCATGTGTGCAAAGGGCTATGGAAGTCCCTCTTTGGAAATCTGAGGACTGATTTCATAAATAAGCATTCTCCTTTTATAATGTAGATCATGGTATTGATCTGGGGTCATAAGGCTTGGCATCAAGCCCATTAATAAACTAAACTATTATTCTTACTTTTAGGTTTGATTTTTATTACTCTGAAACTTTCGATAAACTGTTTTATTTGTAACTACTCATATTTTATTAATAGAAACGATGTATTAGTGCATATATTTATAAAATTATTACATATTAGATCTAAAGTACAAATTAGGAACAACACTCAAAAAACCTACCTGATATTTGTCTATGACTATTTTGCCCAGTAAGATGTAGTCATAAGAGTTGAAGCACATGAAATATGGTGACCATGTAGACAGAGTTGTGAGATCTTTGTTTCTGCTTTCATATGGCAAGACAGACAACAATAACCGAAATTTATAAATTAGGGTGTTATTGTACAATATATACAAATTTAAATAATACTGTTCGCGAGCTTCGGGCAAGGTTAAAATACACAAACACACACAGACAGAGAGACAACGACACAGGTCATCCTTGAATTCCCCAAGAATGCCCCCTTTATTGCGTTCAGGGGCAGATTATATAGAGATAGCCACGCCCCAGCCAAACCCACCAGAAACCACTCTCCTGCCATCAGGAACTCCTGAAGGTCTCGAGCTCAGAGCAGCTGTAGGCACTCAGATGGGGGAATTACAAGAAATTCAGGAACTGGGGTCTCACTGCTCCCAACAGTAACTTTTTTCACACTCTGTTTCCTATGAGTTACTTTTTCCTTCTTTCTTTTTACTAACTTTCCTGTCCATTTCACCACTTAAATGTCCTCTATGTATCATGCTGCCTTAAAAAATAAAACACGCAGGGTTAATTTGAAGTGGGCAGAGTTATTAAAACCCAGGCATAACTAGAGAGAAACACAGTGGTTGCTCATATAGGACTGAATAAAAATAGGAAGTACTTCTGAAATTTAACCGGAGCACGATTTTATGTCCTAAGCATAAACTAATTAAATTTACTATTTTTGTAAAGTATTGTTTATGAAATGGAATTCTTTGTTTGAATAGTTTCTATTCAAAATACTTGGGAAAAAAAGAACTTCACATTTTACTAGAAGATGCAATATATTAAAATCTCCAGAGAACCTAAGCAAAAGAGTAGCTGTCACCTGAGAAGTGGTAACACAGTAGGAAAGCAACAATTAAATCTGTGGCGGCAAGGAAGCCTGGATGGAGAAAGTTTTTGTGGCGGTCATCAGGAAAATCATCACTTTTTGTTTTCTCAAAATAGTCACAAATAAGCATAGAAACCACAAAATGCAGTAGATGATTTCTACTGTGTAAAACTGGTGTTTTCATAGATGAGCTAAGGAAAACTCGTTTGTAGTCTTATACCAGGGGGCACTTCCACATGACCAAATGAAATTGATGGGGCCCTGATGCTCTGTCAGGGTACTCTAGGAACAGTGAAATCATTGGAAAACCTGTTATTTTTTTTTTACAAGAGATGATCAGAGAATCGTTCTGAATGTGAAGTAGGACCAATGTATGTTAAATATTTCATATATTATATATTTATCATGAAAGGATGAATTTAATTATATCTTGTTGCAGTGAGATCCCTCAGTTGGAAAGCTTGCATAGAAAGTGTATGAAAGTGAGATTATGGGTCAAAAAAATGAGGAAAATGGTGATTATATCATCTACGTAATAGATTTTAAAGTAATTTGAGGGATGAATTAGATGTTATCAAATAAATAAAGATTTATATGGGTACATATTTAGTTTATAAGTTAGTTTTCAAAGGGCAAAGGAATAATTGCTAAATTAAAAAAGACTTTAA
This sequence comes from Neodon shergylaensis, assembly GCA_025134845.1. NCBI lineage: Eukaryota > Metazoa > Chordata > Mammalia > Rodentia > Cricetidae > Neodon > Neodon shergylaensis. Next base: position 14,857,335 of record JABTXL010006268.1, read on the forward strand.
GAGAATAAAACTGCGAATAAAAAAATAAAACACATCTACCTACCATATCTAAAATACAACAAAATATAAATATAATTTAATTACCTGATGCAACTATGATTCTTTTTAATCTATATTATTGCATGTGTTTAACTCTTAATGTTTTAAAGATTTTGTTGCATTATTTTTTTGTATTTTTAGTTGATTGTATTTGTTGTGCTGTACATAATATACCATGCTATGCATTTAGTATATTTGTGTAGAAGTCATCATGTTTTTTGAAGAGAAGAATTTGAGCTTGAAAACTTGATGCTTCTTTATGCAGTTCATATTTCTAGAATAAATACCTATGAAATAAATCTTAATGAAAGAGTTCAAAGAAGAGCCCTGTGAAAGATGGGGAGGAAAGGTTTTAGGAGTCAGAGGGGATGGAGAACACCAGGAGAACATGGCCTACCTAAGCAACTAAGTAGGCCTCAAATGGGTTCAAAGAGATTAGAAAACACAGCATGAACATTTTCGACTTTTCTACTAAAATTCACATCCTGTGAAGAACTATCTAGAGACAAAGCTCTACAATATTTCCCATTTTTTTTATCAAATTTGAATGTGTATTTTTTTTCCAAGACACATGACATTTCCATTTTTTTTTTCAGAACCATCCAGTCTATCAATGAGCTCAACCCATAAATATTCCTTTGTCCCCTTCTGTATGACAGATATTATTCAAGATACTGAGGACATAGGGCTGCAAAAGGTTTCATACAATTGTTGTATTCTAAGTTAGAAATTAATATATAAAAATGTAATAAAATTCAAAAACATCAGTGCTTATAAAGTAAAATGTGTAGCAAATTAAGTAATCAATTCTTCCATATAAGGTGGTTTCAGCTCAGACATTAAGAAAGAAATGAATGTCTAGCTAAGAGCTGGTTGATTTAAAGAAGCAAATGTTTCCAAGAGACAAAAAGAAAAACCAACAAGGAACAACTATATTATTAAGTAGAAAACAATGTAAGAGAGTATAATTCTGTTATACCATCTCAAATTTATTTATCTCCAGAAAAACTTCAAATGCTGCTATTATTTATATATTTCATATTAGACATAAAGAATATTTATTATCCATGGTTGAAAATTAAGAAGTACAAAGGAGATTTCATATTAATTTTGTATTAAGAAAATATCACTCTAAAAAGACTATTAGATCAACATATAATGGGCATCATGTATGCATAGATTATACATGTTAGTTTAGATTTTATTTAATTTGATTATATAATAATATGCATGTTTATATTTTGAAGTGATATATAGGCAATTCAGCAAAATCATTAGCATATCTGGTAGTTAATGCTATTACTCTGATATGGCATGATTTTTATCTATGTGTATAATAATGGAGGGCGATATAGAATGATGTGAGGAAATTCAGAGTATGACATGGGAGTTGTAAGCATTTATTATTTTCTTTCATAGACTGATCAATTATTTCTCATATAGTGAATGAAATTTGCTGCAAATAATGTAATAATACAAAAGTTGTTCCTTGGTGTTTATGTGGAAAAATAGCGTTGGTTAAATTGTTTCATTGAATGATTAAAGACAGATAAATATTCTTGGTCAATTAATTGTTTATGAGACCGCTAAGCAATAACGCTATTATCGTGTTGTTTCTAGCTTTATAATGTTAATTCCAACCAATTCATTTTTGATATGCTTATTTCTATTGTAGTGAAAATTATTATACACTACTTTTTAGTAACTAGAGTTTGCTTTTAGTAATTAGTAATTTTAATTAGTAAAGTCTTCATATATAATTAAGAAAGTTATATATATATATATTTTTTTCAGCTTAATATATAAGAAAATTTGGAAAAAAGTACACTCGTATTTTTATCTCATAGATATTACTGAACACAATAATTCAGGAAGAATGAAAATAAAATTTGAATTATTAAACCTCTTTTTCTTGTTCTCAAAGACTGTCTCTGTACTTGAAATATAAAGCCATTATAATGACATTTTGACTAGTATTATTCAGAGTGTTTTGATTTACTTGAAATTACAATTTGAATATCATAGTTCATTTTCTTTCAACCTTGAGAAACCTGTGGTTATTGGTAAGAAAACACAGCCCAAACAAATTTTCGAGTGCTGATTGGAAACATTATTTCAAAAGGCTTGTAATTATAGCAGCAACTTAGGTTTATGAAGCAAATCACACCTAAATAATATTTTCAAATAAATGAAAATACTTACCAAAGAACAACTCAACACTAATATCACATAAACAAGGAAAAGTAGTTGATGTGATTTACAATATTTTTATTTTAATAAACATGGGCCTGAATAGAATTGTTAATCAGTTTACTTATTTCAATAACAAAATAACTCATGTTTTATCAAATAGTTTTTCTAGGAAACATTTTATCACTCTTAAATATAGTTTCTGAATAAAAGCAAATTTTACCTGTTTGAAAACCCAAACCAACTTGATAACTGTCTGTGTATATTAATAGGTCTATATATGTTCAAAAATCCACACACTCCTCAATTGATTTGCAGGACTCATCAGGGGAACCAGCACCAGCAGCAGTAGCAGCAGCCACATTCAAATTACTAGTCGCTAGTAATAATTATTAGAAGCCTTTCAATGCAAACAAATATACACACCATGAACTTAAGATTAAACTTTCTTCGGGGTAATATAAAGGACATAATCAATACAATACGAAGCTACCCACTGCATTGTTTTGTCTTGGCATTGTTTCTTCTATGCTACTTTCTTAACTGTTCTCCCAGTTTCAAATATAGTAGGTCTGCAATGTAATTGTATTTGTTTTTATTGATTTTTATTGAGCTCTACATTTTCCTCTGCTTCCCTCCCTGTCTATTTCCTCCCCTTCAACCCTCCTCCAAGGTCCCCATGCTCCCAATTTACTCAGGAGATCTTGTCTTTTTCTACTACCCATGTAGATTAGATCCATGTATGTCTCTTTTAGGGTCCTCTAATATAGTAGGTCTGAAATGTCATTTTAAACTAGAATTGAAAGCACATTGAAACCTTCACATAATGAGATGGACATACACTCTGATACATATCTCAGACATTTAAACACTTTATCCACTAATCATTTTTCAATGAGATAAGAATGTTTTTGCTTTATTCCAGTATGGACTGTCTAGAAAAATGATGGCATTTGTAAAAACATTCCAGACTGTTTTGATCTTGAGGATCAATCATACAAGCTGTCACTTGGATCTAAGGCTGTTTGAGTTTGAAAACATAAAATTTAGAAAGTGAGGATTAGCTGTAGGTGTCTCTTTCCTAGGAACCTATACACACTGCTCTCAAACCCCATCAATGGGGAAAATAAGGAGGTTTATCTAGATGCGTCTGTAGATAGACACATTGAGATTTATGTAAACAGGAAGAGATGATGGAAAGAGAAATCAATAATGCAGAGGGAGTAATATTATGGCTATATCTAGGCTTTATATTTACAAGTTAGATCTGATATTTAAATATTAAAAAATTCACAGAAAACAAATAAATCATAACAATGACTGAAAATGTAATATAAGGAAAACTACAGTAGATCATATATGAAACAGTATTTATATATATGATATAATAAATAAAAATATGTCCAGGATAATATAAAATTAAATAGACTGACTTGTTCAGAAAGAAGGTTTTGAATTCAAGGTGAAAACGAAACAGAAATGCTCTTTTTTGTTAATAGTATAAATAATTATAGAATATAATAAAATTATTGATTTATAAAGGGGTTTATATTTTTCTGTATTTGCTGTATTTTCTACATGTTATTTTTGCTTAGAAAAAAAGCAAAAACATTCTAACAAGAGCAAACAAAAATTAAAAATTTAGAGTATATTCAACATATTCATCATCATCACTGTCAAGGGAGTATACAAAAATAAGAAATGGTTAAGAGCTTTGTATTATTTTACACCTGAACATTTGTCACTGGACAACCAATCCATGTGCTCTTTCGTTTGGAAGGACACCTCTCCACCTTCAGATAGGTTTCCTCAGTTATCAATAATTCTTTGTATAGTGTTAAGGACATTTTGGCAACCAAACCAGTAAGAGTTTATCAGTGTAGGTTCTGATATTATTGGGAGACATATTCTAACATCACACTCATTGATTCTCTGGTGCTTGCAACTTTTCTGTGCTCTTTTCAGCAGTGTTCTCCGAGGTATAGGCATGGAAAGGGTTTATAGGTATATACTTTGCAGTGGGTTCGACACCTCTGCATTTGTATATGTCATCTATCTTCTTTTTCTGCTTAATCTGTTGTTTTATCAACTTATAGTCAGAATACTATCAATCACATTTCTTCACTGGCATCCTTTCTTCAATGAAAGAATGGATAAATGAGCTAATTAATGAGAGAAGATGTGAACAAAAGTAGTGATTAGGAGATTCTGAAGGATTTTAATTGCTTCTATTTAACTTTCTGGTGGGAGATTTTTTCCTCTGAATTTCTTCACTATTATTTATGTTAACATGTAGGATGTTCTTTTTTTGTATTCATGAGTAAAACTATAGAACAGAGTTCATTCAGAAAATGCCGATTATGCTAAAGGCAGCCTGACACTTTTTATATGACATGCAAGACACACAGAATGAAAGCTACAATGTAGAAGGTGAAACTAATCCAAAGAATATTTGTGACCTGTAAACATTATATGAAATCAAGTTTCTGTTATCAGTAAAATAGCTCATGGAGGCTCATTCACAGGTATAAGGTGCCATATTGTCTCTGATTATTTTCCTATACAGTGAATATAGGTCACAGCATATATCCCTGTCTTAAAATACTTACAGTCTAACTATTGTCTAGATTTTTGTGCTATTAAATTATATATCAATCACAGGTTGTGACAGTTGTAGGAAATAAGGTATTTGAGAAGGAATATTTAGGTGGTAGCCCTAACGCCCTGTGAGTGATGGGATTTCCCCATTTCTAGATGGGTTTTCAGTGAAGCTATATCTAGATAGTTTGAGAAAGAAAAGTTGACCTAGGAGTCTTAAAGAATTCACTAAGAATATTAAAGAGATGGGTCATCTCTTCTGGATTTCTCAACTGTTCCACTGAGAAACACATTTCCTCTCTTTCCATGTGTTACTCTGTATATGTGCTTGAACCACATATTTTGGTTTCCATATGAATAGAATATGTTATTTTAATACAAGAACTAAAAATTAGAAAATTTTGATGTCTAACAGATAAAAGTTTTCAGAATCTTGATACAAACATTTTTGAAAATTATAACTTAGCACAACTACCTTTTTCATAAACCTTTCATTATCACCTTTTCCTATGTCCTCCTCCATGTGTCTTAAAGATATCCATTACATTTTAGAATCCATATACATATACATATATATACACATACACACATATATATGCTATCATATTTTCAGAATTTTACCAGTTTTATTTTTTGACAACATAGTGTCTTAATTATTTTTCATATTTGAAATTAAGTAAATACAAAATAGAAAGCCTCTCATGAAGTAAGATACATAAATACAGATTAATGGAAGAACAATTTACTTAATGAGATTTCTGTGTATGTGTTTTAATCATTATGGAAAAGATCCATTTTATATATGCAAGTACAACTCTAACACAAAACTAATTGTTTACTATAAATAATAAGTTAATGTTATTTCATGAATATTGCAGCTCTTAAATACCTAACATACATGTACATGGCTAAGAGAAAAATAATTTTGATTTTTACAGTGCACGTTTGAGATAGCGATATATACAGTTACAATGTTGAGTGCTTTACTTACTGAAATTTTTTATCTAAAATGCAAAGAAGAAAAGTTTGTAAGATTTCGTGAAAGTTAATTGCAGCTGAAGAGTGCTGAAATCATGGTGAGAACCCATTAAATGTTATTTATTTTTAAATTTGGAAGAAAAGCAGGACTTTAAAATTTTACATTTTTCTGTGGATACTGTTCAAACTTCAAGCCAAAATTACATAGATATTTTAGATTTTGTGAAGGGATGGTAGTCTCTGTGAAAGAGATTTTTACAAATTTAGAAGCATTTTAGGAAATGCTTATAGGAAGATTATCTTTAAAATCAAAGATAATACTATATTTTGTTTGAAAGTTCCACTCTGCATTTTGGCATAAGTAGTTTAGGAATTATATCTTCTTTCAAGACCCTTATTCTTAAATTAAAAAAAATTAATCCAACATTAATTTAGCTTTAGATTCTCAAGCATCACATGCAAAAAAATAAAAGAAAAACAAAAACCTTCATCATTCTACAAATAAATAAAAAATGTTACTAACCTATTTATTTGATTGATCATTTTTTGATATCATAGTATCAATGCCTTTATTTCTTCCCATTCCTCCCTTCAAACCTTGCTATCTCTTCCCCATTCTCCTTTATTTTTTTTAAGATTTATTTATTTATTATATAAACAGTATTCTGCCTACATAGAGGGCACCAGATCTCATTACAGATGGTTGTGAGCCACCATGTGGTTGCTGGGAATTGAACCCTGGACCTCTGGAAGAGCAGTCAGTGTTCTTAACCTCTGAGCCACCGCTCCAGCCTTCGTTATTATTTCATTTATATATATGTATATGCCCCTGAAAGACATCCTTGAATCTCCACACCCCACATCACTCTCCTGGCTTGATCACCTCTAATTTCATGAGCATTAGGCCATTCCATGTATTATGTGCGACCTACCAGGGCCACAATCCTAAAACTCAAATGATTATTTGTCTCCCAGTTGCCATTACCTTCCAGAAGCTCCTTAATTAGGTATAATGGCTTAGTGTGCCCCTCCCCCACCAGCAAGAAATAAACAGAAGCTGTAATTCAAAACATCTTCATGTTCAGAGGGAAGCATCGGTTTGATGTTTCCTTATGACAGTTCAAATTATAAATAAAAATAAAATATCATGAATTTAGTTGAGGAACGTTTTTCAATTCTGTTGACATTTAAATATATCACATCTTTCTTTCAGTTCTGATAACATGTACAGAGAAAGTAGAATTGGATTTTGTTATGAATTTCTCAACAAATATTTCTTAGTTCACATTTATATAAATTGCCAGTTTTTAACCTTTCAAGATGAATGATAAATTATATCTCCCAAGTCAGCATTCAGCTAATGCAATCTTTTCTTATGATCAAATAGGCACTGATCATTTTACAGATTTTGTTTTATTACTGTCAGTTGGGTCATGCATTTTTCTGAAATGAAATAAAAGTAACAAAAGACAGTTGAAGTATTTTGAAGGATAATGTTCTTAAAGGTAACCATTCACTGTTGAGAACCCCAGAGAGTTGGCTAACAAAAGATCAAGCTTGGGTCAATGCAAAGCAATTTGTTTCCTCCTCCCTGCCATTATTCTTTTGTGTGGTGTACAGATGTGAAAGGTAAAAGAGATTTTATGCTTATAGAAGGACAGCATTGGGTGAAATATTACATTTGGTCTCCGAAGTTGCTGGAATTTTTCCAAGCGCAAGCACACACTTAGGATAGCATGTTTGACTCACAATTTATTCATTATCGTGTTCCTTCTTTTAGAAGTTAAGGGCAAATAAGTTAAAAGAGAAAAGGACTCTTTCCCTTAGAAGATGCATTGAACTATTTGATAATTTCTCTAAAACTTTCAAAATTTCCTATAATTTCAAATATAGAGACGGTGTTCTTTTGGAATTATGTAGGCAGAAAAACTACTGAATTTCTCCAACAGCGTTTAACATGAGAAATTTACAGAGAGATGCTGATTTTAGTTAGGCATGTAAAAAACAAACAAATTGAGAATAAGTGGAAGTGTTTATGAAGCTCAGAAGAGAAAGGCACGGCTGGCCTTATGAGGAGTTAGTTGGCCATTGACTGCAAGCCAGTGTATGTAGGTGCAACATATATATATATATATATATATATATATATATATATATATATATATACACACACATACTCGCTTGAGGACAAAAACCAATGTGTAATTGAAAATCAATAAAAAATATGAGTCATGATAATGTAACAAAAATTGAAACAGAAGTAATAAAAATTGGATATTAAAGTATAAAATATTTGACATTTCAGAGTAAGATAAAACAGCAATACCTCTACTAAGTAGAATCTAATGTGCTCTAATCACTAAATTATATTTATGTTTGTGTTCTGATATATTAGAGAAAAAATGAAACAAAATGTCTGGATAGACTTTTATAATATTTGTTTTTCTTTGAAATATACTATTTCATAACAGCAGCAATGTTTCTTATCCCTTCAAAATTAGGTCCTTCTACATTCATGAGCTGAATGCTTATATAATCAAAATTTATGATTTTCCCAGTTAAATTTGATTTATATTTTAGCTTGCAGTACAATGTCTCTTTTGATTTTGACAATGCTGTTCCTCTCAAGTGCCATTCTTGACCATTATAGCTTTTGGTTGTTGGAGTTTTTGTTGCTTTTATTTTTTGCTTTATTTTTTACTCACTTGTTGATTTGTTTTGTTTGTTTGTTTTCAAAATATGAAATTTATACTTGGTTCCTTTGAATTAAGATTTTTTATTAATGTATTCAAATTCTTTGTTATTTCTTTTCCAGTTAATTATCAAAAAGTCTAAGAAAAATGGATTTTATGATGTTTAGTGCTAGAATATTGAGTGGATCCTAGAAACCTGAGCTCTAGAAATTCTCTGCATTAGTTTAATGGTGAGAAATATACGTTAACAAAACATTTTTAGTTCGTTTGCCAGAAACCTAGGCTGATTGAAAAGTAAAAAGTAAGGTGAACACTGTCAATCAAGGATCCCTGACTTAGGAATCAGATTGTCTCCAGCTCCTGCTGCAACATAAATAGACTGTTCCCGCATACCGTGAGACAGATAAATTCTTCCTGTTTTGTGCTTTTTTTCCTTAGAAAATAAAACAGCAATGAATATTATTGTGGTAACACACAAAGTGATTGTGTTGTATAAGGACATGAAATGGCTCTTGGCAGTAGTGTCTTGGGCCTATTAGGTATATGGTAAAAGCAGCATGATAAAAAGACAAGAATTAAAACCCCCCAAAGATGACTTGTTTATTTTTATTTTTATCCAAGTTTTCAAAGTCTCTTGTAACTAAAACAATTCAAGCTATTAAACAATGTGTGTGTGTTTATGTGTGTGTGTGTCTACAGGTGGCAGTCCTTTGACTCTTGGCTTTGCTTTCTTTCCAACTTGCCTCCTTCCTTCCCCCATTTTATCTTATTTTTTTCTACCAATCTGGCCCCACTTACAGGTTACCTCACCGATAAGGACCTCCTTGCATTTTTTCCCCGCTTCTGAGACTACCTAAAAGAACATGGTGTTATCATTCTGAAGGATAACGTAGCATGAGAGTCTGATGGATATTCTCCAAAGCCTGATCAGGAAGAGTAGGCTGATGTTTCTGGGCCAGGAGAAGCAAGAGGGCTTACCTGAGCAGCACGTTCCGGAACAGCAACCTACAGAATAGGAAAAGATTTTCACCTACCCCACATTGGATAGATGGCTGATCCCCAAAATATACAAAGAACTCAAGAAATTGGTCATCAAAAGAACAAATAATCCAATAAAAAATGGACTACAGCAGGGCAATGGTGGCACACGCCTTTAATCCCAGCACTCGGGAGGCAGAGGCAGGTGGATCTCTGTGAGTTCGAGACCAGCCTGGTATACAGAGCTAGTTCCAGGACAGGCTCCAAAGCCACAGAGAAACCCTGTCTCGAAAAACAAAAACAAAAACAAAAACAACAACAACAACACAAAAATGGACTCTCAACAGAGGAATCCAAAATGGCTGAAAGACACTTAAGGAAATGTTCAGAATCCTTTGCCATCAGAGGAATGCAAATCAAAACAACTCTGTGATTCCATCTTGAGAAAAATACAGACAAAGGATATCTGGCTCATAAGGTATCATAAGGGAATAGAAAATTTGGTTGCATTCTTCACATGTCCTCAGGATTTGTGTGAGTTTGAAATAAAAAGTATTGCACTAATTTCTGTGGTAGAGGATATTTCAAAACAGGAGAGGATTCAGGTTGTGACGTGGATATTATTTGACAAATCTTAAGTCTATGGTAATAAAAGGCAAAATGCTCAGCAGACAAAATATGAGTAGCTTGATAAGGAAAAAAATCATAACCAAGTATAAAGTTGCAGCTATTTCTTTTCTAGAAAAGGTGTATTTTTAGCTGAGTGTGTGGGTATATGTATATATGTATGTATTCATGTTCATACATATGAATGTGTGTACTTGTATTCCACACTGTGGCGTGTACTATTTCATCAGCTTCACACATTGGAATTGTTTGGAAATGGAGAACTGAGCTGAGAAAATGCTTTCGCCAGATACATAAGAAGGCAAGAATGCGTGAAATTATCTTAAGTAATTGATTAATTAGGCCCACCTATTGTGGATGGTTGTATTCCTGGGCAGGTGGTCCTAAGTGGTATAAGAAAGCAGGCAAAGTAAGCTATGAAGAGTAGCATTTCTCCATGGTTTCAACTTTGTGTCTGAATCTATGTTCTGTTTTAAATCATTGTTCTTGAGTGTGACCTAAGTGTAATTGGTAATAAACCTTTTCCTCCACAAATGGCTTTTGGCCATGTTCTTTTATAATAGCAAAAGAAAACAATGACAGAAACTGTTATCAGGAATGGGCTATGCCTCTGGCAGAAATGAGGATGGTTGGGGGGAGGATTATAGTAACATTTGAACTTTGGGATGGAAAAGCATCGTTGAATATTCAGATTCCATTTGGGCTCTTCCAAAGGAGCTTGGAATACAGGTGTACTGAGAACAATGAAAATGATGAAGGCCTGGATTTTAAAGTTTCAGAGGGAAGTTTGAAAGTCATCTTAAAACTCTATTGGGGCCATTTGATATTTTAAATTTTAAATTTGGGTTTTTTTTTGGTCAGCTGATTCTATAAAAATCTACAGTGATTAAGATGAGATGAGCATCATTGAGGAAAAAATATCCATTTCCCCAGTGTCAGAACACAGAATCTATGACCAGAGGCATCCAAGGCTATACCTTGTTTTGGACAATGCAATAGGCAATACATTAGCTTCTCAGGTGGAACTGATTTTGAAGGCATTAAGGAGTTATGGTGAGAAACTGAGGTTTGTAATGGTAAAAATAATAGTATAAAGCATTGGTAAATATGTAGTCTCAGTTGAAGGAGAAGAACAATTATTGAAAGGGGTCAGGGAAAGTAATTGAGACTTAGCATCATATGGCAGGGCCAAATTGAAGAAGAGAGCCTAGATGAAGCTATTTGTCAAGGTACAATCCAGTTGCAGTGGATATGACAGTAATGTGCTATGACCACCAAGGATGACACCACTTATTGTGTTGGATTTGTGAGACAAGTCCTATGGAGTCCAGAATATTGTGAGTAAATCCATAGTGTCATGATATTTAATTGCACCAGTCAGAAATCCTATATAATACATATAGCATATGTGTGTTGTCAGAGGACCAATTCAATTGTACAAAGATGGAGCATCATCTTTCTCTGTTTTTGAGACAAGATCGCTTGCTGCTCAATACCATATAAGACAGGTCATTTAGTCTGAAAGCTCCCAGATCATTCTGTTTATGTCAGCTACCAGAGGAATGGTGTAAGAAGTTTTTTTTTTATCTATCAAAAGTATTTATTCTAACAAAACAATTCCCAATCTTTTCTTTGGATTGTGATGTGGGATGCCCCTCTGCATGATGTAAATATGTTTTATTACAATTGGTTACTAAAGAAGCTGTTTTGACCAATAGCCAGGCAGAATAGTGCCACACACAGGAAATGCAATCAAAGATAAAGGGAGAAAGAAGGCAGAATCAGGGAGATGCCAGCAGCTGCCAGAGAAGCAAAATATGTGGTAGTGAGTCATGAGCCTCATGGTAAAATGCAGAATAATGGAAATGGGTTAGTTTAAAATTAAGGGCTAGTTACCAAGACGCTTGAGCCATCAGACAAACTTTTAAAATTAATATAAGCCTTTCATGGTTATTTTAAAAGCAACTGTGAGATCAGGAAGAATGAGAAAAATGCCAGTTATAGGGCTGATTTGATTTTTTTGTGTTACATTGTGAAATTAAGCACCCTACCAATGGGATGAACATAGTCACTGTGATAGCTATTATTGAATGTCAACTACATCTGGAATTATCTTCTTCACCAGATTGTGCAACAGTTGGCAGATAGCATTACCTCACTGAAGCATGTGACAGAAAGGTGGCAAAGTGAGGAAGAAAGCAGAAGATGAAGAATTCATGCCCACTTATTTTTATAGCAATAATAAAAATTATTACTATAATTTAAAAGAAATTCCCAGAGCAAGGAAGCTTTAAATCTTAGCACTATCCAAAGGAAGAATAGAGACAAAGGAAAATAAAAACTATGTGGTTTGTGTTCAGCTGGTATGGAGGCTAGCCACACATCAGAGAGCAGAGCTTTTAATATTAAATAAAACCCAAGTTTTAGGGAAAACACACTTAGAAGAGACAAAAGCTGTATTTTTTCTCAGTGATTCAGAAAATGGAGATTTAGAAAGCTCTTGAGCTGGCAATGAAGGCAAGGTATAGAAGAAGTAATTCCAGAACAGAAAATTTCATGTTATTAAAGGGATAACTTCTTTTTTCTATATCTTTAGCATAGGACCTGCCTTACTGAAGGTGTTCTGGCTTTACTGAGGAGACATTTCTTAACCAGGTCATTGATATGCCAAATGGAAGATAAAGTTTCCTTGAAGGTCATAGATTCTATAATTTTATTTTCTTGAAGAAGGTGTTTTCCCTCAATGAAATTTTACTGCTCATGTACAACCCCTATACTCTGAGAAGGTGACTTAAAAGTCAATTAGGAGAGGGGAATAGCTAATCCTCATTTCTTTTACAAAAATCCAAAAATCCTGGTCCAAAACTATTCATTAAAAGTCAACAATTTATGGAAAGAAATTGAGGCTGAGTCTCACAAAGAAACTTAAGATAGGAGTGCTCATGTCACTGTGTAAAAACAACCACTTTTTGTATGATTTATTACTCCCAAGTCCTGCAAACTTAACTCATTTCACAAACTAGTATTAATTTTCTCAAACAAGCAATCACGAATTAAAAAGCTCCCAGTATTCCAATCTCTTCAAGGGTATCACAGACTGTGATACTGCTTCTTGCATTGGAAAAAGAAAGGTTTAAGAACACCTTCAGGAGTGACAATATTTATCTAAAACAATTTTAAGAAAAAAGTTTTGATCTCTCTATTTTCTAACTATATTATAAATACCTTCAAGAAGTTTAAATTACAGGGGAGCAGAGAAAAATGTAGAGCTTAATAAAATCAATAAAAAAGAAAAAAGAGAAAAATCTGAAATTAAGGAAATAATCTTCATAACTATCATATTTCATCCAAATTATTAATATTTTATCATATTAAGTAAAGAAATTAAAATATTAAATAATTCCTCATTATCTTTAAAATGTTTAACTAGATAAGAATATTCTAATTAAATAATACAGAAGTCTTTAGTCTTTCTGTTTGATGCATGTTTGAGAACTGACAAGTGCAGGTTTGATGTTGTTTTGTATTTACTATTTAATTATTTTATTTTTACTAGATTTATCTTTCAAAATATATTGACCAAAACACATTTACAAATGACAATATATGCTTATATTCTCTTTCAAATTTAGCAAAAAGGACAATATAAGCATAGTTATTAAAGAAAAGCAAAAAAAATGTCATTAGAAGACCATAACAAATTATAAGATAAGTGCAGATTGTATCAATGGTCCATGTAGGTCATCATCAATAGCAAAAGAAACATTGATGGTGCAGTGCATTTTTCTCATTTTTGACAAAACGAACTATAAAATCCTTCCATATTTTTAAAGACTATGTGAAGGTATTTTATAATCATGACTAAGAAAATTTAAATTTGTGTATTTTCAGAGGGAGATAAATAAAGATCACATTGATACTATAGTTAATATTATATTTTCTTTTTGATATTTCTGTACTTCTAGTTTAATTTTCAACTACAGAATCACTGTTTCCTATGAGTAGGAATACTTTTATGTCCTATATAATCATTAAAACTATTGTTCTGTAGTTAGTTTTATTATTTTGTCTTAACAAAAACAAACTTTTTTCTCCTTATACAAATTTGTGTTAAACATACAAGGTGCAGCTGGAGAGAAGGCTCAAGAGGTTTAGATAAAATGCTTCTCTTGCAGAAGAACAAGGTTTGTTTTTCCAACACCCTTATAGCCAAAATCTTTTCGTTTTTACAGTTCTAGAGGGAGGGAGAAAGAGAGACTCAGACAGAGAGTCAGACAGAGGAAGTTAAACAGAGCGGAGAATGTTAGATGCTATTATGCTTCATTAATTATTTAAGCAAATTCACTACAAAATAAAAATCAACATAGAAATTTGAACTTATTCCAAGTCTCTTTTCTGATAACTAATCAATTGTTCCCATCCATATTTACAACTTGGACACACAATAAAATTATGTATCACAATTAGGCTTGGATTCTGATAAGGTATTCAAGCTGATCATTGTAATAGAAGGAGTGAATGTAGGAAGACCAGTATTCAGAAACAAACAAAATATATTTTTAAGACTAAATATGAGGTATGTCTCATTGGTTTAATGTTTTCTAATTATTGTTGAAAGTCTAGGACTGACATCATATGGTTAAAATAGAAAAGGGAGTAAAAAATCAAAAAAGATATATATATATATATATATAATATATTATATATGCATGCACAAACACACAAGCACAAATGTACATACTTGTTTCTCAGTTGAGAATAAATTATTTTGATTATATACAAAAATAGATTAAAATAGTTGAAATTTTGAAAATAAGCAATCGTTTAATTTCTTTTAAAGTGAAAATAATTATGCAGCAAGATGAAGGAACTATAAGCTTCTATATTCAAATCTGCCACAGCATAAGACTGTGCCCCAGGAAAACTCTTACATTCCCAGTAGATTACTTCCGACACATACAGGACAAAGTTTTGCATTAGAAAGATACCATGGCTTTATTATTGCTCAATTTGTTCATAAATTATTTTCATCATACATTTTAAATTGATTATATAGCCCCCAATTTCTTGAGGTCACATTGAAGCATTAGAGGTTTTTGACATCCAGAAGATTTTAGCACTCAATTGTCCATAACCTCACATTTCTCCTGAACTCTATTTCCCTTGCCACTGGGCAGAGTGGCATTGGTTCCCTGAGCCCATATCTAAATTTGTGGTTTTCTCTTTTCTTTCTTTCTTTCTTTCTTTCTTTCTTTCTTTCTTTCTTTCTTTCTTTCTTTCTTTCTTTCTTTCTT
>JABTXL010006268.1:14872741-14891682 GCA_025134845.1 Neodon shergylaensis
CTTTCTTTCTTTCTTTCTTTCTTTCTTTCTTTCTTTCTTTCTTTCTTAAGAAGTAATCTTACTGCAACCTGACTTTCCTCTCCATAAGACGTTGCAGTGTGAACCTTCTCACTCTGCACATCTGTGAAGTTGTAACCATCCAGAATACAGTGATGAGAGATGCTCAAGAGAAAAAAATGTACCTATTGTATGAAATGGTGAGATTTTCATTTATGTTATTTTGATTTGCTTGTTCCTATGATTGTATTTCTGGTTATTGGAAATTTAATTTTATGTACTTCATGAATATATAATTACTTAGATTATGGAGCTATGGGTATGTCTCAAATGTATGATTCTTCATTTCTAAATGTATTTTGATCCTCTTAATCTAATTCCTGTATTATTTAAAAGATATAACTATATGTCTAAAATTTTCTATCAATTTGAGAAAACTGAAACTTTATAATTTTGAATTTTGTAATACATGTAATCTCCATTTCTGTTCATTTACTTTTGTTTCATTGGATTTTGGACCTTTGTTCATTTTGTGAGATAATATATATTTATTAATTATTTGAACAATTAAAATATTATATTTTTGTTTATTATCATATGTGTTTATAATGTTAGACACATCCAACTCTTTGATATGTGTTTGTTCTGTGTCCTCAAAATTAATAAAACAAGTTATAAGTTACTGGAGCAAGAAATGTCATTCATGTAAATCCCCTTGTATTTCTCTATGTAAATCATCATGTCATCTACAAAAAACTTCCAGCGCCTTTCGTACCTTTTTGGTTAAACACAGTTGCCTGCCTTATGACAAGGTATAATGGCTCAAAAGATAATTTGGTCATTCTGATCTACACAGGGCAGCATCCCCGTTTCAATTTTTTGTTGTTAATTTTTAGTAAGGCTATCTTCCACCAGTTATTGAGATTCATCAAGTGATTCCTCATTATTTTGTATTATCAATTAATTTTTCATTTTTTCTCAATATGATGAAATTCAGTGATAGCTTTTAAAAATATTTTTACTCTTAAGCTGTAATAAAGAACAGTTGATATTCATACTTTTCCGTATTTTGTGCACAGTTAATTTACAGCATAGGCTGTACAAGTCTACATTTAGAAAGCATATTATTACCTATTTTTCTTCTTTATCCATTGTAAAATTTACTCAACATGAGTTTCAGTTTGTATATCTAGAAAGGTACATTCTTATTCTGAGAGAGTTGAGCAGATTTCATATTAAACATATGAATATTTGCAATGGTCCAAGTGTTACACTTTTACATCATCTACACTCATACTCTCATTAATTGTCATCAAAAGGTACAGAGAGCAATAATACATGCATAATCCTTGTATATTCGGTACCTTTAATTTTGTAGCCCATTTTTTACTGATATGTAAACATCATTGTTGATGAAAAATGAAGAATTGACTCTCTCATTAAAATCTGCAATACTCCAATAAAGAAAATAGATGCCCATTTAACTTGCACTGATGTGGAATGAATGACACATTTTATAAATATTTCTCTGTTTATTAATTTTGTATTTATTGCATATGCATATTTGTGCTGAACAATTCTATGCTCCATTATTGACTTTAATAAAACTATAACATCATCGATATTAGATATTTTAATTTGCATATTTAATTATGCATGAATTAGAAAATAAATAATGAAAAGAAATAGTAAATTAAATCCACATTTATGTAAGCATTTTCTCATTATAACACAATTTAATTATAAGTTTGAATTATTGATTTCTTGCTTGGGTAAACTAATTCCTACATTACCAGTGGAAAGGCAAACATGTCATAATTAGAGAGTAGAAGTAGGCAATGGCAATGCCTCTCATCAAATAATTAGGCTTCTCAGTATGATGGATCTTTAATGACTATGGAGAAAATAATATCATTCATAACAATAAGTTTTTATTTGCTATATTTCACACTGCTGAATTTTCTAAGTACAATAGGTTATGCAAGTTGAACAATTTTATTTTTGTTTAGAAAAATTAAGAAAAAATTAAAATTATTGAAAAATAATATTGTTTTTAATTAAATTAACTTAATTTCTTATTGCCTAATTGCTGTTTACTCACATTGCTATGCAGTTGAGGAGAGTTTTTCTGACTAGGTAGTCAGTAATTTATATCTAGACAACTGGTCTGTAACCAACTCTGCTCAGAGAGTATGTAAAATAAGTTTTATACTATCAATATGTCTCAATATTGCAAAGAAACCTTATTAAAATTGTTTAGCAATTGAGTCTTGATATGAAGATGACTTCTACGATGTCTAAGAATACTTTTCCTTGAACAAAGAATTTTATAGGAAGATATCTCTCAATAGTTCCATCTGTTTGACATGCTAACGTTTACTACAGTACAGGAATATGTATCCCTTTACATAATTGCTACCATTTTATTAAATAGTGTTCACAGTGATAATTATAATACTGAGATGATACTGTGTTTATAAAATTTATTACAGATGTTTTAATAAAGAGGCTTGTTTCTTCCATCAAATATTTCCTCTGAAATTGTTACATAATATGAAGCATAAAATCATCTTCATTATTTTGGTAATTTGAATAGGAATGACCCTCATACTTGGTTGATATGAATAATATTATAAAAATGTGTGGCCTTGAAGGAGTAGGAATGACTTTCTTTGAGGATGCATGACACTGGGGAGTGGACTTTGAGGTCTCAAAATCTCATGCTCAATCACTTCCTGGCAGATCAAGATGTAGAACTGTCAGTTCCTTCTCTGATACCATATCTGTCTAAATGCTATCATACGTCCTGTCATAATGATAATAAACTAAACCTATGAAACTATAAATCAGCCCCAATTAAATGTTTTCCTTTATAAAAATTGATGTGGCCATGGTTTCTCCTCACAACAATACCTTAAGGAAGACATGTTAGTATCAGGAACTGGGGGGGTTGTTGTGATAGGCCTGACTGTGCTTTTGTTTGGAAGAATGCACATTTGGGGACTTTGGATTAGAAGAATAGCTGAATGCTTTAATGGTGGATTTATGGGCCATACTGCTAGAAGCAAGGAAGATATTGGTGATGAAGGCAATCTTTAACTGTGGGATATTGGCTTAAAAACTTGGCAGCTTCCGCACCATGGTTCTGTCTCAAGAGGATAGAAGATAGAAAAAGAAGGGACCCTGAAGTTATGACTAAGGAATGTTTCTGAGGCCAGATGTGTGACAGGGGTGTTCGTTTGTGAAGTTCCAGAGAGGCCACTGTATGTAAAGTCTGGATTGAGTTGGTGATTCCAAGATGTTGTTAGTGTCAGAGTCATAGGATAGCTGTTGAGGAAAGCTACTGAAAGAGAGATAGATAAACCCATGAAAAAGAAGTGTGTTCTCAACAAAGTTGGAAAGTGTTGGAGACATGAAGAAGGATTTGACACCAGACATGGAGAGGCAGAGTTTTGAGTTTGCCCAACTAGAGTTTTCAACATTGTTTAGGTCCAGTATTTCTTCGTGCTCCTTTTTTCTACCTTTTGGAGCAGTAATGTTTATCCTGTGTCACTGTGGTTTAGAAGTGTGTGATCTGTCATCTGCTCTTGCAGCCTGATTTTACAGTTAAGAGACTCTATAAGTCTAAGAAGAGATTTTGAACTTTTAAACAGGGTTGATTATTATACATTATATGCACTTTTGAAATTGGTTTGTATCCATTTCTGCATTATGTTGTGGCCACAAGCCTGTGGGGCCCAGGGAGTAGAATGTGGTGGTTTGAATAGGATTGACCCCATAGACATAAGTGTTTGATTGCCTGGTTCATCAGGAGTATCACTATTAGGAAGTGTGGCTTTGTTGGAGTAGGTGTGGCTATGTAGGAGGAAGTGTGGCTCCAGGAGTTTGGCTTTGAGATCTCTGCAGCCAAAAGGCAGATCAGTTCCTGCTGCCTGCTGATCATGATGTAGAACTATCAACTTCATTTCCATCACTATATCTGCCTGCATGCTGCTGTGTTTCACATGATCATAATAATGAACAAAAACCAATGGAAATATAAGCCAGGTTCAATTGAATATTTTTCTTTACAGAAGTTGCTGTAGTCAGGGTGTCTATTCATAGCAATAGAAATCCCAACCAAAACAATTCATCATGTAACTTGTAATGTAACATTAGCTTTATTTTTCTCAAAAACATAATTATACTTAAACAAAGTTATAAGCAAAATTAATTCTACCCTACAAATCCTCTTGTGAAGAACACAAAATTAGCTGGCTAACGAAAAGAAATATAAGGTGATGAGCATTAACCACTATATTGATAATTATTATAACTTTATGATATTTGTTTGTATCTGGTTGAATGCAAGACTATTTTAGTTTCCAATAATACATGTATAATGATTTTTACATTCAATGCTTAATAATAGAGATCAAGTTGCTTTTTATGAATATTGAGTATTAGTATATATTTATTATGTATGTCTTTTGTTATGAGGCTTTTGTTCAACAAAATTTTCCCTCACACACTTGAAATAAGAATGTTATTATGATTGTTCATCAGAATCCAACAACAGAAAAATTGAAATCAAAGAAAAATGGAAGTTAAGGAAATAAGTTATTCATAAATATTTTTGAGCTTTTACTCATTTCCTTGTGAATTGGGAAGTACCTTTCTCAAAAGAAATGAAAGAGAGAGAGAGACAGAGAATAAAACAGCACAGTCTTTCTCTCTCTTTCTCTCACACACATATGCATGGAGAAACACACTCAGAAACAAAGATTTCACAGGTTTTTCTGATGATTTTACAATAGGTATTACATTCACATCTTGGAGCAAGATGAAAAATCTGATGAGAATGGTTGTAAGAAATCCTAGTATACACAATGAAATAATAAAATAATAATAATAAAAACAATTTAATTGTTAAATTCATCAATGTCTTAAAGATTGTTGGGAAAGTAATTCACTAAGACAAGGAGATATTATCTTATGTTAATAGAATATTAATATACATATAATTCTCCTAATATAATTCATATAAAATTCAAACAATATTAATTTAGAAAAAAAATGAGATAACTTAAATAACTCCACAATATAGAGCAATATGAATCTTTATAAGCAGCTAATCACTAAACCAGTACTATTATTCTCAGCAGCTACAGAAGGATGGAGCCTTGAGACAGGTGAAAAGGTTTAGCAATATAGTTTGTACTCAATTTCTAAACTCCCTGAGATTAAGTAACCATAAGAATATTCATAATCTTATAGTGCTGTTTGTTAGAGAATTGAAAATGGAAAATATTACAGCATGAAATGGAAACAGTACATATCGAGAGGGAATTAATGCTTATATTGCTTAATGTGAAAGTATTAAAGCTGTAGAAACAATGACATCAGGAAATTTGAAGGCAAACGGTACTAGAAAAAAAAATCATACTCAGCATGGTAACCAAGACCCAGGATAACAACCAAGGCATGCAGTTAGTCATCAGTGGATATTAGCTGCAAAGTAAAGGATAACCACAGACCCCAAGAAGCTAAGTAAGGAGGGCTCAAGTCAGGATGTATGGAGTTCCTTAAAAAAGGGTAAATGGAAGAGATATGCTGGGTGGAATTTGTTCATGTGGAGATGGGAACTTAAGGGATCAGCTTGGAGAGAAGATAGTATTGAAAGAGTTGACAAGAAAAAGGAGCTTTTGGAGAGGGTCAGGTTAAACCTGACATAAGAGAGATTCCCACAAATCTACGATGATTACCCCAGCTAAAACTCCTAGCAATAACGGATATGTAGGCTGAAATGGCCATCTTCTTGACCAGAGGGGTGACTACCTCAATTGTCATCAGAGAGTCTTCATCGAGTAACTACTAAAAACCAATGCAGAGACCCACACCCAAACACTAGGATAAGATAAGGGATTCTGTGGAGGAGAGGGTGGAAAGATAATAGGAGCCAGAGGGGTCAAGGACATCACAAGAACACCCACATGTTAGGAGCAGTGAGACCCTAGATCCTGAATTTCTTGTAATCCTGTGATCTGAGTGCCTACAGCTGCTCTGAGCACAAGACCATCAGGAGTTCCTGATGGCAGGAGAGTGGTTTCTGGTGGGTTTGGCTGGGACATGGCTATCTCTATATAATCTGCCCGTGAACACAATAAAATGGGCATTCTTGGGGAATTCAAGGATGATCCGTGTTGTCTGTGTATTTTAACCTCCAGCCTCTTGCCCGAAGCTCAGGAACTGGGTGCCAGTGCACTGAGCGCTGACACGGGGGTGCAGTGCGCGGCACCCACAGAATCAGCTAAGCTGGCTCATAGGAAGAGAGTCTGATCCAACAACCAGGAAGCCTGCATGGGTCTGAACTGGGCCTTCTACTTATATGTGAGAGTTTTGTTGTTTGTCTAGTTGTGTAACTCCTAAGAACGGGAGTAGGGCCTGTCCCTAATGTTTTGTCTTCCTCTGGAAACATATTCCTCAAACAGGTTTGCCTAAATACAAGAAGAGTTGCTTAGTCTTACAGCAACTTGATATGTCAGACTTTGCTGATATGCCTGGGATGCCTGTCCCTTCTGAACAGAAACAGAAGAGGAAAGAACTTGGGGGAAGGCAGAAGAGAACTGGGAGTAGATAATGGGAGGAGGAAAAGAAGAGGAAACTGCTGTCAGGTTGTAAAAATAATGAATTAATTAAATTAAAACAAAATACTCATCATTTTAATTTAAATATTCATAAGTTATTTTATTGTATTTTATTTTTAGTGAATATTTTAAATCATATTGTATCTAAGACCATGGTTTCCTGTCTCAACTCCTTCCAACGTTTTATATCAAAATATTATGAAATATATAAACATAGAGATGAGAAAGTTTGATCCTATTCTTCTTCTTAAAACCTATTTTCAAGCTGGGCGGTGGTGGTGCACGCCTTTAATCCCAGCACTCGGGAGGCAGAGGCAGGCGGATCTCTGTGAGTTCGAGACCAGCCTGGTCTACAGAGCTAGTTCCGGGACAGGCTCCAAAGCCACAGAGAAACCCTGTCTCGAAAAACAAAAGAACAAACAAACAAAAAACAACAAAAACCCCCTATTTTCAATAAAATTGAGTAAGTTGAGTTACATTCAAATATGGAACTAAAGGAAGCACATGCCGGGCGCTGGTGGCACAAGCCTTTAATCCCAGCACTCGGGAGGCAGAGGCAGGTGGATCTCTGAATTTGAGGCCAGCCTGGTCTACAAGAGGTAGTTCCAGGACAGGCTCCAAAGTTACATCACAACCTTCACTTGAAAAATAAAGCATGTAAAATTTTAGTATTTATTATATAAATAGTATTAGTTTATTATTTAATATTTATGGTATAAAGGGTCTTCTCCTGACAATATTTCATACTAGTAAGGAAAATGTATGGTTTTACTAAAGATAATATATTGAAGATGAATTCATGATTTGCTTTTCTTTCGACCTTTTATCCTAGACAAGGAACAACTCCAAAAATAATTACAAATAGTAGCAGTACATAAACATTCATCTAATGTTTATTTTAAACTCTGCAGACTTTATGTGTCTTAGAAAATGATGTACAGAAGATAATACGAAGAGCCATCTAACAAATACATATTGTGATAATTCCTATTTGTATTTTTTGTTGTTTATTTTTAAGCAATCTGTGTAAATATAAATATAATTTCAAGTCTATGATGTGTAAAGAGAATGAAGGCTGAGGCAGTGAGTGTTCACGAGGCAAAGGCTTCTTTTATTCTCTAGTGTAAATGTATTGAAAGATTTGCTTTCTCTGCAGTAGAGTGAACTGAAGGTCATCATCAATTCTGTTTACTTCGGCAGTAAGTGACTCAAGCGCTCGTAAATAATTCATGATGCTATGTTATAAATAACATTTTATGTAAAAGAAAATCAGGCCAGGGTTTACTAAGTGTTTCTTTAATCTTTTGAAATATATCAAGCAAATAGCGCCCATCCTTGTATGGATACTTTGCTTCATCACAGAAGAATTTCTTTCTACATTTTTATGATGAGAACATGAGATTCCCATCTGTTGAAATAGAGAACTTGTCACGAGACAAATTGGAATAAATTCAAGTTATTTTTTGTTGTTGTTGATTTCTTTTATTTATTTAATTAATTAATTAATTTATAAAAGATTTCTGTCTCTTCCCCGCCACCGCTCCCATTTCCCTCCCCCTCTCCCAATCAAGTCCCCCTCCCTCATAAGCCAAAAGAGCAATCAGGGTTCCCTACCCTGTGGGAAGTCCAAGGACCACCCACCTCCATCCAGGTCTAGTAAGGTAAGCATCCAAACTGCCTAGGCTCCCACAAAGCCAGTACGTGTAGTAGGATCAAAAACCCATTGCCATTGTTCTTGAGTTCTCAGTAGTCCTCATTGCCTGCTATGTTCAGCGAGTCAGGTTTTATCCCAGGCTTTTTCAGACCCAGGCCAGCTGGCCTTGGTGAGTTCCCGAGAGAACATCCCCATTGTCTCAGTGTGTGGGTGCACGCCTCGCGATCCTGAGTTCCTTGCTCATGCTCTCTCTCCTTCTGTTCCTGATTTGGACTTTGAGATTTCTGTCCGGTGCTCTAATGTGGGTCTCTGTCTCCATTGTTTGTAATAGCCAGAACCTGGAAACAACCTAGATGCCCATCAAAGGAAGAATGGATGAAAAAAGTATGGAATATATACATATTAGGGTACTACTCAGCAGTAAAAAACAAGGACTTCTCGAATTTTGAAGGCAAATGGATGGAAATAGAAAACACTATCCTGAGTGACGTAAGCCAGACCCAAAAAGAGGAACATGGGATCTACTTACTCATATTGGGTTTCTAACCAGAAATAAAGGACATTGAGCCTATAATTAGTGATCCTAGAGAAGCTAAATAAGAAAGAGAACCCAAAGAAAAACATATAGGCATCCTCCTGAATATTAACCTTCAGAAGTTTGTTATTTTTTAAAAATTTTCAAGGAAGCATTAAAATGTTCATAGAGTATTTTTCCTGTCAATCTACAGCCTAAAGAGCTAAAACAGACACATTTTGGGCAAATTTTCAAAAAGCAAATATTTAGGTATGAACCAACTCTCATATAATGCAGGACCTACTTTATTTATCTTTTAAGATAAGTAAAAGTTCTTGAAGTTTTTCTAGATATTTTAAAATATAACATTTTCCTCATAACTGCTTAATTTATGAATCATGACAAAGAATTTATGTTTTAGTTTAGGTGTACAAATATGTGATGCAAATCATGTAATTGTGTGTGTGTTTGTGTGTTTATATTCATGATTCTGTATGTATTTTGTAAAACAGAAGTTAACTGATGATGCTAGACTAAGTGGACAGAAACTAATTATCAGCAACACTCAAAACTTTACATCCTTTGACTTGGAATTCTGGAATAGACTGCTCTGACTAACTTTCTATTTTTGGTTTTGCTCATCTAAACACAGGTATTCACATAGGACCCAAATATGTCATTGAGTGAACCATTTCACTAGTCTAAAGAATTCCCACACTATCACAGAGTTGGGGGACTTGCTTTGAAATAAACAAAGATGGGTATAAAGTGGGTCGTGTATTTTGTAGGACACGAAGAAATTCTGCTTCTAGAAAGCCTGCTTCTTTTTAAGCTCAAACAGACATGACCATTCACTAATACAATATATGTGACATTGTGAGATGAAAATTCAATTTAGGTCACCATGTTTTTGAAACAAGAACCTTTATCTATTGAGCTACCTCACTTGTCCAGTACTTAATTTGAAAGTTTTTGTTTAGTTTTAATGTATATTTAAATATGTTCTACCTCTTCAAAGGTACAGCTTGTCAGGATGAGGTTTCATGTATTTTATCCTTAGCTATTTTTCACTTTTTAAAAAAAAATTTCATATGTATAAAATTCTTATACTTGCCACTCTCCCTTCCCAACTTTATACAATCCTTGTCGTTCCTCCAGCTTTCCTCAAATTTCTTTAATGAATTCTTGTCTATATGTTTGGTTTTGTGACAACCAACCCAAAAGATTAACCATACCTTCAGTGTGACATGGGTTTGAAATTCGGTGGGCTCGACATAAAATAAACAATTAAAGACAATGATTCCTCCAGAATCTGGAAGAAAGTGGAGGTTTTGGAGCCTCCCTTCCTTCTTGACTGATGATAGTATTTGTCTTAAAGTTTGGAAACTTTTATGATCTTTTTCAAATAACTTGTGCCCTCTTAATTTGTAAACTATGTTACACATATATTAAAGTTTTCAAAAATTATTTTAATAATAACAATTGAAATCTTTCATTACCTAAGGTACATGTTGGCTCTGAATTATCTAAGAAAAACTAAAAACTTGAAGAAATATTTCTTGTTTGAAAGGAAAATTAAATTACCAATGGATATATTTTATTTAATCTCTGTGTCTTTTACACACAAACTGAATAAGAGGTGTAATGGACTAATGCTAAAAAGACACAAGCCATCAAACTGACTTAAGGAGAAACTTATAATTTCAATTGACCTACAGATGTGCATTCAGTGAGCAGATGGAATCAGTATTTAAAAATTCATCCAGAAGGAAAATGTGTGAATGAGCAGATGGAATAAATATTAAAAGATTATCCATAAGGAAAATGATAGGATTTAATGGCTCCACTGAATTGCCCCAAAGAGAGCTAATAAAGTTCTTTACCTATTAAGTCTTGCCTTCAAAAAATGAGATTGCCTTTTCCCAAACCAATTTATCTTTTAATTGGACTCACAATTAAAGTCAGAACATTCATTCTAAGAAATCTGCAAATGTAACGTGTGTAGTGTGTATATGTGTGAGAGTGTGTAAGAAAGAGGGAAAGAAACTACGTACTAGAATAGAGTGAAACTCTTTTCAAAGCTGATGATTATAAAACCAGTCAATGAAATAAGATATTCAAACAACATGAAAGATTCAATAGAAATTTTTAGGAGTAGAGAGGCAATGCAGAAGAACAAACTATGTTAAAACATTTTATTTTTAACTAACATATTTTTCTAAAAAGTTATTTAACATATGACAAAGTATATTGACAACAAAACTACGAGAAGTATCTGAGCAAAGTATTTCAAATATCTCATGTAATAATATGAAATACAAGAAGAACTCAGGGTAAAAATCACATGTAAATGTTAATGACCTTTAACTGCAAGAGATCTTAGGTGTGACACTGAAAGAAGTACTCATGATAGCAAGCAAGAAGGTTAATCGTATTTTATCTGTTTTGAAAATGTTTATTTTCCATAAATTTAAGAAAATGTCTTTAAATAATTAATATGTTACTTAGAAACAAAAAATAATATTAAATTGTAGGAGGAAGGGCCGTTTGTTCGTTCTAGCCACCCAGAACCGAAATAATCACACAGAAACTATATTAATTAAAACACTGATTTTCCCATTAGCTCTAGCTTCTTATTGGCTAACTCTTACATCTTAATTTAACCCATTTCTGTTAATCTGTATATCGCCACATGGCACAGGAAAAAGATTTAGCATGTCTGACTCTGGTGGTTCCATGATGTCTCTCTGACTCTGCCCTTCTTTCTCCCAGCATTCAGTCCAGTCCTCCCCACCTAACTAAATTCTATCCTATTAACAGGCCAAGGCAGTTTCTTTATTAATTAATGGTAATCACAGCACACAGAGGGAACTCAGACATCATTAAATGTCATTTATTCAATAAAGTAATTGTGACCAGTAATAGTGTGACTATGTGTGGTTTTTTCCATGGCTTCTACTTCATTTCTGTGGAGAAGAAAAGGATTTTTATTTGGAGATGGTTTGTATAAGAAACATTAAACATATTTTGGTGTTTCTCCAATAGACACTGTAATCTGATGATGTTCACATTCTTTTACTAATTGACAATGTTTGTATATAACCAAAGAACATTAGACTGTTCACTGTAAATTATCTCTGGATGAATATAAATGTTACAGAAAATATTGTTTGTGGTATTGTTTACATCTCAGTTTCAACATTGGATATGAAGTAATATGATAAGTTGTGAGAACTGTCAGTAATAATATTTGGTTGTGGAGGCTAAGTGAATCAAGAATTCCACTGCCCAATTATAAAGCAAGGGAGGAAATATAGCTCAGATAGTAAAAGACCATTCTTGTAGTGATGAGGACTTCAGTTTAACCTTCAGAACACTCAGAAAAAAAACAGGCATAGCACCCAGCACTTGTATTTTCAAATAAAAGGAAAGTGGGGCAGGTAGGATACTATGGTTTGCTGGCCAGCCAAACTTGCCTGATTTGCTTCACCAGGCCATGAGAAATCTGACTACACTAAAGCAAAGCAGTTAATAGAGAGGAATGATGTACAAGTTTGTCCTTTGGACTCCACTTAGTTGGACATATGTTCTTATACACCAAATATCAGAAAAGAAAATATAATAAAGAGAGAAGAAAGAAAACAATTGATGATCATGGATATTTATTATATTATTATATTATATTATTATTTATTATATATTATATATATTACATTATATACAGTCAAAAGCACAACAACAATACTTAACATCACTACTTATCAGGAAAATACAAAACAAATTCAAAATAAGATGATATTCATACACACTAACACTATAGGCATGAAACTGTCAGAAAATAAATATTAATGTGAATGTACAATAATCAAGAACTTCATATACTACTAATAGGAGCTTAAAATGGTGAAGCCGATTTTACAAATATTTTCAGTTTTCTAATTTATTATGCAAAATATAACTATAATCCATCGATCCTCATGATTAACACATACCTACTAAAAAGTATACAAACAGAATTTCATATATGAATGTTTATGAACAATTTGTATAAACAAAGTGTAAAGCAAGACAAATGTTTTCCAAAGGAGTAATAGACACCAAAATGCACACACAAATAATTGAATACTATTCAACCATAAAAATGAATGCAGTGAGTTGGAGAT
This sequence comes from Neodon shergylaensis, assembly GCA_025134845.1. NCBI lineage: Eukaryota > Metazoa > Chordata > Mammalia > Rodentia > Cricetidae > Neodon > Neodon shergylaensis. The sequence goes on from JABTXL010006268.1 coordinate 14,885,696, forward strand.
ATGGTCTAGGGGTGAAGAACACTTGCTACTCTTTTGTAGGACTTGGATGTGCCTCCTGGACCCCACATGGCTACTCACAACCACATGTAACTCATTTCCACGGAATCCAGTACATTCTTTTGGCCTCTACAGACAATAGGCATAAAGATGTTACATAGAAAGACATACAAGCAAATCACACCCATAAAATAAAAAGAAAATATTTTTTGAATAAAGGAAAAGTATGTACATATGTGAATCATAACACAAATAGTCCTAGAAAGTACTAATACTATACACTACATGATCCCATTACTGTAAAAAGTTAAAATCTGGGCGTTTATACCCAGAGAAAATGAATGAACAGTTAAATCTAGCAATGAAGAAATTGCAGCTGTAGAAATGTTTGAAGGCTGTATTCAATTGGTTCCAGAGCACTTATGTTCATACACTGAGGGAAATGGACAGCTTATATGAAAGGATTTAGGTCATGTATGATTTATATTTCTATTTTAGTTATCTTTTTATTCATTCTTTGTGTCTTTCATATCATGCATTACTATCCCATTCATCGCTCTGCATTTGTATCTGTAACCTGACCTTGCTACCTGGCCTTGCTACCTCAGCCATAATAAAATAAAATTTAAGAAAAAATAATAAAAAGGAAAAAAGAAAAACAAACAGAAAATTTTATCATGGGAGCTGTAGTGTCAAACAGTGAGTCACACAGTAAAGCCTTTTGTCTACATATCTTTCCTTGTAAGTATTCATTGGAAGGAATGATTGATCTGATTTGGGGGCTCTGGTTTCTGTTACACTGTTGATGCTGGACTGTGATTAAATTTCAGTTAGGCCATTTGCACTTTAAATCAAATGAATTAAAAGTGATTATATAAGACATATTTTATATCTTTTCATTATTTATACATTTATATGTATAAATATTTGTATGCCCAAATGTGTCCATTATTCATTAATTCATTTCACAAAAACCATACTTCTTCCTCCCTCATTTCCCATAATATATATTTACCTTTTTATCTAATACCAATGCTATTAAATGAAATTCTATCTAATTATTAACTCTATTAATTTTAATAAAATGCCACCGTGCTCCAATATTTTCTCTATTGTATACTTTGAATAAATTGCTATTTATGGATACTGATATTTAAACCATTAATATAAAATTATTTTGACACAGAAAAGCTATATGCTTAAACATTATTAAGTACAGTTGAAATGCAATTTGCCTTCCTGTTTTAAATTAAAATTTTTGTGCTGAAGTAATAAGTGAATTTCCAGTTTGATCTGTTTTTTATCTAGTTAATATATTATTATCATTACTTTGCTATTAAAACTACTTTTATTGATTCTGAAAGTAGAAACGCTAGGGCCATCAAGATTTTCTATTAGTTCCAGAACAAAAACTTTATTTCTCATCAAAAGTCAGTCTTCTGTTAATGACCAGAAGCGCTTTCTTGTACCCAGGAATTGGCCTAGCAATGAGAGCTACCCAAGTATACAAAATCTGTGGGCACAACATGAGAAGCTCTTTTCCCTCCTTTATTTAGTCCTTTAATGCTGCTCATCAAAGAATCTTTCATATCTCATTAGGGGTATGGGTGAAAGTGTATTAGAAACTAGCATCATTGGGGAACACCTTAAATGAACCTTGACATTCCAGACACAATGTAATTCTGCATAAGATCTGGAATGTCTTGGATGTAGTTGTGCTTTACCTCTAATTATCTTTGAGAAGAGGTGTTTTTCCTTTTAACATGTGTCTCAGTTCTCTTTTTAAATTGCATTTTACAGCACACAAATACAAGGGGATTTAACGACACTGGTATTTGTCACAAAGACTAGAAAAAGCACATTACACTGCTGTACAGTTGTGGAGAAGTACAAAGAATCAAAAGAAAATTGCCAGGAACACAAGAAACCAGTTATGCCTACAAGTTTTTTTCAAAGCAGGTTTCTAGCTAGCTTAAAGTAATGCTTTATAATGGCATGCAGCTTCAAGTAAGAAGATACAAGTAGGTTCTATTTCCTGCTTTATCCTTTAATTGGATTATTTTATTTTGTTATGTATTTATTTAAGATCTAACCATCTAGGCTATCTCTCTAGCAGTGGCTACTCTGAAAACAGCTGTGTTTACTGAGGTTTACTTGAACTTGAAGCAATTAAAATACACCTGTTGTCTATGATTCATTGTTCAGGTCCTGCTAGGCGAAACACTTGCTTATCCTACTGATACTTCAGAGATATATCTTCCTGACTCAATAGAGAGAACATACTGGAAAAACACATGTTCCAGTTTTCTAGCTATTACAATCTTCCTTTCCTTCTAAGGGAAAAATAAATGTTAATTAAAAGTTGGTGAAGTTGAAGAAGGAAAACAAAAATAGACATATAAACATGGACATGGTGAAAACCAAGGAGGTCTCAATCCTATACAAAGAGCTTTAGGTAACCAAGGAATGATGAGGAGTGAAAGAAACAATCTTCCCCAAGGAGGATCACAGGAAACAATTGGTTATCAAATAGCAAATCATCAGCCCTGAAAACATACATTCAAGTATCATGATATATATTACATAGGGTGAACTAATGTAGATAGATGTATATGTAACATGTTTGTTTGTGTTTGTGTATGTTTGTGTTTAAAAGCAATAGAAAAGATGAGCTTGAAGTTAAGATGAAGCATAGAAATATTTTAAGTTCAAATTAAAGAACACAAATTTTGAAGAAAGAGTAAAGAATACTTAAGAAATAAATGATGGAACTTGTCCAGAACTAATATGAACTTTATTTTTGATTAAACAAACTTGAAAAATCTCAGCCAAACGATACATAAATATGCACAGAGAAAGAGGAGTGATAAGAAAAAAAAGGGATGTTTAAAAGTGAACGATTAAATGAATGAAGGAGAAATGAAGGTGCCAAACATCAGTATCAGGAATAAGGAATGATTCTTATGTCCAATACAACTGCAGCAACCTAAAAACTCAACAGCTAAAAGAAAGGACACGTTGGTCAGGAATTAGGGTTTAAATTATTCTTTGTAGAAACTCTGGTCTATCCTGTTTCTTCCTGGGAAGCAGATGGGATGAAGTCTGGAGTGAAAGGAGAATGCTACACTTATGAAGGGATGGAGTTCTGTATCAGAAGAAGTCTGTAAATGTGACAAGTCCTCAGACCACAGAACAGGTGGTCCTGTAGCCTGTCAGATGTAAGCTGACGACTCAGTCACTGATGAGGAGCTGTTCTGCAACGACAATGACTGACGTCGCTGCTGCTCTGGCACTGGAGCCAGGAGCTGAGAGAGCCAACAGAAGGCTAGAGGCTGCCTGCTGACCTTCCCACCCGGATTTCAAAGTACAGCCAAGTCCTCAAACCACCCTCCATGCCCGACTGCTAGCTCAGAGCCGCTGTTCGGGGATTAATATTCAGTTCTGACATTACTAATTTTCATTGTTCATAAATTTTAAATGTCTGCTTGGCAGGTAAGGAACAACATATCATGGTACACACTGGAAATATTGCAGTAGCACTTTCTGAAAAGATTTTTTTGAGATACTTGTAAATAAAGCAAAAAAGATCAACACCAAGTAAAAAGAAAAAGAAGTGAAGAATGTAAACAGTTTGGAAAAGGAAGAATAAAACGTTTAAGCATTTTGACTAATGCTTAATAAATTCTAAAAACAAAATCCCCAAATCAAAGAAATAAATATTAAATTTAACTGGGAACTTAGGCTTATTAATCAGTTTTACTAAGTATGAAGTGTCTGTAAAATTTGCAGTATTCTCAAGAGTCTAGTAGAAAGAGTTTTCTTTCACATTATATGTTTCTGAGGACAATATAGATGAAGCATGGTTGAGAACTATTTGGCAATATATTTCCAAATGAAAGTAAATCTTATGTTTTCTTTTTTTTTTTTTTTGGTTTTTCAAGACAGGGTTTTTCTGTGGTTTTTGGAGCCTGTCCTGGAACTAGCTCTTGTAGACCAGGCTGGTCTCGAACTCACAGAGATCCGCCTGCCTCTGCCTCCCAAGTGCTGGGATTAAAGGCGTGCGCCACCACCACCCGGAAAATCTTATGTTTTCAAACATGACTATTTTTAGGCATTTGTCGGAGTGGCATCCTCTTTACTGAGGAATGGAAATGTAGTTCATTTGCTATAACCTTGTTTCACATGTATAAAGTCATAGTTTTAATCATAAATATAGTGTGACGGCACAGCATAAACCCCAGCACTGGGTGTTAGAGGCAGGAGACAAAAGATAAGACATTGATTTCATAGTGAGGTTGAGATTACCATCCAGATATCCTAGTAATTATGCTGTCTAAACTAATCTAAATTGTCTTTCAGTAAGAACCAGGCTTAACCAGGTGGTGGTGGCACATGCCTTTAATACCAGCACTTGGGAGGCAGAAGCTGGAAGATCTCTTTGAATTCGAGACCAGCCTGGCTTACAGAGCAAGTTCCAGGATAGACTACAATGCTACATAGAAAAATCCTGTGTCAAAAATAAAAAATAAAAAAACAGGTGTAATTATGATACTTTCAAATAAGTAAAAAGAATAGTTTATTAACTACTTTAAAAGAATTATATTCATAGGTCATTGTATAGAAAATAATCTAAAATGTCTAGTACCATTTGAAGATATGAAAATATAAGAAACACAGTACATATTCTTGTATACATAAACTGTTGTTCTACATATATGCATCTGTATGAATATTATCTGTAATATGTTGAAATCCAGTGATATATTCTGTAAACATTCAAATTTACATTAACAGCCAGGCAGCACGCCTTTAATCCCAGCACTTGGGAGGCAGAGGCGGGCGGATCTCTGTGAGTTCGAGGCCAGCTCGGTCTACAAGAACTAGTTCCAGGACAGGCTACAAAGCTACAGAAAAACCCTGTATTGAAAAACCAAAACCAAACCAAACCAAACAAACAAATTTACATTAACATAAACATATTTTTATAAACTGTTCTTTTATTTCTAGTGTTATGAAAGTGAGCACAGAAAGAATGTATTAGATGTTTACTAAATTTCATAGCGTTTTTTTTTCATTTTTGTATACTCATTATTATTCCATATGTATACATGTCAAATTTTGGAAATTCTTGTGATAGGCAGTTTCTTAGCTGGATCGTGGTTATTTTGACTTCCTAGTACTAATGCACTCTTAAAAGCAAGCATGGCAGCAGGATCTACCCTTCTGATCTTAAGAAAAACATAGCCGACCTAAAGGGATGGAAGTGTCTAATTAGATTTTTCAAATTTGTTTTTTGGATTTTTTTTCTGGCTGCACTTTGTTCTTTCTGTGTTAAAGACCTGTGGGATTCTTTTTTTTTTTTTTTTTTTTTTTTGACAGCTAGTATGAAGTTCTCAGCACAATAGCTACTGGGATCTGAATCTTGCCAAAAGAGTAGTCATGTATAACTACTTGGCAGGTGCATTATTCTTGAGTCAGTCCTCCTTGTGAATGGCATGGCCTGGAAATAGTCCAACTATAAGATGGACTCAGAAACAGAGGACCAAGTTTGCCAGAACAGAACACAGGCACATAGAAAGGGCTCGAATGTTAATATATGTTTTGAGAAGTCACTCAATTTTGAGAAAATTAATTATGTATCCATAGAAATGCATTGCAGGCCATATATTTAGAATTAACAATTGAACAATGACAAATATCACCATAATAAAGGTATACCCCTAGGCTATTCATCTATAGCCAAATTTCAATAAGATGCATAATGCAGTTTTGCTTTTGAAGATGTTATTGAAACATTATAAAAATGACATTACTTTCTAGAAACCAATATGTATTTCCTTTATTATATTATTTGAATATGTCATTCAATACTCAATAATGTTGAATATCATTAGTATGTATTCATGATAGTAAATTTTATAGGAACAATTTAAGTCTGTCTTTTTCTTTTCTTTTCTTTTCTTTTCTTTTCTTTTCTTTTCTTTTCTTTT
>JABTXL010006268.1:14899175-14927754 GCA_025134845.1 Neodon shergylaensis
GAAAGAAAGAAAGAAAGAAAGAAAGAAAGAAAGAAAGAAAGAAAGAAAGAAAGAAAGAAAGAAAGAAAGGAAGGTTGGTTTAGCATCCTTAGCCTTCAAGGAAATGCAAATCAAAACAATTTTGAGATTCCATTTTAAACATGTCAGAATGGGTAAGATCAAAAAGGTAGCTAAAAGCTCATAGTGGTAAAGATGTTTATTTAAAGGAATATGCCTCCATTGCTTGGGGGAAATGCCTCAGTCACTTTGTAAATCAATATGGTGATTCCTCAGAAGATTGGGCTCATGTACCCAAGGGATTCTCCATCCTACCACAAGGACACTCGATCAACTATGTTCATTGCCTCTTTATTCATAATAGGCAGAACCTAGAAACAACCTAGATGTCCATCAACTGAAGAATGGATAAAGAAAATGAGGTAAATTTACACAATGTATTATTATTCAACCATTAAAAATGATATTTTCTGTCAAATAGATGGATTTAAAATTGATCATTCTGAGTGAGGGTACCAAGATAAAGAAAGACAATCATGGTATGTACTTGCTTGTAAGTTGACACTAGCTATTAAATAAAAGACAATCATGCTGCCATCTACAGACCCAGAGAAGCTAAGTAATAAGAATGGCTCAAGGGGAAACACCTGGATCCTCTTCGGAAGAGTAAAGATAGTAGATTTTGCGGATATACTGGGCTTTGGAGTGGATGGGGTCAGGAGGTATCTGTTGAGGGTGAGTAAGAGAGACAAGGGAGAGAGTACTGGGAGAAATACATGCATTTTGGAGGCATTTGGAAGAGAATATAGACCCAAAATGCCATCTTCAACAAAAAGGCAAGGCTATGAGCAGTGGAACTGAGACATTAAACAAGACATAAATACTTCGACCTAAAATCTGTCCTGCCTACAATACTTACTGGAGCAATGTGCACAGAACTTGTGGGAGTGGCCAATGGATGACTGACTTCTACATTCTGACTCACATCTCAAGCAGGAGCCCAAGCAAGACATTGTCTGAATGGACAGGAAACAGAGACAGGATCTCCCAAAGACTGGTAAAAATCAGTCACCACTTGCAGGAGGTGAAGGAGACTCAATAAAATGATTCATAATAGTATTGTCTAGAATTCATAGACAGATGCCGAGTCTAGTTGCCATCAGGGTGGCATCACCCAACAACTGATGTGATCAGATGCAGAGACCCATGGCCAAACAATACACAGGACCAGAGAAACCCACAGAAGTCAGAACACATTGTAGCAGCCAGAGAAGTCAAAGTCATTACTGGAACAAGGCCCACAAAATCAGCTATGTAGGAATCATAGGGGCTCACAGAAACTAAAGTGGAAAAGAGAGTCCCTGTATAGTTCTGATATGTGTCCTCTGCATATACCTTATGATTGTGTAGCTTGTTGTTCTCGTAAGATTCTCAACAGATGGAGTGTGGGGGGGTGTCTCTCACAAGTTTGCCTTTAATTTGAATTCTTTTCCTCCGACTGTGTTGACATGCATTGCCTTTATATAAGGCCTTCTGCCTAGTTTATTGTTTCTTGGTAAAAAATCTTTTCTGGACATCACTGGGAGGGAGGCCTGCTTTTGTTTGATTGTTTTTTTTTTTTCATTTTTTTTTCTTTTAGGGGAAACTGAGAAGGAGTTGATTTTGGGAAGAGGGGAGGGGAGGTAAAGGGAGGGACTGGGAGGAAAACATGGAGAACTGCAGTTGGGAGATAATGAAAGAAAGAATAAAAGGACAGAGAGAGAGAGAGAGAGAGAGAGAGAGAGAGAGAGAGAGAGAGAGAAAGAGAATGAGAGAGAGACCATTGTGCTATTAGAAATATCTTCCATTGGCTTTTTTAAACTTTGTTTTGATAATTACCTATCAAAATGTAAAATATGTTGTTGATTTAAAGTATTGTGAGTTTATATTTGGTAGAAGGATTAACCAACACAGAATCATTTAAGAACAACAAAAAGATCAGAAAGAAAAAAAAAACAAAGAAAGAAAAAAAGAAAAAGAAGGAAGGAAAGAGGAATAGAAGGAAGAAAATTCACAGAGAAGGAAAGAAATAAATAGCTAAAAGTAGAAAGCTTACGGGGACTTTAAGGCACTAGTAAAATCAAAAATTATTTGGATTATTGGAGTTCAGGAAGGATTTCAGAATGCTGAAATGGTAGAAAAAAAGATTCAAATAAATAACAGCAGAATTTTTCTCAAACATTGGAGAAAAGAAGTGTTCAGATGCCAGAAGTCCAAAGGTTACCAGACAAATTGACTCAACCAAGTCTCTTCCAAGACCTAATCAAGTTCTCACTGAGCCAAATGAGAAGTATCCAACCTGTGTGAAAAATAATAATAACAGAGATGTGCCAATTCCCCTGACAGCTGATTTCCCAGCAGGAGAAGAATAAGGAGGTTAGTTTACTACCTAAAAACGAGAAAGTCTTCACCAACACAATTTTACTGAGCTAAGTTAATTACTTTGTGAGAAAGGACAGAATGAAAACTAAAGCTCAACCATGAATATTGTGTAAGGCACAAAAAGAAAGTGTTCAAATAAAAAAAAACCTAAACCTTAAGGGACACATAATAAAAATAGATAGGATAATGCAGAACATACTGTGAAAAATATTTTTACAAAAATTTCAGAATACTCCAGTATGCAACATATTTATAAAATATCCATATCTTTATTCTAGTGCCTAAACACTGAAAAAATAGAAAATAGCCACAATGCTCGTATTTACTGATTGGTAGTAATGAAAGAAGTAAAAGAGAATGTAAATATGCTCAATGTTGATAAAATTAAATGAAACTGGAGACTTCTTATTTTTTTAACTTTATTCATTTGCTAGTAGTTTTACACTTAAGAAAATAATTAACATTTTAAAGTAATTTATTCCAATTCAAATAAGTTTTTTTCTATAAGCCTGGAGATTACAAAAAATTCAAATACTTACAGTAGATAAAGAGTAAATAAAAATCAAGATATAATAATAGAACAATTAAGCATCAATGAAGGTGATAGAAAACATAGATAAAACAAAGCAATCACAACTGAACTAGCAAACAAGTAGCCTAATGACCCTGAGAATATCTTGTCTATACAGATTTACTATGAATGCAAGTTGTCAATGTATTTTACTATAAGAAATAATAGTTACTCTATGAGATTAAAAAAAAAAGAAAACCAAACAATTTTTTATTTATAAAGTATTCTGCTAAGAATACTTTAAGATAAATTTTGAACTAAATTACAAAAGTTGACATCAGATTAAAATGATCCTATCTAAAGCAGGAAAAGACATGAAGATGACTATCTAACTGGTAAAGTCCAAATTCAGAAAGAATAAACGCAATTATGAATAGCAATGTCAGAAGTATTGATACATTCTATCATGGCTATCATGAAATACCAGAACTAAGGGGCCTACAAATCATAATAGGCACTAACACAATAAGTGTGAGTGGCAACTCTGTATTTTCAGCAGAAACCTGTTTGCTCAGACATAAAACAGCAAAGATGCAAGAGAGATAAACTGCATCCCAGACCAAATTGACTCAGCAAAAATATATTCATTGATTTCCAGCTAACAGCTATTGACTACATATTCTCACCAGAACTTGGGGACTCTTCAGCATGCAGAATTAGGCTGGTCACACACACAAAAAATCTCATATTAAAATGTCTATCATATTCTCTGCTCACATTTCAACAAAGCTAGAAATCAATAACCAAGACAAAGCTTTGCAACTTATATAGGTAAAAATCACTAAAACTTACACAGATAAAATATTAAAATTTTGTTGTAAAGAATGTGAAAATCAAAAACATCCTTAGGTATGATTGGCTGGACTCAACATCTACAGAGTTAAACAAACTTATGCACAGTTCCAACAGCCAATGATCTGTTGTATTTTACTTTCTTTATCACATAGTTTTTTTATTCACTTTTCAACCACAAATAAAAAGAAACACAATAAAATAAAAAAGAGATATATAATTAGCTTTGTATCTTCTTTCATGACACATGTTACCTGTACTTGATCCTCCCTCATCATCTAATATATACTGTCTCTTGTTCTAATCTGAGCATTGTATACTGTACCAACATATTCATTTATTTAACTGTGAATATGTACTAAATGCTAAGATTCACATTGAAACAATTCAAGCATTTATTTGATTTCTCTCTGAAATTTTGTGACTACATGCAACAGTATATGTTCTAAATCCATTCATTGTTCTGTAAATTTATTGATTTTATTTTCCTTTAGAGCTGAATAATATCCAAATTTATATAAGTACCATATTTTCATTATTCACTCACTTGTTTATGGATAAATAAGATTGTCCCATTTTCTTACATTAGTGAATAAGTCATCCATAAACCTGGAGATACAAAGAGCTCTCTGATATTCTATGCTATTATCCAAATATATACCCAGGAGTGAAAAAGTTGCATTTAATAAAAAGATGGTGAGATTTTGAGGGCCTTTGAAGGGGTAGTCTGTGCTTTTGAGGAGTGGTATGGAAATTTATTGCAGTGGAAACTTCTTAAAATATATGAAGGCTACCCTAATGAATTAACCAAATAAAGAAGAGACAGAGTCCAAACTGGCAATCTCTTGTCATCAAACAAAGATCCCAGTACTAGCACTGGGCACAATCCAATTGAGTGTTTGGCCAAAGCACTCCCATATAAATTCCCAAGCAACCAATTTGTTGACAGGACAAGAGGTTTCTATCCACAAATACAGCAAGGCTCCATTCCTGAAGACAACACTCACAGGACTCATTGAATATGGGGAGACTGAATGGGTTGCTATATAGAACCTTCCTCCCTATGTACTAGTGTCTTAGTATGGAAGGACACTTTGCATACAACCAAAAGAGAAACGTAAACACCAACTTAGCCACAAACCCTTCTACTGTAAATCTGCCCTGCCTGTGAAATATGGCAGGGCAATGGTGGCACAAACTTTGTGGGAGTAACCAACGAATGTCTGATTTGAATTACGGTCCACTCCATGAGATGGAACCCATACCTCACATTCATTTGCTTACTAAGAAAAGGAGTCTAGAAAGTCCAGAGACCTTGGGTAAAACCAAACACTATTGTTGTAAACAAACAAACAAAATAGTAATAATAAAATGACTCCTGGTGACATTCTGCTCTACTCATAGATCAGTGCCTTATTTAGTCACAACCCTAAGGCTTCCTCCTGCACCAGATGGGAACAAATACTGAGACCCACAGCAAGACAATACACAGAGAGAATACTTGAAACAAACAGTTCCACCTGTAATGGAGACATCAAATTCCTTTCCTTGGAGCTCAGAAAACACTGTGAAAGTGGAGAAGGTCCTCTAAATAAACATGAGCAAAGCTCATATGGATTCAGAGTGACGGAAAGTACAGGGCCTACTCAGTTGTGTGTGTCAGGACCTCCATATATGTGTGTGTGTGTGTGTGTGTGTGTGTACTTTCAACTTAATACTTTTATGAGAATTTTAAATATGTAAACAAATGGGTCTGATTCTTGGGCCTTCTGAGGGGCTCTTTTGGTTGGTTTCTCTTGTCTAATATTGATGTATGGTTTTGTTTTAAGCTATTGTATTTTGTTTTGTTATATTTTAATATATCGTAGTAGCATGTTCTTTTGTAATGAGTATATCTGCACATGAGAAAAGGTAGTGAAAAACTGGGAGCAGTAGAGGGCAGGGAAGTTGTAGTCAAAATATACTGCATTAGAAAATAATGTATTTTAAATAAAAGGAGGTAAGAGACAACAGTAAACTGTAGGGACAGGGGAGGAGAGAGGCAGGGTAAAACTTGAAGGAGAGAGGCAGGAACAGGAGATAGATATGATCCAAATAAGATGTATAAAATTCCCACAGTATTTGCACAAATATATTCTTTAATAAAATATAATAACAAAAGCAAAGCAAAACCCACAAGAAAACAAAACCCACATCAATGCTGTGTAATTTTTTTTTCACAATACATGATCAGATCTGAGTTTGTACTAGACAGGGCAACAGCACCATCACTGTCAACTGTAAAAAGGACAAAAAGACTATTCCACTCAAATTAACTTAGAGAAACAGCAGATTAATTAGTGTTGCTTACAGGAGCACGATTAGGCTTTTCTTGTAAGACTTATGGTAAAGAGTAGCCCCTCTTACCCCATTAGTCACAGGAGCCTGAATGACTCAAAAGTAGCTGTGATGCCACAAAAGCTCAACTCAGAATTCAGGAAGACCTCCAAAATCTCCATCCCCAATGCTCCCTGCTGAAACCACAGGCTGCTTAGTTGGGTGTAGAGTCAGCCTTCCCTCATAATCATTACTCCTTACAAAACTTCGGGAGATATCTTGTAGATCTTAAACTATCTTAGCTTCATAAGTTTCATTTTATTTCAGAGCTCTCTAAGCTTCACTACTTCCCATGACCTTTCCCCTCTCCCCAGGAAATATTTTATTTGGGAGGAAACAGCTAAATACCATCAGGGATATATTTAATAACCAGTTGAAATGCATCTACAAGAATATTGATAACGCAATATTGGAAACAAACTAAGAGACACAGTATATTATGACTTTTTCATGTCAGGCAATGAATCTATAGGGAATTAATAGAAGGAGTTTAATAGAAAAAAATCAAAGCAAGAAACCTTAATCTACTTGAATTTAAAATATACTATAAAGTTATAGTGCCATTAAAAATGGAACATTCATCCAGGGAATAGAACATCAACCAAAAATTTAATCATGTGCATATGCAATTAGCTCACAACCAATAAAACTGTTAAAAGTACAATTAATAGTTCTGGTAAAATGGTATATCCACACACCTGAAAATTAAAAAAAAATTAAAACACCTGCATATTTGTCAATACAAGTTTGGATATTCAGCTACTTTACATTGATACTATTAAGCCATTAAAAATGATATTTTGTCATTTTTGGCGACCTAGATTGAACAGAGGTCACTTTGCTGAAAGAAGGAGGTCAGAAACAGAAAGAGAAGGACCACCTGATGCCACTCATTTGGTGCAGAATAAATGAAGGCATGGAGTTGAGAAGAGATTTGCTGGGTGATGGTGTGTTTTTATTCTAACAAATATAACTTGCCTGGAGATCAGAAGGCAGGACTAGCCACTAGTTACCCATCAAAGCTGGGCAGTGTTGGCATATTCTATTAGTGCCAGAACTCAGGAGGTAGAGACAGGAAATGATAAGGTGGAGTGGAGATAGGATCTCAAGCATTTGGAACTGAGGAAGGAGACAGGGAGGAAGCAGATGGAGGCTGCTCCTGGTTCTCGGATCTTCTAAGTTTTCCACCAATATTTGACTCCTGCTTTTTTATTGATTAAGCTTAATGAGACTAATGCTCCAGGTTTTGCTTGCCATATGGCAAGAAGAGTCAAGTGATAATGGAAATAATTTAATCAATAGACAATATTATACTCTGGGGTGAGATGATCTGGGATGCTACATAAGGCACACTATGCATACAATGACTTTTAAGAGCCTGAAACACAAATGATTTTGAAAAGCTTTTATCACAGAGAATTGATGGCTGAGGAGTTACTTAAGATTAACCAGTGTTAAGCATTTTATCAGACCTGCAACCAGGCATACAGGTTTCAATATTTATTTAATTATTTTTCATCAATAAAGATATACAAATTCTATGTGTTTTGTTGTTATATAAATGGTTAATGATATAATTTATACTAGGGAGGGTGTAGCACTTTGACCACACTCTCAGACCTTTTTCTAAAGCTGCTATAATGGTGAGATAAAGCTTCCCTTAGCCGAGTCAGAGCTCTGAAAGAATGACATGACTACTAATTGGCAGGATTTCTCCCAACATTGTCATTTAATTTGAAGCACTCCGTACAAAATGACTGAGAGAACTGTCCTTGCAACCAGTTTTCTAAGAAAGAAATCCACAAAAGTACTTCAAAATGAAATTATGAATCAGTGCTTTCCCCGTGAATGCATTCTGCAGTAAAATATTAAATGGAATATTAAGAACAACAATTAAAGGGCTTAGCTTTTAAGCTGTCTGCTGGGGTGTAAGATTCGATTCTTTATTGGCTATTAGAAAAATTACCACAGCTTATTTTCGTTATTCTAAGTGAATACGGAACCTCCTGCTCAGCTGTAGTGACAGGAAATAATTCTAAGGATGAAAAGTTCTTACATTTCACTCTAGAAAATTAATTTTACAATTTTCCAAATGAAATTTTCTTAGTAGAGACAAGAAAAAATGTTGTTATATTTGAAATAAATTTTCCTAAATAAATTGTTCTATCTCTGAAAACATTTGAAATCATCCCCAATGGCTTTCTCCAGCACATATCAACCATATGAAAAATCCCTTTTAACAAGTCTCTATAATATTATTAGGAAACCGATTTACAGAAGATAATGCATTATAAGAAAAACACTGCTGTAATAAGACAGGCATGAATAGCAACAAACAGCAATGCGTGATAAATACTCAGTCTTCTATTCAATGAAAACATATTTAGAATGTTTTAAAACAACATATTCTTTAAATGGAAGTGAGATGATTTAAAGGCTGGCAATGTATGTGAGGAAGAACCACAGAAAATCATCTCCTTAATAAAAACAAAGGACAGCTAAAACAAAACCACCACCTCCCTCCTGGGTAGTGCAGAAAGCAGTCCCCAAGACACTGTGTGCTGGCATTTTAGTGTGTGTTAAAGAGTCTTTCGTTCAGTAATCTGAACTCTTCAGAAAATAGCTCTGTTCTCACTGTGGTAACACAGCCTATTCTTTTCTCTTTCCTAGTAAGGGAGCAATGGGATCAAGGTGATAAGACATTTTAGCTAGTGTTTTAGTGGAGTGGGGAAACAAGGGGCCGTACAATCTCAGCCCTCCAGGAGCACACTCGAGAGAGCTAGTGTGACAAATCCTGCCACTCAGCACTATAATACCTTTTTGTCTTGCCTTTTTTCCATTCTAATAATAAAATAGAACCCACACACATGAATAGAAGTCAAAAGAAGCTCATTTTCATTTACTTTTCATATTTTTGCCTCACAGATGTTATCAAGAATGAACATCGGAGCAAGCTTGTTAATAATGCGTTTCATTGCACAGAAATCAAACAAAACAGAAAGGTTACACCAGTCATTCAGTTCATTCATATTTTCATTTCCTTAAAATTTGTTTCAGCAAATCTTTGCTTATTTTCTATGCACACACGCATTCATCTGTAAAACCTGAACACTGGAATGGGTAATTTTCAATCAATATTCTACACTGTTACAGCAAAAATAAATATCGATTCCAGAAGTACCTCATTCAATGCAGATGTGACTTTCAATTACTATCAGCAATGTTGCTCTACATTTTAATGCACGGTATTCTTTCAACTCACAATGCTTTAAATTCAAATAACACAACTCATCAGTAAAACACGTTGAAAATTAAAATGTGTATTAGAAAAAATATTGTCTTTTTCTGTATACTTAATCAGCATTTTTCTCCTCTCTTCATTGAAGGAGCAGAAAAGGCTCTTTAATATCCTTTCCACATTTCAAATATTTATTTTCTTTGAATTAATTTTCTTCATTTATAATATTTGCACAGTAACTGGCGTCCCCTAAGTGCTAAATATACATGAACTAGAAAGTATCCCATAATAGAAAGAAGATCTGCTGGAAATTGTAGTTTCCACACGGGCATCTACGTGTCTACTTCAGCTGTACTGTGAAATAGATATTTGGTATCAAAAGGTTAGTTTTTGAAGAATTTGAGGATGACATCCCTGGAAAGAAGGTTAACTTATACAAACTGCAAAAAAAAAAAAATAAAGAAAAACACTTTCTTTAAAAATGTACATTAGCTAAGAAAGAGAGAGAAAGAACCATGTTCTCAAAGAGTTGTAATCGGCCTAAAGGTTAAAATCTCAAACATCATGTTAAGTAAAGGCCACCTCTGTGCTTTAGATGTAAATATTTTGTAGATGACTAGGTTTGTGAATCCTGTGCTAAATTTTAAGTGGTCTAGTGTAGGTATGAATAGGGAGGTCCACAAGAGCCCAGAGTAAAACATAGCAAGTATTTATTTATTTGGGGAAAAATTATTAATAAGGATAGAGATAAAAGGTTCCCTGTTAGCACTGGAAGCTTCTGGATGAACTCTAACTACCATCCAAGAGAGAGAGCAAGCATGCTTCCTGTCTGTTCTTATAGTACCTCAGACCATGCCCTAATGGGCTGATACTGAAAAGGCTTTGACTGAATGAATTCCCACAACACCTCTCCCTTTTGTCTAACTAAATACGAGAGTTCTAAACCTAATACAAAACTTTATACAATAAGGAAAAAATATCGATGGAAATGTCCAGAGAAAAGAGGTAAAATCATACACCAAAATAGAAATACAACTGACATAAACAACATAAAACAAGAAATGCATGATAAATGTCCAGAATGTCTAGTATAAATTAATTAGCAAATAACAGGGATTATAGTTGTCCTATCGTAAGGAGTCTAATCTTATACTAAAAGTCTTAGATAAGTTATGAGAGGAAAGTAGCAATGGCTAACTAGTCTTCAATCCAATCAAAGACCTGAGAAGGGATATAATATTACCTGAGTATGCAGGATGTGCAAACAAGCAACTTCCAAACAGTGCAAGACATGACAGAGTGACGGAGACATTTGGCTACCTGGACAATCACCCAAAGTCTCACTTGCAACATTGGGGCCTTAGGTAGGCTGACACTCACTATACAGAACAAGCTATCCTCAAACTCACAAAAGTCTGCCTGTCTCTCCCTCACAAGTGTTGGAATAGAAGGCATGTACCATGATGGGACACTTATTCATGAAATTTAAAAATATGTACAAGACAGGAAAAGGCTATAAGGCTATATACACCAACTACTGGTAAATATTACCATTCCGTTCACTTTCTGTGTTGCTTGCTGTGCTAGAGAACGGACTACAAGGTATCCAAGAAAACTCACTTTATGAGTTTTATTAAAGAATGGGGAAAAGGGAAAGAGGGAGTGCACAGGCCTGTCTGGAAGAAACATGATGAGAAGAGGTAGAGAAGCAGACATGTCCACTTAAACAGGTAGTTCAGCACATGTGTATAGGGGCTTATGTAGCCTACCACATATGTGTATAGATTATGTGGCCATGCTGCTAATGTGCATATATTACGTAAGGCGTCTGCACCTCAGGTGAATAGGTTTTTTGCCTAAATATTGACAGCCATGTCTGCAGCCCTGGGAGCCCAGATGTGTTGGAAATGGTAACATTCTGGAGCAGAGATACCAGTAAATTCATCATTAAAAATGTTTTTTAGCCTTCTAGAAAAGCTGCTTAAATTATACAGCAATGGACAGCATAGGTATTTCTAACAATTCTTCAGTCTCTCAGTAATATCCAGTAACTATAAGATGTGGTTAAATTACAGCTTCTACACCTTATCAAGGCATGGGAAACATAAATGCATAGAAGTTGACGAAATATGGCCCAACACAAGCATGCTCTGTTCCAGAATTGTAAGCCAACCACATAAAATAGGTGCCTAACTTTCAAGTGTAGAGTACAGTCTGTAAACATATAGACAAACAGTGAGGATACCACTTTGTTTTTTTTTTAAAGTTTACTTATTGGGTTTTCTTGAGAGAGTTTATCACAATTTCCAAGGCTGGGCTGAAAATTGTGACAAGCCTATTTCTTCATATTCCTGAGTGTTGGAATTATATAAGGAAGCATCATCTGGACTATAGTTTAGAATCAATGTCTATGTGTGACCGTATTTGGAAAAGCTTGACACAAAAGTATCAGATGGTGTCATCTTGCACAACCAACTTCATATATTATTCTACAAATTCTGTGTATTCATGGTTTTGTCTTAACTTGCTAGATCTCTTTATAATACATTACAAACTGATACTAAAAGAAATGTGTGCAGGCTTATTTGCCAATTTATCATAATTTCATAGCTTTCTGCCACCAACTTCCTAGACAAATTCTGCAGAAGCACCGTCCCATTATGTCATCACAGGGTCCTCTATTTTTTAGAGATAAGAGCATTGTCATTATCTCTTCAATAATAGGAACATCCAATCTTTTGATTTTACATAAATAGTTAAGATTACCGGTAAAGTTTCAATCAAGATGAGAAAACAGTAAAATTAGTACAAAGATTGTAGGATATTTTTTGTCTCACTTTCCTGTTAAAACATAACTCACCTTTATTGCTGCTCAGGAAGATTGTTTAATGTCATCCAACAGGGCAGAGAGTATGCACATGGGTATGTTGTCTAATATCACCCTGTATCTGAGAAGCAAAGGTGTCTGGAATGTTATGAGACATTTTTTTTGAGCTTCTTCTATCTATGTCACCTCACAGAAGTTTTAATATTTACCTCTCAACTTAGAGTATCTTGGAGAGGTTGCCCTTTTAGGGCTGGAGGGGATTTGGGGAGTACAAGATAAATTAGAGTCCTGGTGTGATGTTTTTCTTTTTTCTTTTCTTCTTTTAAGAATTGTGCTTAACTGTTTCCTGTTGTGCACCCGTTTTCCCTCCTCACCAAAGGGCATTCATCCCACAAGGCTGGAAAGAACAGACTTTTTTGCCACTAATTAGATAGGGTAAGTTTCTGGGAACGTAGCTACAGTATCACAGGGATCCTTGAATTATTTTTTTTTATATAACAAGCATGTACCAAGTACTTTTTATTATGTGGTAAGTCTTATACTAGGTTCACTCTGTACTTCTTTCTATTCTGAAATTGTGTACTGCAATTTTAAGTACTTAGAGAAGAATATACGATTTAAACTTTTAAACCTTTTCCTGTTCACAAAATCTTTGAGAATGTAATAAAACAGTTAAACACTGGTATTTTATGCTTATCAAAGATACTAATTAATTATTTGTTTCCTGACAAAATGAAGATAGAGATACATAAATACATATGCACAGCCAGACATCGACATATAAAAAGAGAATATATGCACACAAAAACATATTTTAGTAATCTATGTATGCTTACAAAAAAAAACAGACAAATGAGTTAACATAGATGTCTCTATCATTACAATGGATATTTCTCAATGTTTTCATACAGCAAATTGATTCAAAGAGCAAAAATATCTTTTTAACAATATATAAGTGCATTGGTGTTGAATCATGGAACATAACTTCAAGAATTGTTTTTCTATCTCTATATAAAAAGAGAGAAATAATTATATTTTGAAAAGTGCTAATTTATACATGATGATATTATTTAATTATTATAAAGAAACTAAATAACTTGGAATTGAAAAAATGGAATATTGCTTATTAAGAAACTTGGAAATAGACTTGAGAAGACCTTGAAAAGATACAGTGAGATGAAAACCATCTCTACATGTACTTAGTGAAATGCCTCAAAATAAACCAAAATATGATATGATCTATGATCCTAATCTCTGATATTTTAGAATATAAAAACACAGTTTAATTTCTTTAAGATACTTGTGGTATTTGTGGCAAATTTGAATCAGTTATCACAGTAATGTATTGTTCAGGTTAACTGATTGATACCTGCTTCCATTTCAAATTTAGTTTATGAACTGAAATATAGATATTGGTAAGAAATCATTGATATATGTAGAGTAAACCTGCATGCCTATGCAAATATATTCATTAGATATGTTAATAATGTATTTAAGATAACATCAGATCAAAATATAAAATTTGGTATTTAGATTTCTCTAATGTCAATAAACTTTGTCTATTGGTTTTGCTAAGTTTTATGAAACCTAAAATTTTCTCCAAGATTATAATAGGAAGGAGAAAAAAGAAGGACTACCACCTTTTTGTCTTAAAAATTAAATTTCATGGAAATTTATGTTTAACACCTAAGTATTTAATTATATTAACATTTGAAATGATATATACTAATTTTTCAGTAAGTTTCAATCAAAGATATTCTAATAGTTTCGTAAAATTCACTTATTTGTCATTCATAAATAATATTTCTATATAATTTTTAGTTTTTGGATCTCACTAAATTGTCTTCAAATAGACAACTAGGGTTTATATTTTTAAAACAATTTGAGCAATATCTGTTTATGCTTTAATTAGTACATCAACAATTATAAAAATTTTTAGTGTAAAGATATGTTCTGATCCTCTGTCAAGTTGACAAGTGAGAATTCACTTAATAGCAATTGTTTTTGACCTTCTTAGAAGCGAATGAAGATGTGCCCACTGTATTTTTACTTCATTAGATGCACTTGAAGTTGTGCTCATTTTGAGACAATGGGGATGTTCTATCTGGAACTCACCAAGGCCAGCTGGCCTGGGTCTGAAAAAGCCTGGGATAAAACTGGTCTCGCTGAACATAGCGGACAATGAGGACTACTGAGACCTCAAGAACAATGGCAATGGGTTTTTGATCCTACTGCACCTATTGGCTTTGTGGGAACCTAGGCAGTTTGGATGATCACCCTACTAGACCTGGATGGAGGGGGGAGGTCCTTGGACTTCCCACAGGGCAGGGAACCCTGACTGCTCTTTGGGCTGACGAGGGAGGGGGACTTGATTGGGGGAGGGGGAGGGAAAGGGGAGGTGGAGGTGGGGAAGAGACAGAAATCTTTAATAAAAAAAATACAATAAATAAATAAATAAAAAAGAAAAAAAAGAATTCTTATATAACTTGTCTCATGAGTTTTAGAGTATAATTAAATTTTCTTGTTACATACTTGAAAAGTAAATGTACAAAATAAAATATATGTGAAAAATAAATAATTATCTAAATTGTCTCTAGGCATTTCAACATCTCAAATTTATTTTTTTAAATAGACACCTGAATTAAAATTGCATTTATTATTCAAATTATAAAAAATCTCCTTATTTATTTAATCTTAAACATACAACTATTACTTTTCATTGAATGTGGTTTTGATCTTATTGGATATGTCCTACAGCTATTCCTCCAAGTTATTGAGGAGGAAATTTAGGTTCTTAAATTCAAATGTTCATAGAAGATGATTAATAGTGTATTATTTTAAGTTGTTAAAAAGTAAAACTAAACATAAAAAATGTTGGTGTTGTACATGGCTAGAAATTGGGCAAGTATATATAAAGTTTTACAGAGGCAGGTATTCTAGTGTTCTACAGTTTAGATACTGTGTTGAGAGTTTGGTCTTTGAGGAGTCTGGTACTAAAGAGGAGAAATCATTGGAAGTATTGCATACATAACCAGGAACCTGACATCTTTTCTATCAGTGACTTTCTGTTTACAGTTGTTATTTCCTTCTTTCTAGGTGATTTCCTCCATGATATTATGTAATGGTAGAATTTTACCAAGAGATGAATCAATGAAGACACTCAAGCATGCAACGTCATTCCCTAAACTGTTATATCAAGTTGTTTCCCTCTGGCATTTTTTAATGGTAAAATAACAGTGAGAAAAATTAATAGTATGTTTCTCTGTTTTGCTGCTATGGTTTATATAACAACAATAAAAAAACAAATATTTGGTTTTTATTTAGTACAAGGTTAAGTGTCCTACATACAATAAGGACACTATTAATTTATTCCCACAGGGTAAAAAGAAGACAAATCACAAAACACCTTCAATACAACAAGAAGAACAGCCATACTATCCTTTATTACATTCTCTTGATGATTCAGTCTTTCCAAAAATATCATTATTACTCATTCATTAGATCATTACCCTCATGAGATAATGGTCACAATTAAACTTCTCACCTTACAAAAGTTTAAAAATATATATTGGGTATTCAATGTACAAACTATGAGAGCCATGTTCAAGCCATGACAATTAGCCACAGATGTTAATACAAAAGATGCTGGCATTTAGATATGATGACAGTGCAATGGTGCTAACCCATATATCATTAAAGAAAATTATGTTTCATATATATAGTGGTAAAATACAAATTTGAAATGCCTTAAGATGACTTCATTGTAATATGATAGATAATGTTTAAATTCATTTGAAGAGCTAAATTGCCATGCTTTGATATTTGTAATACATCAATTTAAAGTATATATATGCATGCTAACCTCTTGTAAAACATGTGAGATTATATGATGCAGCAATTATGAAATTCAAACATTAGAGAGAGCTAAGCTTACAACTTTTAATACATGCATACCCACACAATTCTTTATCTTACTTCTTTTATCTTTAATCAATAAGTAAGATCTAAAATGCAGACTATTATTTTATTGGCATGTTTAATGCTTCTTGACTCACCTCACTTAAAAATATGTAGTGGCACCATAAAATACTAACCCATCTTGTCATTTGAATCCATATTTATAGTACATTTTAAATAAAGTGTTAAATGCATTTTCATTAAAGACTGATTAAACAGAATATATATACATACAAAACATATTTGTTTTTAATGAATATATAAAACACTGTGAGAATGTATGTGTGTCTCTGTGTGTGAACATTTACAAATTGTGACCAAAAGTAGGCCTTGGATATGTTACCAATAGCATAACTGGAGAAGCCTAGTACACCCCCAGAGGGGATAGAGCAGTACAAACTTAGATTAGATTGATCCAGCTCTGGCTGGTAAATTGATCATGAGAACCCAGACCCTATCAGATGTAAATATTAGCGACCGAGACAAAACTGTCTCTTACCGAGTGACACTGTAAGAGCAAGTGCTGCCAACTGAGGATATTGCTGTACCTGTAGCTGTGCCTAATTAGAAATGCTCCCTATGTAGCTTGCAAAACTGCTTAAGCTCTAACGATAGAGATATAGGTCAAAACAGTAACAGCTACCCTTAGAGGAACTGGAAATCAGAGGGGGAAAGAAATAGGGACGAGACTGGCAATTATTGTAGCTGTTTTCAGAAACTTAGAAAATAAAAACTGGTTGTAAAACTGGTCATGCAAATGTTTTGAACTGTATAAATAAAGTTTATACAGTTTATGCCTCAAGCTATCCTGGCCCACTTGTTTGAACAATAACAGGTGTTCACTAACCCTTCTTGGCACACACCAGTCCCAGGTCAAAGAATCTGTCCGGAGCCTGGCCTCTGGGCAATGATAGCAAGGCGATAACAAGGCCTCTGTTACTTGACAGTAGGTTAAAGTCTGTTACCACACCTTTCTTTGTGGGAATACCATGTGTGTTGTTCCTGATACTGATTTAAACCATGAAATCCAGTTCTCCCAGGTCATTGAAAGCAACTCCTGTAACCATGCATTTCTCATAGAAATTATGCAGTTTTTAATCATCCACTTACTTGAGTTTCTAACAGCCTTAGTTATAAGCGGCCAGCCACATAAGGGGTACCACAAAGAACATTGTGTCTGTTAGGTAATGGTCTCTCTAACTGATTGGGAATCCCTATTTTCTCAGACTTTCCATTCTATAAACACACTACCACAATTTTCTGACATAGACCTGTGAGCTAGGGCATCATTTTTTGATTTTGTTTCCATTTAGTTAGAAATTTTGACATAAACATGGATAAGCAGTAATACAATATTCAAGTTTATATAAAATACTATTGTTTCAGAAGTGCTGTACGAATTTATTTTTAAATGTTTAATGATTTGAATGATGAAAACAGGCAATATTTTAAAATACACTACAGTAATTTATACTAAGGGTGGAGATTCTTTGTTCTCCCTCTTTAAAAATGTCAATTTTGGAGTTAGAGAGACAGCTCAGTAATCAGGGGCACGTGATGTTCTTCCAAAGGACCTTAATTCAGTTCCCATCACCCTTCTTCCAGCTTCTTACAACTTCTTAAAACTCTAGTCTCAGGTGATCCAGCCTCCTCTTCTATTCTTCTCAAGAAACCCCACAAGTGTGGAAGGAATTTGTGAACACACACACACCATAAAATGTTTTAAAACGTAAATCTATTTAATGCCTATAAATAAATGGTAGCAGGTACAGAGAGACGACATACAGTCCTTAGTGAAAACATCACTTCTCGAAGAATAATTCTTGAAAATTCTTGAAAAATAATGTATCTAGTTTTTCTTGACTGAAATATCATATAACTACTTTAAGTATACACACTATTTTAATGTTTAAGGTTGCTTGGTGTTGGGAGCAGTGAGACCCCAGATCCTGAATTTCTTGTAAACAACTTGTTTTCCCCTGATCTGAGTGCCTACAGCTGCTCTGAGCACAAGACCTTCAGGTGTTCCTGATGGCAGGAGAGTGGTTTCTGGTGGTTTTGGCTGGAGTGTGGCTATCTCTATATAATCTGCCCCTGAACACAATAAAGGGGACATTCTTGTGGAATTCAAGGATGTCTCTTGTCGCTGTCTCTCTGTGTGTGTTTGTGTATTTTAACCTCCAGCCCCCTTGCCCAAAGCTCGCAAACTGGGTGCCAGCGCACAGAGCACAGACTCGGGGGTGCGGTGCGCGGCAGTTTGGGATTACATAACAGAAAATAATTTGATATTTTTCCATGTAATAGTGTTGTCTTCTCAAGATAGAAAAACACGAGTGCTACGTCTTACAAGAGAAAGGAAGCCATCAGTTGGAGAATCCCCAAAGCAGTTTCTTTGACTCCAATTAGCTAATAGAATGTACTTGCTGGCAGAATTCTGGATCCTGAATGTGTCTTCCAATTTTTATTTAGAGAGATGTAAGCTCATTTTCAGTTACATATTTTATTTTTCTTTTTAAATTCTCCTTATTGAGAAAAAGGGGGACAATTTATTTTCACAAAGTTGTGATTTTATTCCCTAGGGAAACTAGTTTTCCCATTTCCCAAGACTTGTCAATTAACATTCTCTTAACTGTTTTCTCCTGGCACATAAAGTTACAGATCTTTTGAGTTGTGAAGGAATTAACGTTATATTCTTGTAGTTTTGAAGACTTTTTTTACTTAAATATATTTAACTAAATCAAACTTCATTGATTTAAATAAAATAACGTTTAATTGTCCTACATTATGATACATGATATTTTAATTCACTTTAAAATGTACAGATTTTAAGAAATTCATTGGGCTTTTAAAATTGCATATGTTTTTTTTTTCCTTCTGTTTTAAGTCCCGAGTTAGCTGAACTCATTTTGAGAAAGTGATTTTGATAACTACACATTGTAGAAAAAACACAATTTTCTCATGAAATTTATGTTTTTTAACCAATTCTACATCAAAATCAGTAAGAAAGTTCTTCTTTCTCCTGTCATACTCTGCAGTTATATAAGCTTCATAGTTTATGAACTTTTGACAGCATTCAGGAAGATAAATCAATGAATCCCAGCGCTAAAGCTCTCATTATACTGAGGAACAAAATCGTACAGAAACCACATTCTTTGTCTCCCCAGTGAGCGGAGAACTGGCCTGCTTGGATGCTGCATAGTTGCTGCAGTAACCAAATCCTTTCTACTTATTATGAGAAAATTACAGTCTTGGACAGTACATAGTTTTAAATTTCTTTTCTGTCATACATGTTCAACATATTTTAAAATAACAGTTTGAATATATTCAAAGTTACTGCCACAATATAGACTGATATATTTATGTATAACCATAATCAATCAGTCCAAGTGGATATTAATAATATCTGGTTTAACATATTAGTAAAAACTATATTAATGTTGATAGAAAGTGAAATGTAGAGAATTAAGAAAATTCATACTGCCGGGAGGTGGTGGCGCACGCCTTTAATCCCAGAACTCGGGAGGCAGAGGCAGGTGGATCTCTGTGAGTTCAAAGCCAGCCTGGTCTACAAGAGCTAGTTCCAGGAGAGGAACCAAAAGCTACGGAGAAACCCTGTCTCGAAAATCCAAAAACAAAGAAAAAGAAAATTCATACTGATTATATATAATACATATATTTATCATGGAGTTTCACATTCAGTATTATTAAGGACTTTATTATCCATGTCCCTTGAATTTCTTATATAATTACATAAAATATTTATTTATTCTTCAAATTATTTTTAAAAAGCATAAAAATATACTTCTTCAATAAGATATTTTATTTGTTGTATATTTAGATTGTGTTGTTAATGAAAAAATATTCCCTTATAACACAGGATAAGTCAAAATGATAGTAAGGGATAGAAAAATTAAAATACACAATGATATAATTTATAAAACTTTTAATTATATGTGACATTATAACCTGTTTACTCTGTAATTAAAGATAGTAATCTCAGATATCATAAAAATATTACACGATGGGGGCTTAAAAGATGCCTAAGTGCTAACGAATATCTGCTGATCTTTAAGAGGACTTGAGTTTGGTTTCCAATCCACAAACAGTAGTTCAAAACATCTAAAAATCAAAGTCCACGTGATTTAATGCCCCCCCTTTTAAAATCTGTGTCGGTGGTGTGCACAAAGATGATGTACGTGCATACGCATACGCAAACAGCCATATGCATAAATTTAAAAAAAAGCTACTTGGTATCATTATTATGCATTTTTGTTTACATTGCTAAAATTAAGTTTCAATATCATATTCTGTTAAAATTAAGTAACAGACAGCAGCCTTAATCTCCTGACAAGCAACTCCAAGTTTGAGAAAATGTAGTAAACAAGAGCACTCAAAATATTGAGCATCCAGTGAAGAAACATAGGCTTCCCTGAATGATGGAGCACACAAGATACTTACAGCTCCTGATTGCATAAAGTCCCAGAGTGAAAAATGAAGCTAGGTGGAGCCCAGCAGTTCCTCACATGATGGGACGGAGTCTGGAGTCCCTGAGTGTAAACTTAGCAAATAATAAAATACAAACTACCAGAGATTTAAAAAAAATGCAAGGAATAAATTTATGTGCATTTTATTTGAGGAAATTTAGTTAGGAAAGATAATTTCTTAAAAATAACTACGTTAAGTAATACAGAAAAAAGTTCCAAGAATCTCAGTGATAGTGTTCCTAAAAGATAGTGGAGAATACATTATAATGTGTTGTCCCTTTATGTACAGAAAAGATGTTGTCTCTTGAATAAATATTGGCACCAACTGAAAAAAAACTATGAATAGTAAAATATCTCAAGTCACAAAAAAGGGTTTAAGACATTTATAGAATGAAATAAAATGTCAAATTTAAAATCAGAAATATAGTAAAATTAGACAGGCATTTTAAAAGCACAGCTTCAAAATAGTTACTAAAGAACAAAATCAACAATCAAAAGAAACTATATTTAAAACACAATAAAATTAATAGGTAGAAAAATTACTGCTTATAGCAACAAGGCAAAGATAATAAATAGACATGTAGAAGAAACCAATTTTGTGTTGTGTATTGAACTTAATTTTCAGATTCTTGGTGAAGAAGACATCTTCACTAAGGTTTAAGACAAACCCATGCTTAAAGACTTCATCTTTTCTACAGAGGTGTTGAATTATCTCACGCTCCCAAGAACCTTCTCTTCTGAACAGTCATATGATATTGCTTCTATGTATAACAAAAGAAGATAATAAGGAGACATGGTTCTTCTGCCATAAATGCTGAGCATCTCTCTTGTCATTAACGTGTCTTACCAGCTAAGATTATGTGGTACCATACAGTGTGCCTATACAGGAGACATCTTACCTCCTTCATATCACTATGAGGGATAGAAAATCTTCCGAGTCAGTGGAAATCTTGATATATTGGCCAATTATTTTGTGAGTAATAAAATACTTGTCTTTAAAGAAGAAATCATGTGTTTTCTACCATTATTATAAAGTTGTAACCAATTAATTGGTCTGTGTTTGAATGAGTAAAATCACAAGTTCTTTTACAATTATTAACATTTATGTGATGAAGTTTTTGAAAATAAAACAAAGACTATAATAAAGAAAACAACCAAACAGCTAAACTATTTTTGGAAGGGGCAAATTCCTCAGACAGCAACTAACTTGATTTCTTAAAACTACGAGAATATATGACAAACATAATAATAAACTTATGATGTTTGAACATTGTTGTTGGTTATTAATAAAGACAGCAGTACATTCTGGCTGAGGGCTATGGAGAAAATTCAAAGATTTCATCTGGCCATGTGGTTTTCTGGTTTACTAATTTTTTTCAACTAGAAAAAAAATTAAAAATTAATTAATTTCTGTGAAAACAAGTCTCTGCTTACTTTTAGTTAAGCGTTTCAGAGATGTAACTGAAAAATTGTAAAATGAGGAAAATTGTGATTTAATAAGGTATATAAGCAAATCATTAAAGCATGTTTTCAGCGATGATGAGATATCAGATAGAAGATGTGCCCTGAAAACATATATTCAGGTAATCTTCTATAGGCAGATTAGGCATATACATATATATGTATACATATACAAATAGACATACTTTTAACAACTGTAACAACTATTAACTATAAAAGAGGATATTAATATTAAAAAGAAAGAAATAATATGTAGAATAGTTTGTAGGCAAGATAGGGAAAGTGAAGATTAGGATATAATTATGCTATAATCTTAAAATAAAAGAAATAATTAAAAAAAGTAGCAAGCCAAATATCTTACTGCCCAACTTCATGATATTCCATAATACATTTCATATTTAGAGCCAAAAATGACTTACAATTTCTTCTTCTGGAAATTTCTAGCTAACTTCACTTTTCCTTACTTAGAAAACATTTCACAAAACAGAAAGAACTGTGTTAAAACCATAGCTGCATTGATAAACCTGTGACTGACTATGATTGTGACCCAAGGGGCATGGAAACACACCCCTTAGAATCCAACTCTTTCTTTTGTTTTTGATTTATTATGAAGTCTCGTGTTTTGT
Source organism: Neodon shergylaensis (assembly GCA_025134845.1). Lineage (NCBI taxonomy): Eukaryota > Metazoa > Chordata > Mammalia > Rodentia > Cricetidae > Neodon > Neodon shergylaensis. The sequence goes on from JABTXL010006268.1 coordinate 14,921,926, forward strand.
GTCTAAAAATCAATTACCACACAGAATGAATACTGTATGGAGATTTAAGCTACAGCTCAGAAACTTATGAATCGGTGAGCATAATAAATTGAAAGCAATTCTATGACCCTTTGTCTAAAAGGAACAAAAAAATAATAAGAAAGGCATCTACAACAAAAAATGGGAAAGAATCAAAAATAGCAGACGATTTTACAGCTGTATGAGATAGAGGACTAGTGGAAGCACATTCAATGCATTCAAGTTTAAACATAAGGGAATGAAACAAAATGTGGTAAAGTACAATGAATTATCCTGAATATAAACCTTAAATTAAATGGGAAAGTAAAGATTGCATGTACACACACACACACGTCCATGTATATTTACAACACATGTAAATTAATATTATTTATCATGGAATAACAACATAGTTCTACCAATAAGAAGAGATAAGGAAAACAATGGCTTTTCAATTATTTAGAGGAGAACATAATATTACATTTACTGGATCATTCATTAATACAAAAGATAAAAAATAGCAGACTATTCCATTATATGACTTTTTTTAGTTTGCACATTTGTTTATCTTATTCTCGCTTTTCTCACTTACTCTCACTTTTCTCAAACAAATGAGAAAAGAGAAAATAAGTCCACAAATCACAATCTCAGAGAACCTAGACAACAATGAGAACCCTAACAGAGACTTACATAGATCTAATCTACATGGGAAGAAGAAAAAGACAAGATCTCCTGAGGAAATTAGGAGCATGGTGCCCTTGGGAGAATGTTTAAGGGAAGGGGTGAGGCAGGGAGGGGAGCAGAGAAAAATGTAGAGCTAAATAAAAATCAATAAAAAATACAGAAAAAAGGAAATAAATGAGAATGGATACAGAGAAGTTTATATAAGTTTGAGGTTTAAATGAAACAAGAAAATAGCATGGCTCTAAGAATAAAGGCAGCAAGGATAAAAGCATGAATCAAGAAGATAGCATTTTTGATCTTTGCCATTCTTACAGGTGTAAGATGGTCTTTGATCCATTTGGACCTGAGTTTTGCACATGTTGATATATATTTGTCTATTTTCATTCTGATTTATGTTGATATCCATTAATGCCAACACCATTTGATAAATATGCTTTCTTTTTTCCATTTAATAATTTTTGCTTCTTTGTCAAAATCCAGGTGTTAGAAAATGTGTGGATTAATATCCGGGTCCTCAATTCAGTTCCACTGGTCTTCCTGTCTGTTTTTATGCCAATACCAAGCTGTTTTTCAATACCTTAGCTCTGTAGTAGAGTTTGAAGTCAGGGATTGTGATGCCTCCAGAAGTACTTTTATTGTACAGAATTGTTTTGGCTATCCTGGGTTTTTGCTTTTCCATATGAAGTTGAGTACCATTTTTTCAAGGTCTATGAAAAGTTTTGTTGGGATTTTGATAGGCGTTACATTGAATTGAATTGAATTGAATTGAATTGAATTGATACTATAGAATGCCTTTGGTAAAATTGCCATTTTTACTATGTTAATTCTACCTACCCAAGCACATAGGAGATCTTTTCACTTTCTGGTGTCTTCTTCAATTTAATTCTTCAAAGATTTAAATTTCTCATTATACAAGTTTTCCACTTGTTTGTTTAGAATTACTCAGAGATATTTTATGCTACTTGTGGCTATTGTGAAGGGTGATGTGTGATGTTTCTCTGATTTCATTCTCAGCATTCTCAGCCCTTTTATCATCTGAGTACAGGAGGACTACTGATTTTTTTTGAGTAAATCCTTTATCCTGCTACATTACTAAAAGTGTTTATGAGTTGTAGAAGTTCCTTGGTAGAAACTTTGAGGTCGCTTATGTAAACTATCATATCATTAGCAAATAGTGAGAGTTTGACTTCTTTTTTTTTCATTTGTATCCCCTTGATCTCATTTTAGTGTCTTATTGCTCTAGCTAAGACTTCAAGAACTATATTGAATAGTTATGGAGAGAGTGGACAACCTTGTCTTGTTCCTGATTTCAGTGGGATCTCTGGAAGTTTCTCTAAATTTAGTTTGATGTTGGCTTGCTGTATACTGCCATTATTATGTTTAGTTGTGTTCCTTGTATCCTTTATCTCTCCAAAACCTTTATTATGAAAGGATGTTGTATATTGTCGAAAGGTTTTTGGCACCTAATGAGAAGATCATATGATTTTTATTTTTCAGTTTGTTTATATGCCTGATTACGTTGACAGATTTTCATATATTGAACCATACCACAGAAAGACATTACTAAGAAAGAGAATTAAAAACCAATCTCAGATAATTCTTTCTTTCTCTTCGCCATCTTTCCTCCTGCCGGGCGGCAGCTCCCATCATGAAGGTCGAGCTGTGCAGTTTCAGCGGGTACAAGATCTACCCCGGACACGGGCGGCGCTACGCCAGGACCGACGGGAAGGTTTTCCAATTTCTTAATGCAAAATGCGAGTCCGCATTCCTGTCCAAAAGGAATCCCCGGCAGATAAACTGGACTGTCCTGTACAGAAGGAAACACAAAAAAGGACAGTTGGAAGAAATTCAAAAGAAAAGAACCCGCAGCGCAGTCAAATTCCAGCGGGCCATCACTGGTGCATCCCTTGCTGATATAATGGCCAAGAGGAATCAGAAACCAGAAGTTAGGAAAGCCCAGCGAGAGCAGGCCATCAGGGCTGCCAAGGAAGCAAAAAAGGCTAAGCAAGCATCCAAGAAGACGGCAATGGCTACTGCCAAGGCCCCCACAAAAGCAGCACCTAAACAAAAGATTGTGAAGCCTGTGAAGGTCTCTGCTCCCCGAGTTGGTGGAAAACGCTAACTTGGTAGATCAGAGTTCTGAATAAAGTCCATTTCGAACTCTAAAAAAATAAAAAAATAAAAATAAATAAATAAATAAAAACCAATCTCATTCATGAACATTGATGCAAAAATACTCAACAAAATACTGGCAAATCGAATCCATGAACACATCAGAACCATTATCCACCATGACCAAGTCAACTTTATCATAGAGATGTAGAGAAGCATCAAATTGTAGAAAAATTAAACACCATTAACAATATAATAAAAGGCTTTTAAGTACTTTAAATGAGTCTTATATAACTGGAAAGAATAATAATATCCACAAGTGCAGCCCAACTATTTATTATACCTTCCTCAATTATTAGCCATTAAGTGAAATCAATACTTATGCATAGAAATTTTTACACTATTTTCACACAATTAACAATTACATGAGGCTTTAGTGAAAATATGAAAAGTTAATGTTTCAAAGTGCTTGTAAAATATATTTTACCAAATATTCTATACGTTGGTCCATAAATTTATTATATCAGGAAATTTAACAAGAATTCTTCTAGTGAAGCACTAGTATTCAATAATATAATGAATCATTGTAATTAAGTTAAGACATAAATATTGTTTTCCTGAAATGGGTTTTCATAAGATACATGAATTTGTTCCCATAGTAAATACTGTAGATACTTTGATGTCAAAGAAATCCTTGACGGAGCATAGTTATCTAGTGTGCATATCTTTTTCGAGAATTGAGATATCTCTGTATTGTATATGCATCTAATATACTGACATTGTTAGATTCAGACAGAAAGCTTGAGTTTATGACAATGGAAGAGCAATGAAAGTTATAAAAATGAATAGTCACAATGAATTGGCCTTATGGTAAATTTCCACATTTCTTAGTCGATGATAATAAAAGTAAAAGAGAGTTCTGTTAAATCAAATATTTGGACATAGAACTTTTTCTGAGATATGTACCTGCAAAATTCTTAGCAAATGTTTTGTTCATTGCTAAGAACACAGATATAGTTCTTGTTAAACAACAAACAGGTCATTAATCTTAGAGATAGATATTTCCTTATTTTTGTACTTTAAATGTATCCTGTAATGTCTCTGTTTTCATGCAAGGTGAACATTTAGATTCTATTATATGGAAACTATACAAATCTTTTATTATGTCTCTTAATCCATTCTATTAGAGGGGACAGTTTGGTATTATAAACTTCCAAGTCAAATTCTTTATACTTATCAGCACAATACATCGATGCAATAACTGTTTATGAAACAATATTTATCTCCTAGTTGTTTACTAGTTGCTGTGGAAAGAGAAATTAAAATAACAATTTCAGGCAATTTTGTTTTGCTATGCTAAAGTGATTGAATATGACTAGTTTATAATGATTTATTATTATTATTATTAATTAATAGTCAGATGAAGACATAAGGAAATATTTTGAATTGTCATCATCTTGTATCACCTGAGAGTGTGACAAGAACTCACAGAAGACCAATCTATTATCTAAAAAGAGCACCAATACATTGGTCACATGTGATTTAATGCCTCTTCAAAGTCTATCATTAATTACTGTTATGTATTTAATGTATCTAAATATTACAATTATTTATATATTTAAATATATAACACCAGTTTGATTTAAAAAAGTCAAAGAAAATATTCAATTTTTGGATCTCCATCTATGACCATATTTCTCCCTTGCAAATGAACTTACTTCATACCAATAACCATAAATAAGTCTTGCCCTTAGACAGAATGAACTAATAAATGCAGATTTTAAAAACGGATATCTAAGTAACAAATACGTGGGAACAAATGCCTTCCTTATTTTGAAACAATTTTTTCTCTGCCCTTGTATTATTGAACAATCTAAGTAATTCTAAATAAATTATTGAGAGACATCAAATTATGCATTTTTATAAAAATGGAAATCAAACAAATTATAATAACTAATATTAAATAAATCCAATACTCAAATATCATGTCTTTAGAATCCATAATTAGAATCTTGATTTAATAACTCCCCTCTACTAGGGATTGCTTTGGCCTTCTAAGAATCACAATAATGACTCCCATTACAAGGTTTTGCATATAATTGTTTGAATGGATTTTTTTTAAAGTAATTCATACTTTATCAAATCTCTTCTTTGGTCTCTAGAGAAACATTTGTCATTAGGGAAATGAAATATTTTTTCTGCATTGTTGCAAACTAAGCAGTTCATGTATACTGACAAGATTTATGGCAAATGCCATCAGCAGTGGTGAGTGGTTTTAATCTGGGTTTATCGAACACACCGACAGAGCAGGCAAACAACAAGATGTATAGTTGTAGGCAGGTAGCAGCTTAGTTTAAAGAGCAGAAGGAGGGAGAACATGAGCAAAGAAGTGAGGACCACAAGGCGTGCACCCACCCACGGAGACAATGGGGCTGATCTATTGGGAGCTCACCACGGCCAGCTGGACTGAGACGGAAGAAGCATGGGATAAAACCGGACTCTCTGAACATGGCAGACAATGGGGGCTGATGAGAAGCCAAGGACAATGGTATGGGGTTTTGTTCCTACTTCATGTTCCGGCTTTGTGAGTGCCTAGCCAGTTTGGATGTTCACCTTCCTAGACCAGGATGGAGAGGGGAGGATTTTGGACTTTCCACAGGGCAGGGAACCCTGACTGCTCTTCAGGCTGGAGAGGGAGGGGGAGAGGAGTGGGGGGGAGGGGGAGGGAAATGGGAGGCTGGGAGGAGGCGAAAAATTTTTTTTTCAATAAAATAAAATAAAATATATCTATATAAAAAGAAGGCAATGATAATAAAGTACTGATTTGCCACAAATAACATTTTCACACTGCTTAAAATAACTGTGTCCTCAAGTTTTCCAAGTTATGAGATTGTGGTATCATGACCACTTCTGAAAATCTACTGAATAACTTTATGGTGTTTTCTCCTTTTCTTTTTTTAAATATGTTTTTACTTCAAATAGAATTCTCTCTCTCTCTCTCTCTCTCTCTCTCTCTCTCTCTCTCTCTCTCTCTCT